>JACVVK020000296.1:12500-187500 GCA_018292915.2 Batillaria attramentaria
CATCCTTCCCTGCTCCAGTGAATGCTATGATCATGTAGTCGACCACCCTTGGTCCGAAGAGCTGTTTCAGAATTTCATAGGCCAGATATTCTTTTGCAGTAAATCTGTCACGCAGTTTCACTACTAATATGACAGCATGGGGCCCTGGTGCAGAGAGTAGTACGCACTTTGTCACCTCCTTTCTCAGGGATTCTTCGTCTCGACTTGTGTCCAAAATTCCTGGTGCTTCGACGATCTGTAGTGAAAGAAGAACCCTGTTGTAATATTTTTGACACTTCATTCTAAGGTTATCAAACGTTCAAACCGAAACAATTCCAAAAGCGCACAAACTGATCGGCACACTTACATTTCATTTGTACAAATCCAGTCAACGAATGCACGAAATTTTGCGAAGAACACACCAAGGGTATGAACCAAACGTCCCTACAAAGTGTGTTCCCCATCTGCTTGGAACCAGTGAACTATTGTCTCATTCCTTTCTTGGTAGCCAGTGCATGGACATACATGTAAAAGACTTCTTGAAATCATTAACCGTTTTATTATAAAAACAGACTAAAGGGAGTGTGGTTCCATAGCTTTCGAAGAGGAGTGGATGTAGAAGCCTAGATTCTTTTACTGAAACGCCGGACACATGTCTGGGATTGAATCCGCATCGCACCAACTCGTCGATCGTACGTGTACATGCTCAGTCGTAGGATTATCAGACTCAAAGTACTCTCATGCTGTATTGACACTGGCTTAATTCAAACTGGCACTGGTCAGCTTAGCTGACATTACTGGCCGCCAGTATGAATAAGAACTTGTATCAAATTACAGTGCAGGTCAAGAGCGTTATTTTGTAAAACACGAATGACAGTTTTCGAGAGCGTTGTTTGGGTATTAAAAAAAAAAGAAACACACACACACACACACACACACACACACACACACACACACACACGCGCGCGCGCGCGCGCGCGCGCAAAGCAGCGACAACAACAACCACAAAAAATGTAAAAGTTCACCTGAATGTGAGTGCCTTGGATATTGAACTCTCTTCTCCTGCAGCTCTGTGTTATAGATGTCCAATGTCCTTGTCGGTCATCCGAACTCAAGATGCTTCTGCCCTCTGTACTTTTGTCAGTGCTCGTCAGTATCACACGGAGGGTCTCGTGTGTAAGCTGCTCCGACGCGAAATGAAACTGGTGTAAGATCTCACGTTTTTTGCATTCTTCTTTCAGTCTTTCCCTTTTGTGTTCGAGGACACAAAGAGACTCTAGTTCCTTTCGAAGCAATTCTTTATCACGTGGGCGTGGATATGCGGTCTTGCACATATATGGACTGCCACTGGTCTTGCGCAACACTTTTTCGACTTCAAGAAATAGACGACCAACCTCTGTTTTTGTATCCTTAGCCTTATTGTTCAGGACAACCAGTCTTTCACCACACTCTTCCAAAACCTCCCGAAAATATGCTGGCGCCGTTTGAATCACATCAGCCCCGGTGACACCACCTTCTTCAAGAATATCACCACCAGTCATCACAACAATCATGTGATTAGTAACATTTTCACCAAGCAAACGTTTAAGCATGCAGAAAATCGCATGATCTTCATCTGTGTATCTCTGACACCTGACGACGTACAAGACAACGTGTGGTCCAGGACGGGCAGCTTGCATCGCAGACCAAAGTTTATCAGCTTCTTCAAGGCTGGACAGTGATGTACCACATAGGCCAGGTGTGTCGACAATCTGAAGATCGAGAGACGGTCGATGACTATATGCTCTCTCTCTCTCTCTCTCTCCCTCCCTCCCTTAATCCCGACCGGGGCCAAGTATTTGTGCTGGTCTTTTTCTCGTTGCCCTGTTGTTGTTGTTTTGTTTTTTGTTTTTTGCTGCCCCAACTCTTTGCCAACTCCAGTGGTGTTCCTCCCAGGTCATAGGTGGAACCCACGGAGGACTCGGAAGCTGGGACAATTTTTGTTATGCATGATGATGGACATGAGGATGATATTAAGATGATGCTATGGAGGTCCATGTGGTTTGGGACTGCGGGACAGGGCCGCATTCCACGCTTCCTGTCATATATCCCGGCATTAACCAGGCCCGGGAACTACGGCACCTGTGGTGCCGGCCGTGTAATCATCCACATCATAAGACGTGTCATACTAAGGGAAGCACCCCCAAAGTCGCACCCGTGAAGTGGGTGAAACTCGGCTGTGTGGCAACAGCCTCCCCATCGGTCCCATAGCACACCCGTTCTGGGTAGGAGCCGACCTAGGTAGGAAAAATCCCGCTTGCATCGGCTGGGATTCGAACCCGGGTCTCCCGGTCCATGGTCCGAAGTGCTAACCACTACACTACGGGGGCCGGTCGTTGCGCTGTCTTTGACATCACCCATAATAATTATGTGTTGGAAAAGGACATTAA
This sequence comes from Batillaria attramentaria, assembly GCA_018292915.2. Lineage (NCBI taxonomy): Eukaryota > Metazoa > Mollusca > Gastropoda > Batillariidae > Batillaria > Batillaria attramentaria. The sequence goes on from JACVVK020000296.1 coordinate 14,909, forward strand.
ACTCCCAAACACACATCCACCCTCTCTCTCTCTCTCGCTCGCTGTGTGTGTGTGTGTGTGTGTGTGTGTGTGTGTGTGTGTGTGTGTGTGTGTGTGTGTGTGTGTGTGTGTGTGTTGCGGTCTGTATATTATCGTTACAATACATGCTCAGTACTCACCCTGACCCATAACAATATAATGTTTGAGTTCCAGTTCTCTGTGTGCACAATACGCGTGTAGGATGACGGAAGGGACAGTACTGTCTGGAGGTGTGATAGAGGAAGCGGTAAACAAAGGTAAGTTCTATTTGATATGTAGTGTGTGTGTGTGTGTGTGTGTGTGTGTGTGTGTGTGTGTGTGTGTGTGTACGTGTGTGTGTGTGTGTGTGTGTGTGTGTGTGTGTGTGTGTGTGTGTGTGTGTGTGTGTGTACGTGTGTGTGTGTGTGTGTGTGTGTGTGTGTGTGTGTGTGTGTGTGTGTGTGTGTGTGTGTGTACGTGTGTGTGTGTGTGTGTGTGTGTGTGTGTGTGTGTGTGTGTGTGTGTGTGTGTGTGTGTACGTGTGTGTGTGTGTGTGTGTGTGTGTGTGTGTGTGTGTGTGTGTGTGTGTGTGTGTGTGTGTATGTGTGTGTGTGTGTGTGTGTGTGTGTGTGTGTGTGTGTACGTGTGTGTGTGTGTGTGTGTGTACGTGTGTGTGTGTGTGTGTGTGTGTGTGTGTGTGTGTGTACGTGTGTGTGTGTGTGTGTGTGTGTGTGTACGTGTGTGTGTGTACGTGTGTGTGTGTGTGTGTGTGTGTGTGTGTGTGTGTGTGTGTGTGTGTGTGTGTGTGTGTGTGTGTACGTGTGTGTGTGTGTGTGTGTGTACGTGTGTGTGTGTGTGTGTGTGTGTGTGTGTGTGTGTGTGTGTGTGTGTGTACGTGTGTGTGTGTGTGTGTGTGTGTGTGTGTGTGTACGTGTGTGTGTGTGTGTGTGTGTGTGTGTGTGTGTACGTGTGTGTGTGTGTGTGTGTGTGTGTGTGTGTGTGTGTGTGTACGTGTGTGTGTGTGTGTGTGTGTGTGTGTGTACGTGTGTGTACGTGTGTGTGTGTGTGTGTGTGTGTGTGTGTGTGTGTGTGTGTGTGTGTACGTGTGTGTGTGTGTGTGTGTGTGTGTGTGTGTACGTGTGTGTGTGTGTGTGTGTGTGTGTGTGTGTGTGTGAAGGAATTCAAAGTGCACCAAAGCAGAGTGAAGGAGCCAGCACAAACTAAACCACACTCAACGAGAGAGAGAGGGAGAGAGAGGGTGAGATGCCTTGCCGTTATTTGTTTGTCTTTGTAGTGGCCGCTGTCACAATCATGGTGACTGGATGTGTTAAAGAATCCTGGATGGACAGCAAATGCGTTTCTGCCGAGGATTGTATTGGCAGTTGAGCTTTTTCCACTACCTGCTTTCCCGACTATAACGAAGTTTAGTCCACCTGAAGCTGAAACGAAGTAGGCAGCCATTGATCATAGTCATGTCAGAGAGCAAATAATATTGCATCATTCTCACGTCTTTCCATAGCTTTAAACCTATGACTGTGGTTTTTTTTTTCCACAAGTGTGCATGTCAACGACCCAAGAGCAATCATTCCAAAAGGATACGACCCAGTGACCATAACGTTTGAGTGAAACCCTCTAATTGGTCAGCGCAGTAAAAATGCTGGTGATCATTTCATGAGCATCCCAAGTCGATCGTCAGCGTTTGAAACTGCAGCGTGTGAAACGCACGATGGTCACTAGCCTCATTATCAGACGACAAGACTAGCGATGACTGACTCGGATTTAAATTCTAATTTTGACTTGGGCAGCCTTTGGAACTAAGGCAAATGTTTTATCACACCGCATGATCACAAGGCAAAAAGATGAAATAGTTTCGATAGTCGCTAGGTGCGATAACGTTCCACATGGTCATTTCACACAATCGGCAAGTGCGTCGAAATAGAGCGTACATGATTATAGTTTACGGGAAAGACTAACCCCTCGGTGGTTCGATTGTTTACGTAGCTACCAAGCATCCGCCTCACTGAAACTTGCTGCTGAGCGCAGCGAAATCTGTCCTAATCCCATAAAGTTGTTTCTCTATACAGAAACAAGTTATAAAGGAGGAATGGACCCATCCCATCATATAAGAGAGAGAGAGAGAGAGAGAGAGATGACGTCAACACAGAGGCACTGACGACATTTACAGATTTCTCTATGAACTAAACACTTGACGTCAGTTTCACGCAGGGAGTTTGACGGGGGATCCTTGTTCATGTATTGTGCTTTGCTGGTGCTTGACTTTTGACCGAATTCACTTTTACACAAACTCTGGAAGATCTAGAGAGCTGGCGAAATATGGATTTGAATATACACAGAATCGGTTACGATCACGAAATCGTAAAATTGGAACTCTTGCAAACACTTGAAAAAAAAAAGCTAAAAGCTCCCTTATGCTTAATTTAATGTCAAAGCTGTAACCGTGCAGTAGTTCTTGTCATACGTACCATTTGTCTCTGGACAAAAAATCCGGGATAATGAGGAATTTGGGGATTTTGCTTTTCATAACATTTGACTTTAGACGCAAACCACCCCGAACTCTGAAATTATTTTGAAGAAGAAAGATTAAGAATGCGTTCAAGTGCTCCATACCCGCTAGTCGTGATGACGTAAGTTTTCCTACGTAATTGTCAGTCAGACTTGCATCATCGTTTATGCAAAATTTACAATAAAAGCATACACGTCAACACACAAGCTGATGATCCCCTGTTTTTTGCAAGCGCATTCTGGCGTAAAAAGATATAAGATTAATCACATTTCAGTTTCAATATACGTTCCCGTGGAAAAAAAAGATATGTCAACACTATACCTTCACAGGTAAAATAATATGTGTGAAAATATGTCACTCACTTGATTTTGAAAACGACATTTTCCTTGTCTACGCGCAGACGCGGTACAAAGAAACGGAATGCTGACGTTTCTAGCTAATATCTGACTGTCGCGGGCTTTTCTGAACATGATTCTTTCAAAGCCAGCTGCGCATGTCGAGGGGAGTGGGATAAGGGGGTGCCACAAGGGTGGTCGTCAGGGTGCCAAGGGCTGTTGTCACTTGGCGCACGGCCAGAAATTTAGGTCACCTCGATATCTACCCACTTCCCTCCCCCCACCCCCTTCCCACCCCCCAACACACACACCCTCTCTCCCTCTCTTCTGCATTTTCCGAGCATGTATCTTTCAAGGTGAAAAGGGTGCGGTACAGGCAGTTGGCTTGGCACTCATCCATCCACTGCCTGCGTCGCGAAGGCCTGGTGAATACATGTCACGGCGTCCCCACACAACATGTCACGAAGGGGTGACTGCTGTCCTTCTTAGCTGTAGCTCCGCCCCTCTGTACGAGTGTGGCTCCGCCAATTCTGTATTTAAGCGCAGTTGAGGCAGCCCGGCACAGTAATCCATACCGGTGAACAGGTTAACGGTGGTCCCGGAAGATCAAGTGTCGACATTTTGTTCCCTCGTTCAGTCTGTGCTCAACACACACACACACACACACACACACACACACCCACACACACACACCATGTGCCGCTGCACGAAAAGGAATTTGTATGAATACAATCTTAAAGCCTTTTATCATGAAGCGTTTTGGGGTGGGTTTTTTTTCTCGTGTGTGTGTGTGTGTGTGTGTGTGTGTGTGTGTGTGTGTGCCTTGTTTAGCTTCTTGATTAGCTTTCATACATGGTCACGGTAACTGAAATGCTTCTAGAGCTCTGACTCGGTGTGTCAAACATTTTATCTTCTGATATGCATATCTATCTGTTACCACGAGCTCCCATGTTTTTTTTTTTTTTTTTTTTTAGGTTTTTGTTGTGTTTTGGATTTTTATTTGTTTTGTTTTTTTTGTTGGTTTTTTTTTTTTTTTTTTTTAGAAATCATCTGTTACATCTAGATTTTCATGGTTATTTTTATTTATTGCTCGTTTTTTTTTTTTTGGTTTTTTTTTTACTGCTTTCTTGTCCCGTTCGGGAAATTCGGGCTGCTTCCCCCGGGGGAAGCGCGTCGCCGCGGTGCAGCGCCACCCAATACCTATCTTTTAATTTTTTTTTTTTTTAACAATTTTGCTGGGGGAGGAAAGCCGGATAACCCGGAGAGAAACCCCCGATGAGCAGCCCGGCAGCCAGGAAAAACCCGGTATCACATATCACAAGCTCGACCTGGGCTCGAACCCACGCTTCATCACCATGACATTGGTGACGGCCGTTCAGTAGCGCAGCGGCTAAATCCGACGCGCTACCTATTAGACCACCGCTCACCTCCTGTTGATGTTTGCACTTTTTTTCTGCCGTTATTGATTATGTCAGCCAGCTGTTATGTGTCACCACTATGCAATGCGCCTGATGTTCGACTGTAAGAGTGTACAAAGTATAATAAACGAATGGCTGAGTCGACGGGGACAAAAGCAGTCAAATGAAAAACAGTCACAATGAAACACATTTGTTTTATTAGAAACATAAGAATGAAAACTCATGGGAAAAAAATACAGCAATACCAAATCCACAGAAGAATTATTTATTGAAAATACATAGAAAACAAATGGCCGTTTTAGTTTGATGATTGAAATGATAAGAGGAAAGCCTTCCACAAACAAACTGACCACACACACACACACACACACACACACACACACACACACACACACACACACACACACAAACTTCAGCCACTGCGATCATGAATAATGGAAAAGCTGACATCGTGTTTTGGGAGCAGATTGCCTGACCCTACAGTATTCCTCACTTGCACTCTTTCCTTTCCGGAAAAAGGTCGGAGAGTTTAACATAGTAAATAAATAATGACATAAATGTAAACCTTGATCAATAGTATCAATATCAGAATCACACCATACGGCGTATGATGCATAACGTGTAAAATCACATTGTATAAACATAACAGACTTACTATCACTCATTAATATCCTAATAGTTGAATGCGACCAAGAAAAGGGTTCATACTACTACTACTATTAGTAATAATAATAACTGTATAGGCGCGTTACCAAATTTCTTAAATCGGCTCAAAGCGCCGCGAAATGAACCCAACACGCTCGCTCACGTGAATCACACGCATTCTCTCACATACTGGATATAAACACATTACAATCACGTGGTGCGACGAGTCAGCTCAGCTACTTAAGTTTCAGAATTTACAATTGCATTTATTTTTAAAGTTTATGGGCTAAACATTTCCAAAAGCAGAGTTGGAGGAAGCCGGAGTGCCCGAGAGAACACCCGGTGAACGAACGGTGCCACGTACGAGGAGGGAAAAATTCTTTTCCCGAGTGGGTCTCGAACCTGACCTCCACCATTGGTAGCGAAGTCTCTACGTGTCACATGATAATTGCAGGATCTCACAAACCCACTGGAAATGTCAACGTCTCTAGCAGGTTTGTGTGATATTTTGCAAGGTAATGATATTTCAGTGTTTCTCTCAGCAGCATAAGATTGCCGCAACAGAATATGACACCCTGCGTTTGACGAGAATCGATTTTGTCAAGCACCGTTTTTAAAAGGATTAGTCATTTAGGTTATTGTTAAGCGGCTGTTTATTTCCTCACACTGTCTCTGGGGCTTGAGGCATGAACAAAACGATTTGCCGGCTACGCCAAAATTAAGAAGGAAATACAGGAGCTTGTCGCCTTGGAAATTGGTCGTCGCGGATTTCTTGCTGGAGTGGGTTCGTATACTCAAGCTGATCCTTTACCCATTGCTCAACAGACGTTGACTCCAGTTGGCTGTCAGGGTCCTGGGGGTCTACTGATTCAGTTAGTCTGTGCAGTTTGAAAGCTTTGGGTCCGCTGCTTTCATACAGGGATGTATCCCTGTAGAACGACACACCATCCACATTTGCTATTTTGACTTCTATTACGCAGAGGTCCTGCTCCCCTCCATGCACTTGATGATACGCCACTTTAACAGGTGCCTGCACTTCAAAGCGCGAGACCCAAAGCATTAATTCGGGGTTACGAACTTTTTCAAGAAATGTTTCCCGAAGTCTATCCCTTTCTCCGTTGCTCAGTTGTAGTCCTTCACAGATGATTCTCCCTGTAGTATATTCTTTCCCTGTTTCAAGATTTCTGTCTTTCTGTTCAGATAATCCAAAGAACACGGAACCTCCAGAAGGTAGCTTAGAAAACGCTGATATATAATGGGGTAGACGAAGGCCTTCCCAGATATAATGTGCCAGGTTAGTTATCCTGTTGTCTGAGATCTGGTACTGTTGAGGAATGCCATGTGATATGTTCTTCACCTCTAAGCCGACACTCTCTTGAAATACACCTGGCTGTATCATTACCTCTGCATCCTTAACAAACGTCGGTGTTATGCGAGCCGTTGCACCGTCTTCGGAATGCTCTTCTGCACTTGAAATTTTGCGCAGAAAAACATCTCATCTGTGTATGCGACGGGTCGGCAACACCCCTGTTCAGTGAAACTTTACTGTTAAGGTCCAAGGTAATGGGAGGCCGGATCTTTCTTTTAACCCGGAAAAACACGTGGTCTTGGCCAGCTTCGAAGTGGCGCTCGAAATTCTCGTGATAAAATGAATATTCCATAACCATTTCATGCATTTTGTCGTCCACCTGCTCATCAAACAGTCCCAGCAAATAAGGATTAGCTCCGTGTATGCAAACTATCCCTTCGCCTTCATTCAGCAAGGCGTTTATTGCCTTTAGAAACCTATTGAGTTCCCTGGCTCTGCAATCTTTCCTCTTCAGCTTGTGCGGGCCAACTGTCTTTTCCCAAAGTTCCCCTTTGAAGATCAAACTTCGGAAGGCACTGTTTCTAAGTTCTCCACAAGTCGAACACCCTATAAAACAGACAGTGTGCATGGATATCAAACTGATGCATTGGCTCGACAAAAAGACAACAACAAAAAACAAACACCTGCTGCAACAAGTTTCCAAAAACATTATTAGTATAAAATTTAATGTAGCATGTCTAACTGGGGCACATAAGAAAGCAGTGCTATCAGAGCAAACATCTGAGTGAATCCCTGTTTGCTTCTTGTTTTGTTGTCTTTTTCTTTTATTTTTTCCTTTTTGTCTTTGCATTTAGGTGCCATGGAAACGCAAACAAAAAAATCAGAATTGCTGTTCATGTATTGTGGTTGTTGCTTGTTGTGTGTGTGCGTCCACACGTGCGCACGCGTTTGTGTATGATCGGGGAGGGGGGGGGAGGGAAGGTGATATTACGTGTTGTATATGTAGAGATATTCATAATTCATTTCACTCACCTGCCATTGTATGGTCTACACAGTGCTCATGGCAGCACCTGTAACCACAGGAAGTGTTTTAATCTCTTGCGTAGGCCGGCTGGGAACATGCCCTCTATTTCCACATGACATTGTGTTCGTTACTGAAAATATTGTACGGTTGTCCACTTGACAGTAATTTCTCGGGAACCACAATTACCATTACCGCAGGGAAAACAATCGGTTTCGTCTGTTTTTTTTTTTTTCCGCTTCCAGATCAGCACTCAAGGTGAGCAACCCAGCAGAAGGCACCGGTATGGCCTTTCCAGGTATGTGCTGAACACCTGCGCGCGAAGAGCTGACGGGACACAAGCCTTCTGTCGGCGACTGCGAACTCGCCGGTGCGCGACGCACCGAAAGCCCCGCCTTCGGTAGATTTCCACTGAAAAAAAAAAAAAAAAATTCCACTGCCTGTTCACGCTACTCGCTGTTCCTCAGAAACTGCTGGTTTATTCAAACGGAATCGGAAGGTGGAGCCTGTGGCCCTACAACCCCCTACCCCTCTCTGCACACACACACACACACACACACACACAGTGCTGCGGGAGATAGGGGGCTCTGGGGGACCGTTATGTTTACAGTGGCCGGGATGGGGTGGCTGGTAATGTGGGGGGTGGTGGAGGTAGTAGATGGCGGGGGGGGGGGGGGGGGGGTGGAGGTAGCAGATGGCGGGTGGGGGGGGGGGGGGGGGGGGGGCGTGGAGGTAGCAGATGGCAACAGCTGACGTCAACTGCACCAATTTAGACGCAGTCATTGCTCAATGTCACCTTGGCTTGTCGGTCGTATCTGTCGATCTGAGAGGGTGTAGTTTTTTGCTTGGACCAAGAGTCTACGCATAGTAGCAGTTGATAATAGTGAAGTTGAACGCCCATACCGTGAGCAACGCCATGAGTAAGTTCGACCTGGGGCTTCCGTATACATCTTTGAAAATCCATGTTTTATGTACGTTCCTGATGAGATGCTCCTCCCAAGAAGATTCCACGCATCTTTCAGGCAGACTGACGAAGCCCGGCTCTACCGTGTGACTGCCAAGTAAAAGTAAGGGGTGTCTCTGTAACTGTTGTCGCTGCTATTGTTGTTTGTTTGTGACTGTTGTCGCTGCTATTGTTGTTTGTTTTTGATTGTTTTGATGTTGTTGTTCCTTCTGTGATTCAGTATTTCTCTTGATACACACGGACGGTGCCGTCTGCAGTCAGTTGAATTCGCTTAGAATAACATATATATAAATAAAAACATGATAGGAAATTAACATGTTAAAACTTTACATAGGTATTTTATTTTTATCTTTGGTATGTCCGGCCCTCATCATAATTCAACCACGGACAATCTGCTTGATTTATCAAAATCAAACGATGACTCTGAGGACATAATTATGTTTCTGGCGTCTTCAGGCAACATATTTTAAAGGTATTTTAAGGCGTTCATCCACATATTCATGTAGCAATAGTTTCACTGGGCTGGAACGCAAATAACCGTATAGTGCTTTCGACATCACATAGTATGCGACGCACCCTGCCGCCTATAGTCCGGGCGACCCTCTCCTTTCTGCCCTTGGGTTTTCAGTCAGAGACGGTTGCCTGAGCTACCTGCCGCCAGCTTATCTGTCTATTCATATTGTGCAGAATGGAAACTATTCCAAACGCAAACCTGGGAAGCGCCGTTGTGGCACAAGCTTACGTCAGCCGACTTGACAGATGTAAGACTCTCTCTCTCTCTCTCTCTCTCTCTCTCTCTCTCTCTCTCGTGAGTTCGAACCCCGGCTGGGGCCAAATATTTGTGCTGGCAGCTCAAGATTGCTAAAGTTGTTCCACTACCTAAGTCATGTGACCTCTCTGAGTCAAACAATTACCGACCCATATCTCTTTTATCTGTCCTGTCCAAGCCACTAGAGCGTCACGTACACAAACATCTGCAGGCACACCTCGATAGCAGACAACTACTCCACCGTTTTCAGTCTGGGTTTCGCCACACTCTTGCCACACTGCTCTGTCCCGACTTATTGATATGTGGTTAACAAACATTAATAATACTAAAGTGACAGGTGTCATCTTCCTTGAATTGAAAAAAGGCGTTCGACCTTGTCAATCATAATACCTTTATTCAAAAACTGAAAACCTACTTACTCACAAATTTTAGAATTAGGTCTGTGCAGATCAATAGTGGAAAATCTGTGTATTTGACATGCTAAATGACCGAGAATATTCTTGACTTTGACATTATTTTTCTGGATACCTTCTAGATGTCCCTGAATGTGAACCAGTGTCTTTGCGTGGATCCCGTACTTCCTCCAACGTTCCAGTCTACAGGCTACGGCCACGCAAAAGTAGGCATTCTGCAGGTAAAGGATCTTTAAGTATGTTGGAATACCAGCGGAGTATTCTTGCCTACGAATAAGGTTCTGTTATGGCCTGACGACGAGTGTAGGAGACAAACGAAATATCAGTTGTCAATTATACTACGCATAACGTATTGTATCGAAGTTTTCAAGCAATTTCAATAAAGCTACAATGTAAAGGGAAAAAATGAAAAAAAAATGGCCACACTTGTATCATCTACCGTTCCTTCAAATCCTTCAGTCAAAATTATTTTTGTTCTGAATTACACAACGTGTCCTTTGACGATCTACTGCAGACCAACGACCCAGACACTGCAATGTCCATTTGGTATAGACTATTTCTTTGCGTTCTCAATAAGCAAGCCCCCTTTTGATAACGCCGAGTCAAACATGTCATCCCTCCACCATGGATGACCAAAGAGATTATACAAATAAGTGTACATTTTTTCTACATGACAGCCGCGACAGAACCTCTGATGTCATTTCTAGCCTACTAAGATCGGGATGAAACTTCCTACCGTGGTGAGATGAAAACAGAAACAAAAACAAAAGAGGGTCCTAAGTCCAATAATGAGAAACCTAAATATTGGTAATTACTTGTGTCGGGGTGAAAGGGGTGGGGAAGGGAAGTAGAGTAAATAGTTGCACATGAAGACTTCTTATTTTGATCAATCTCGGATTTTTCAAACATATCGAACTAGAGCCACCATTTGTCTACCTGGGGAGTGTGGTTGATGGACAGGGAGGCACAGACCGAGACGTCACAGCCAGAATCGGCAAGGCAAGAGCAGCAATGGTCATGCTGAAGAACATCTGGGCATCCAAAGTTGTCAGCATAAGAACCAAACTTCGCATCTTCAACTCCAACGTGAAGTCAGTTCTGCTCTACGGATGCGAAACATGGAGGACAACGAAGACGATGCAGCAGAAGATCCAGACATTTCTCAACACCTGTCTGAGGCGCATCTTCAACATCCGATGGCCAGAGAAGATCCGGAACGAAGAGATGTGGGAGCGAGCAGGGCAGGAACCAGCGGCCAAGCAGATCCTGCGGAGGAAGTGTGGCTGGATTGGACACACCCTCAGGAAGCCAGCATCCAGCACCACACGCCAAGCCCTGACATGGAACCCACAGGGGAAAAGGAAGAGAGGCCGGCCTCGCAACAGCTGGAGGCGGGACACTGAGGCAGAGTTATATAAGCAGGGGACCAACTGGACTGGAGTGGCAAGAATAGCCCAGAACAGAGTGCGATGGCGAAGGGTTGTCGATGGCCTATGCTCCACGTGGAGCCAGGGGCCTAAGTAAGTAAGTAAGTAAGTAGAGCCACCATAATGAATGACTGGTATGTGCAGCCAATAATAGCTCTATGTCTGTCTCTGTGTGTCGAACAGGTCAGGAAGTTCCTGCGTTAGCTAACCGGCTTCGAAAGAATCTTCCTTCGGCAGACAACGACAGAATTATTCAAGTGCTTTCTGACTGGGGATCCGGAACGAAGAGTCAGTCATGCGTGTGGATTTCTCAGGCGTTGCAGGCAGACCTGAACTTGCCGATGAAAACTCGCAAACCGGACTGCGCCTACCTTCAGCTGCTGTACATAAGCGAAGACCGGCCTTTCATCATACTCACTCTGTACAAGGACACCCAAGGGAAAGACGACGTTGATGCACAAGCCAGTCAGGACAGCGTCAAACACTTCACAACAGTCATGTCCCAACTGCTGGCATCGTCTCTGTCTAACTTCTGCCACTGTGATTTTGCGCTGCTTCCCTGTACTCTCCAGTGGGACGCGCTTTCCACCGAGGTTCTCGGCCACGAAGTTAACAAACAACTTAAGGCTATACAAAAATTTTACAGTGGGCCCAAGAAGTTAACGAAGGGCACCTTCACAGAGTTGCGAAATGCCATAGAGGCCGTAGCAGGGGTGACAACCGTGCCTGCCTTGACTGAAAGTCCGAGTAGTCGCAAGGTATGAATAATATCATGATTTAAATATTTAAGATATAATAATTATAAGAATTTACTCCGTATCTTTCCTTTCCAGTTTCAGCTGATGGTTTCATGGCAAGCTGTTGAAGCTGCTAAGCGTTTGGCCATGTCATGCGACTGTTTCGCTGTCACTCGTTTACGAGCGTAGCTTAGAGCCTTTTCAGTCCAAACGTTCCTCAATCACCAGACATCGATGTATTGCATTCCGAGCTCTACGTATCCATAGAGTTAAAATGTTTCGAACGTACTTGCACACTGTGGAATTATTCCAAACTGACAGTGACTGGCAAGCGCCTACAAAAATGTAATCAACGACATGCGAGTATCATATCAACTCTCTAAATTGGTTAAATGTTTGTTGTTGTTGTTGTTGTTTTGTTTTACTTGTTGGTGGTGGTGGTGGTGGTGTTGCTGCTGCTGCTGTTTTCGGGAAGGTCGACCTGTAATACGTCACTATTCATAAAAGTCTTCTTTTGTTTGGGTGTGTGCATTTGGCGGTACACAATATTTTTTTTTTTTTTTTAAATCCCCCCAAAAACTGTAAAATCTGTCTACAGAGATGGTTGCTATTGCTGAAGGATGACTGGCGAGACACCGTGTCACTTCTCATCGAGATGCTTGTACAGAGAGATCATGAACATCCCTTGAACTACACAGACGAGTCTGAGTTCAAGATGCACGTTGCAGCCCTGGAAGCGGCCAAGCGACTGAGTTTCAGCAGTAAAGTTCTCATCGTGACGTCTCCTGACGGACTCCACTCGCAGGTTTTGTAAGTGACACAATATCCACAATGACGTAAAAATATCTTAAAATATTAGAAGAAAGAATAGTTAAGACCCATAAACGTCTTCGCCACATCTCGGGGTTCACAAATGTATGTGCTGCTTTTCATGTTCATGTTGTCTCTATAGTATTGACTCAAGGTCTTTCTTAGAACTTTTGTTACACTCATTTCAAGAGTCGCTTACAAATATTTGTTCTATTGGCGGTTATATAACTTTAAATTTATTACTACTCAAGATTTGATTTGTTGTAAAATTTAGTATTTTTGTTGGGACATCTCTGCATGCACAGTTACCGTCTTGAGGAAATCCGGATCAGCAAAATAATAAGCATCGACATCAGAGTGACACAAGGTGCAAAATATTCACTGGGAAGGGTGGAGAGTTTGAAAGGCGTCGGGGTGTCTCAGGTTCGAAAACTTGGTATGTACACTAGATGGCAGTTGAATCTCTCGTCACAAGATGCAATCACCATTAATGGCCGTATATAGTCGTGCTCAAGCTTCGGTCATTTAGTGATACGCCACATTAATCTGTGTGCAGGAAATGTGCCGGCGAGCTCGTTCGACAAACGGAAGAAGAAGAAGAAAGGAAAGTCGATCTTCAAGTGACCACTGAAACCGCTGCAGCGGATTACGTCATCTACATTGACATTCCTGTGGACAAGATTGACCGCCCGTCACTGACACTAGTAAAAAGAGGTGTGTTGTATTTTCGTGTTGGTGCTTACTGGATGATCAGTTACCTCGCCCGGAGAAAGTAAAGAGTTCAGAGAAGGCAAACGAAAGGGGGGGGGGGGGAGGTGTTGGTTGGTTGGTAGGAAAACCCCAAGGTGAATTCTTTTGTATAATGGCAATCGGTACATAATCGTATTTCGACGAGTAAAGTGACCTGGCTTATGGCATAAATGGCAAAGCCCCTTCCCAGCTGAACTCGCCCCTCCAGAAGTGCTTGCCTTGGAGTCGAGTTTGGAGTCAGTCCCGTCCTTACTTGACTTCTCTGTCGGACCCTTGGTCGTGCTGCGGTTGTTGCGGTCGGACTTCCAACGTGACGAACCTGGTGGGGGGGGGGGGGGGGGGGTGTTGGTTGGTTGGTAGGAAAACCCCAATAATCGTATTTCGACGAGTAAAGGAGTTCACTTCCGAATTTGGGAGGAACCGGTACGGAACTGGCGTTTGCTGCATATCTACACCATCATTGTACTCGCTAATGTCAGCCGTCCGCATAATGAAATTCACATTTTGTACTTCACTCGTTTCAGCGGAAGAGTTCCGACTGCTTCTCCTGGGAAAAACTGGAACTGGACGAAGCACAACAGGAAACACCCTCCTTCAGCAGAAGCGTTTCGAGTGTGACAGGACAAAACCACTGAGTTCTGTGACGCGAACCTGCAGTGTCGAAAGTAACACCGTTGATGGCAAGAAAATCACGGTATGCAGTACATCCCTACAATAATTATGTGTATTGCGTCAATGATAACAGACCATGTTGTGTGGATGGCTGGGTGGGTTTGTGAAAACGATGGAGTTTGTTGTCCACCCCTACAAGTTACAAGTAGAAAGCGTGATATGTATTATAATTATAGAATTTTCCCAATTCGGTGTCCCCGATTACGGAAAATACACCACACGACTTTGTTGATTTTCGTCGATTTAACGAGCTGTTTTTCAACGAACGAGTGTGGTGTATTTTAAGTAATCGGGTACACCGAATTGGGAAAATTATCTATATCACGTCCGTACCTGCATTTCTTTGATTTGAAAGCCGACATCGGCAATCCAATTTTTTTTTTTTTCTGCCACAACTCTTTGCCGGCTCCAGTGGTGTTCCTCCCTGGTAATAGGTGGAATCCACGGAGGGCTCGGAAGTCGGGCATTTTTTTTATATTATGCATGATGATGGAGATGAGGATGATGGTGAGATGATGCTATGGAGGTCCGTGTGGTTTGGGACTGCGGGACAGGGCCGCATTCCACGCTTCCTGTCATAAATATCCCGGCATTAACCAGGCCCGGGAACTACGGCAGCTGCGGTGCCGGCCGTGTAATCATCCACATCATAAGACGTGCCATACTAAGGGAAGCACCCCCAAAGTCGCACCCGTGAAGTGGGTGAAGCTCGGCTGTGTGGCAACAGCCTCCCCATCGGGCCCATAGCACACCCACTCTGGGTAGGAGCCGACCCATGAAGGAAAAATCCCGCTTGCCTCGGCTGGGACTCGAACCCGGGTCTCCCGGTCCATAGTCCGAAGTGCTAACCACTACACTACGGGGGCCTGTGGCAATCCAAATTCTTCATGCGGCATCTCTGCCTGTGGTGCTTTACTTCGCTTTGTCCATAGGCTTTGAGAAATCAGCAGGTGCTCGGAGAGCTGGAACGAGGCTTACGCGTATACGATTGTCACAAACACGACCGATCGTGGATAACACGGAGCAAAAATATCACGTCAAGCAACTGACAAAGTAGCTCATTCGTCCCCATTCCCGTACGAAGTCGAACCGCGTCAGGTCGTGACGTAAATTATTCTTTAGTCGCTTTTCGCGTTATATCGTGACGTAAATTATTCAACCAGAACACACAGCTGGAACATTGCTAGGGGTAGTTCGTGCGCACTTTTTAGGTTCATCGTTGATTCACGTGCGATTGTTATGGGTACAATGATAAACCAAGCGTTTGTGAATTACGGGTTTATAAACATGTAATACCGATAGGGTGGTATAAAATATATAACAATTATGAATGACCAGACGGTCCTGCAGCGTTGTCTTGGCGTATAAGTACGGAGCATGACTATGCATAGGACATGATTGTGTGTATCTCTGGCTATAATGTAAGAAAACGCTCTGTTGTTTCTAACTAATGCATGGGAACAAATCTAATGAAAACCACAACAGTCATAAAGCTCAAAAGTCATCGGTCAAGATCTGATTACGTGTTGTCTGTCGGTTTGTCTGCACAGGTCATGGACTCTCCAGGGATGCTTGACACAGACGACTTCAACAGCGTGGTCTTCACAATCATCGACTACGCAGCTACCGTGAAGCCTGGTTTTGACGCCATCATTTACACCCTCGAAATCGGACGGTTCACCACCTGGGATCTGGCTGTATATGAACGATTAAAGGCAGTCTTTGGTGACGGAGCAACGAATTACATCATCATCGTCTTCACCCATGGTGATGAACTGAATGGCAACAACTTCGAAGACGTGCTTGCAATGGCACCACCAGATCTACGGCGGGTGTTGCGCGAATGCGGTGACAGATACGTTGTCTTTGACAACACTCCTACAGCACCGAGGAAGCAGACGCAGGTTGAGGAACTCTTGGCGAAGATCAGGCAGATGAGGGTTGAGAATGAGGGCCAACCTTATGCTTGCCCACAGTACAGTGATTGCAGTGATGAACAGAACGCGGAGACAATTTCAAAACGTCTTGACGAGGTCCGAAGCAGGGAACTTGAAAGAATAAAATTATGCAGGGGCTGACCTAGTCGGATTCACCTAACCCAGCAGTTAAACTCCAACATTAACAAAAGCTGTTTTGAGCATTGTCATGATTGTGGCGTTGCTCCGATTTTGACTGTATCGGTTTGGTGGCCCATTTGGAAGGAACGAAAATTGTGACAACTATGATATTAAGATCCTACCGTGACGCTGAAAATGTTACAAATCCCGAACGAAGCCTATAGAGTTTGTAGTACACGAGGGCTGACAATCCTGCAAAGTGCGGCAGGGCGACCGATCCACGACTTCAAGGCGACCGGACAGCAGTATTCTTAAACCGCAACGCGACCGTTTTCCGTTAGGAAAATTAGAAGAGAACAATCAGTAACAATCAGTATTGCAAATTCAGAGAAATTCAGGACAGATACTTGGCTATAGTGACTCACCTGTGAATAGTGAAATAGTGATGTTTTCCGTAAGGAAAATTAGTGGACAACAACAGTAACGATCAGATTTATAAAATCAGAGAAATTCCGGACAGCTGGTGGGCTAGTGATTCATCAGTAAATAGTGAAATATCTCTACCATGATAAGCTAAAAGGGTCAAGGTGCCTATCCAATCCACTATGTTTAGGCCGTCGTACCAAATGGTGCAAACAGCGTACGACATTCCAGTTATCGTCCCTTCAATATCACCGAAATTGCAATCATGCGTACGGCCTGAGCAAGATGCATGAAACAAAAATTAATGTACATTAGGATGAGACCTCGCTTAAACGGATTACACCGGGACCGTCTTCAGCGCGCATAATTATTGTATGATCATTGTTGAGCAGACATTTAGTTTCCCCATGAGAGATGAATGTATTATTATTATTATCTTTTCAACGTTTATTCCCTAAATCAGTGTTTTTGCATCTTATATTAACCGTTTATTCTTAAGCTAGATCAAGCTTATCTCCAACGTCACCGTCACGTCTCGGCTCGGGTTTCCCTTCAAGCGCTTATCGTCCGATTTTTATGTCAGGTGCAGCGTTCTCCTGCTTGTATTGAAAGTGCTACCATTTCAAAACATTACAAACAACATGATTTATCTATATTATTCATCTTCCTCCCGTCTTTTTCGTTGGCACTGCGTGAACGTGTGGTAGACCTTAGCGTGTGCCACATTTCAGGGGAGGTAACTTCAGTTGTAGAAACAACCAACCCCTGCCAGAGCTAAGGTTGAACATTTTGTTCAAACTGGAAAAGGCTTTTGAGTTTTACTGCAATACAAGCATTATCGCAGAGAATGTTGATATCAAGATTTATGAAAGAATCTCGAAAGATTGCAGTTTGCACGCGCCGACATTGTGACGACATACAGCATGGCTGCTAAACAGACAGCGTTGACTGCTAAAGGGTGCCCGCAAAGATTTGTTTTATTTTCTTATTATTTTTGTTGTTGTTCTTTTTTTTGTTTTGTTTTTTATTTTTTGCAGCAAGAGATACTCGCGCTTCTGGCGAAGTACTCAGAGCCAAATTTAAGTAGTCTATACAGCTTTGGACCTAATCTGAACCCGCACGTGTGTGTGTGTGTGTGTGTGTGTGTGTGTGTGTGTGTGTACAGCACAGTGTGCAATTAACTCTCGGCCTGAGGTGAATTTCTCGTCTTCGTTCTGAAAAAAAGGAAAAGGCATGTGACGTCGTGGTGGCTGCATGCCCTCGATTCGGTCTCAATCGTCTGCCTAAGCATTTCACGAGCAGCACGAGAAATGAATGCATAGAGCTTACATGATTAGTTCGAGTGGCTAACGGCGAAAGACTAATGGCCATGTCACACGAGAGGGCAAAAACACTTGAAAACATTGTTTTCAGATGTTTCGCTGCGAAACAAAGTGTTTTGTCGTGTGACATACTTCACAACAATGTTTTCAAAACATGTTTTGATCGTGTTTTCAGTTTTAGAGCCTGCCCTAAAATCCGAAAACATGTTTTGTGTTTCAACCAATGAAAGCCGCCGTGCGGAGTGTCAAGTGACACCTTCCCGTATCCGCTCAGTCAACATGTCCGTAGCGGGACCCTCTCTCTCTCTCTCTCGCCTTAGACGCGCGCTTGCTTGTTTTCACGTGTGTCATGTATTGTTTCGGAAAGCATGTTTCGGGCGTTTTGCCTTTCAAAACATGTTTTATAAAACATGTTTTAGGAAAACATGCTTTCAGTGTGACATCGCCTTAACCCCGAGATGGTTCGATTGTTTGTGTAGCTACCGAGCCTCCGGCGAGACCATTCCCACCAACACCGCGAAAAGTTGTAGTCCATTCAAAACCACTGCGTGCTGTCTTGTTTCACGAGTTTGACGAACAATATTAAATGTGACATTATATTTAACTTGCTGGTAGCGCATACTGAGGAGTGTGGCATGCAACCAGGCCCAAGGTACTACCGGCAAACGAACGAAGCACACCAGACTATATTATTGTGCCATAAACGGGTAATTTAATAAATGTGAGTGTCATTATACACCCGTGTGATAACCCCACTTGCGAATTTGTGATTTTTAAAAAAATATTCTACTATTACTGCTACTATTATTATTATTATTATTATCATTGTTAGTATAGTCTGTGATTGAGGGCAGCATTTGGTTTTCTATTGATATCATATGTTGTTACCTTCTTATGACAGCAAAAAAAAAAAAAAAAAAGATATCGAGGCAGCTTCCGATTTTGTGGTGGCTTTGATGGTTTTCAAAATACTTTTAGCTGGCTCTGTGCCCGATAGTATTCTTAACCGCTTGTGTTTAAATGTTGTGATAACACCACTTGCTCATTCGTGAATTTTGAATAGTACCATTATTATTATACTACTACTACTACTAAGATTATTATTATTGTAGTCTGTGATCGAGGTCAACAGTTGGTTTTCTATTGATATTATTTGTTGTTACCTGTTTATGGCAACAACCAAAAAAGGTATCGTGGCAGCTTCCGATTTTATGTTGTCCTGTTCTGGTGCCTTTGAATGTTTTCACAATACTTTTAGCTGGCTCTGTGCCCTGTAGTGTTCATAACCGCTTGTGTTTAAATGTTATGATGACTAGAAATATCGTTGTAACAGGAGTGACATTCTGAAAATGAATTTCTGCCACAAATGAGTTTTCACTGCATTGTATGAAATCACTGCATTCTATCTGGCGGTCTCATGTTTATTTTGAAATAAAAACTGACACCAAAAGCCAGTGTTTTCGAGTTGAGCTGTATTTTTCGGTTACAGTTGTATTTTGGTGTGTATGTGTGTGTGTGCGTGTGTGTGTGTGGGGGGGGGGGAGGATTTTTTTTAAACAAAATGGGAAATACTGCAACTAGAAAACTGATATATCATATCGCTAAATTTTCAGACTTCTTTATTGTGCAAAATACGCAAAATACTTTGCTGTTTATATGTTTGTTTTAAAGCACGGATCCTCAAGCAGATTCAGGCTGAATCTCGAGGAAAATAATTTGGAATTTGATTGAGCATACATTTCAAGCCTACTTCCTGTAGTGTACATTCAATGCATACCATTTTCCCATGTCATCGTGGTGGGGGGTATTAAGAAAATTGCGTGTCGTTTTTCTCAGCAACCACGAAATATAATTGATATGATTAAATATATGATCTTCCGACAGAGAGAGAGAGAGAAACAGAGACAGACAGACAGACAGACAGAGAATATACTGCCCGGCAACAGCATTTATTTTTTTAGCGAATTGCATTTCAGGCTGCTTATAGTTTAGCTGTATTTTCACCCTCGTTGTTGGTTTTCGGTTTTAAACAGCACGAGGTAAAAAAAAAAGCAATAAATCAGAAACAAACCGAATATGCAGATATTTTACATCTAGTGCTGCAATTTAAATCTGTAATACATACAGCAAAAGGATAGATCACCTTTTCCACATTTGTACAGCTTTACGGATACAAATATGATGGGAAAAATACAAAAATCAACTACATCACTGACTGTCTTCAGTTCTAACCGCAATCTCATGCGTTAAATCAAATACAGAAACAAGCATCAATAACTGTTACAGTTTGGTTTCAGTCGCGTGTCATGAGAAAGATTTCTAGGCGTTGTTGGTCGCATTACAGTTGGAACTGTGTTTACTGCCCGTAGTGGCTGTGGACCATCCAATGGGACAGGGCGTGCATGACGTGGCGTTGTCCAGCTCCGTGTAGCTACCCACGGGACACGCCTCACAGTGTGTGGAACCTTCAGACAGGTAGTGACCCGCGCCGCATCCAACTTCGAAAAACATAAAGAAACAGAATCAGTCATCCAATAGGTCTCGACGAACTAATTTATGCAATAAATACTAGCAAACGGCTGCGTTTCCCCATGTTTCATCCTTGGGTTGTACAGTTGACAATTGTCTTTAACTATCTACAGTTATTTTGTAAGACATTAATTTAGACAAGTGTTTCATAAGTACACATCCTCTACACTGTCACTGTGCAGTCAAACATGTATACTGGGTATGTTACTGCTACTGACTTGCCCCGGGAAGGGGAGGGGGGTCAAACGGACAGTCAGCTCAGGGGTCACGACTCCTTAAGGATACATGAATACTACAGAACGAGTGATTTCCCAGTTGAACATTAATACGATATCCTGAAGAGCTGGAGTTCTGGCCCATTAGCTGACGGTCGGTGGGCCCCAGTTTCGTTAGCTCAGGGGCAGATAATTCACGCAATTCATGCGACAGCTCGCGAGTTTCCCTTATCGCATCACCTTCTATTGAAACATACTCGCTTTTTAAACTTCCTCTTAGCTATTTTATTTATCGAGTTATTATTTTTATCATTCAGAATTCAGAAAAAAATGTATTCATTCATTTTTACCACACGCGAAGGATTCCTTGTTCCTTCCTCCTCCAGGCAACGTTCCCGTCGGACAGTCGATTTGAACAGGCCCGATCTTGAGGCTGTGTTCAGAAGCTTCGAGAAAATCGATATCCAACAGCCCAGACCTTGCGTCTCGCCTAGCGGCTTTCAGGAGTTCTTCCTTGTTCGCCAAGAACGCCTGATATAGTGACACAGCAGGCTGATAAACACAATAATACAGGACTAATCTCCGACACCCCCCCCCCCTAACCCCCCCCCCAAAATAGTAATAATAATAATAATAATAATGAGTATTGTATAGGCGCTTTACCCTGAATCGGCTCAAAGCGCCGCGAACTGATCCCAACACGCACGCTCACGTGAATCACACGCATTCTCTCACACACTGGACATAAACACATTACAATCACGTGGTGCGAAGGGCCAGCTCAGCTATTTAAATTTCGGAATTTAGAATTGCATTTATTTTTCAAATTTGGTGGGCTGAACATTTCCAAAGCAGAGGGGGAGGAAGCCGGAGTACCCGGAGAGAACCCCCGACGATCGGCCCGAATGAACGGTGCCACGTACGAGAAGGAAAAATTCTTTGCCCCGAATGGGACTCGAACCCCTGACCTCTCGCATTGGTGACAAGTCTCTTGACCACTAGACCACCGACCGCCCCATAATAAACAGAAATGATTACAAGCGAAACTGTTCTACGCAAAATTTGTGCACAAACGGGAGAATACGATGTCGTCACCTTGTGTGAAACACTTCACAGACACTAGGTGGCAAATAAACAACCAGAGATAATAGCAACAGTAACAATTTTGTGGTTCTGGCTACGCTGGAAAACAACAACAACAGATCTGGGACTTTTATTCAGAACTGTGACCATCTGAACGATGCGCGACATGCGCCTCAGAAACTAAGTCTTCTCGCACAATGATTCAACGATTATTTTTAGCAGCCAATAAAAGGTCCGCTCATAGTCAAAACTTTTGGAGATTCCCAGAGGGAGCAATAATTGGGAGGAAGAACCGACTCATTTTTACTCTCTTTGGCAATTTGCACCTCATGTAAACGCACTACGGTCGTCTACTCCGCTTTGCGATTGCACCAGCACCACGAACCCACCCTGAACCCTAACCCAAAACAATTATTCATTGCGCTGTTCTCCTCGATAGCTGAATCAGATCTTAAAAACTGGCTAAATCTGTGTCAAAGTTATGAATATTAATGCGCGCAATCTTTGCCCGCAAAGTGTAAATATCAGTACTCTCTCTCTCTCTCTCTCTCTCTCTGGGAGCCGGGATGGCCGAATGGTAGAGCGTTGGGCTTTCAATGCTCGGGTCGTGAGTTCGAATCCCGGCTGGGGCCAAATATTTGTGCTGGCCTTTTTCTCGCAGCCCCGTCTTTTATATCACCCTTATGTGGTGGAAAAGGACGTTAAACTCCCAAACACCCACCCACCCTCTCTCAACTATATATTAAAAGATAATGAAGTAGATAGCCATTCAGAAACTACCGCACAAAATCTTGATTTACTGTTCTCTCACCTGGTACTTGTCTTCGCCTGTCTGAGTGCTGTCATTGTAAGGCATTTTGATGTGAAAGGTGACCAGTACGTAGTGAGTGCCAGCGTTGCTTGTGGCACGACGGACTCTGTTAATTCTTGAGAGCAGGTCTTTTTCGGCCTCACTGTTGGCGACTGTCTCTCTTTTCTTTCTTTCAGACACTGGCCCGCACGTCACCTGAATAATGCAGGACGATAATAAAGGACGATATTTCTGAGTTTCTCGGGAAGGATACACGCGCCCACAATCGTTTCTCTCTCTCTCTCTCTCTCTCGGTGGGTTGAAAAGCATTGACCGCAATGCAATGCAATGCTCCTTTTCCGCTTAACGGATTGAGGGAACAACAAAACAATAACTGTTTGCTGTTTTGTTATTAACAAAACAACAACAGCAACAACAACATGAAACGCTCACAGCTGCAATATCAATAAATAATACACGCGTATGTATTCGCTGTGTACATTTAACCTTAGTTACTTAACTGGCCAGATAAAACTGTAAAATGTAGCAAGAAGTAAGTTTATCAAAAACAAATCCATTGCCAGAATTCAAAAACTTTAATTTGAAAACGCCAAACGTGTCGCCACCGAGCCCCCTCCTACCCCAACCCCAGCCTCCGGCACCCTGAAATTCTTCTGCCGACCCATGACAGTACGTACCTCAACATTCTCCGCCACACAAGACGGCACATGTACACAAGCATCTTTGAAAGTTGAGTTGTTTATCCTGGCGACAAAACGGCGACGGAGTTCACCAAGAGACACGTCACAGCTGTCCGCCAAGTAGAAAAGCTCTCCGTGCAGCCTGACTCTGAAAGGACTCCTCGATTCTAACAAAAACACGTGAATAGTGTTGAAGGAGCAATGGAAACCCTCCCAATGGGTAGTGTAACCAAAAAGTAACTCTACTGAATGTCCTCAGTCCGGTAAAAGTCCATAATTACTTGAATCCTAGCTAACAATTAGGTCCAGGGACAGGGCGGGTGGGTAGGTTTTGGCTGTTTAACGTCCTTTTCCACCACATACGGGTGATATCAAAGGCGGGGCAACGATGAAAAAGCCAGCACAAATATTTGGCCACAGCCGGGATACGAACTCACGACCCGAAAATTATAAGTCCAACGCTCTACCATTCGGCCATCCCGGCTCCTCGTCCAGGGACGGGAAAGGGGAATTTGAAAACAATGCCTGTCGCAGCTTTATGACGTTGGTGTCTCTTTTGTTTCAAACTTTCATCAATGCAATTGCACCCCCCCCCCCCCTCCCCGTTCCTTAAGTCCTTCGAAACACTCCGTGGCATACTTTTACCCTTTAAAAGATGAAATACTTTCTTTTATTTCTGTCTAGTTTGTACACGCGCATTTAAGGAAAAAATTGCCAAACAAGAATGAATGAATGGACGAATGAATGAGATGAATGAATGAAATGAATGAATGAATGAATAAAATGAATGATATGAATGAAATGAATGATATGAATGAAATGAATGAATGAAGGAAGGAAGGAAGGAATCTGTCGACGACAGAACAGTTTGACGCACCAACACAGTCAGGCGCAGCGCTGGGGACCCACTGTTTGCGCCTGTTGGTACAGTAGAAGTAGCCATCATTCAGTGCCGGCACATCATAGTTCTGACGGCACGACATGAGGCAGTCCCATCCAAGGTGACCGAGAAAACAGCTGAGAGCGCCATTCTTAGGTGGCTGGAGTGCTGGGCACTTGCTCTCTAGAACAGTTTGAAAATGGGGACATGCTTGATGAGAAACTTGCACTTCCCGTATGTGATAATGTTACCAGCGTCCCAGCACCCTCTCGACTTGTTGGTGTTGATAAATTTGGCGCTCATTAGAATCTTAAATGACTAATACGGTACATTTAAAAACCGGGACTGGGAACAGAGCTGGAAACCTTCATGGTTATATAAGTCCATAACATGCAGTAAATAATAATAATAATAATAAATTGTTTTTGTATTGCGCAGAAAATCTGCCCAAGAGAGCACTCAGTGCGCGCTACACACACACACACACACACACACACACACACACACACACACACACACACACACACACACACGGGGTGGATGTGGGATACAGAGGAGGATAGTTTTGCCAGAAATCTTCAGATCATTAGAAACCACTTCAAGCCACTATTATGCAATCTGCAGTGGACTCAGTCCTAGCGGGGAAGCCCAACGCCATGCGTAATATGGCTTGAAGTGGTTCCTACGGTGCGCTGTGGCTTGTTCCTTTTAACCATTCATATCATAATTAAATACGGCAGGGGGGGCGTAGAGCTAGGGCACTTCAGAGTTTTAAAAAAACATACAACATTTAGAAAGTCTATACTGAACATCGTTCTGAAGTGAAAATTATCTGAAAAAGTGGTTTGTTGTTGTTGTTGTTGTTGTTGTTGTTCCTGCTGGTGGTGGTGGTGGTGTTGTAGTAGCTTAGACTATCGCAGACCTTTACACTCGGGTTTCAATGGCAGCCCTCCATCCCATTTCCAAGTCATTGTAGGTGGATGTGTTGTGTTGTCTTGTTCACATGTGATTTTCTCCATTCCGACAAGCTGGTGGCCTTCCGAGCAGCGAAGTGCGCACGGTGAGCCGAACACGTGCCCATCCGGGCATGAGAATAACATGGCTGACGAGGACAAGGCGGTACTTGGGTCTTGGCAAGACAGCACTGCACGCAATAATATCAATCAATGAATAAACCAATCACTCACTCACTCAGTCAATCAATCAATCCGTCAGTCAGTCCATCGACTTGGCGATCAATCAGTCATTAAGCATACTGAGCATGTCATAAGTACGTCTTGTTTATGCTCAAACTGTGTTTCTGTACTTTCTCCAGAGCAACAAAATAAATCCGTTTAAACCAATCAGTCATTAAATCAATCAGTTGTTAGATCATCAACTACTCCGATTAAGTTTGAGTGATTAAAAAAAGGAAAGCAGTTGAATCAAGTCAGCAGGCAAGCGAATCAGAAAATCTACCATAACGCTTACCCAAAAAGCGCTTGCAAGAAAATTCTCACTTACCACTGACTATTACGGAAAAATTGCAGGTTGCTTTGTTACCGCTGGGATCAGCGGCTGTGTAGGTTACAAGAGTCTGTCCCGGCATAAACACTGCCCCGGGAGTGTGAGTACTGTTAAGCAATACAGTTTGTCCAGAGGAGTCTTCCACTTGAGGTGGTGTCCAGTTGACATGTGTATCTTGGCCGAGTCTGGATGCGTAGACAGTTACGTCTTGTGGACACTCATGACTGAATTCAGGTGGATCGACATCTGCAACAGAGAGAGAGAGAGAGAGAAGTTTTTATTCCGCCTATGCCTTAAACTACAGAAATGCTAGACTCGTACATAAGAATAGTGATATAAACGTATTAAAGCTGTCTTGATTCTTTCATAACAAATCTTTACATTGTACATTCTTCGTCTTCTTCTTCTTCTTTTTATTATCATTACTGGTGTGTTGCTTGCCAAACGAACAACGCCAAAATATATGCATTTGGTCAACTGGTACTTTGCCTTACCTAAGCAAACGCCGGACGAACTCCAAGTGGTGTTTTGTAGACACTGAATCTCCATTGGTCCATGCCCGGTATGGCCTCGTTGACAATTCAAGGAGCATTTGGATGAAAACTGGTATCCATTGGCACAATGAAAGTCGCCATTGACTGGAGGAGAAGGCCGCTGGCAAGTTACAACTGCAACAGCAGTAATATCAATATTAGAACAGGGTAAACAATCCAAAACGGTTAGCGCTGCGTGCGTAGCTGAAGCAAAAACAGAAGAAAGCATCAAACAACAACAAAGACCAGCTTTTTCTTCAACGGTGGTTTTATAGAAGTCAGTCAAATGGGCTGCTAGTACATTATCGCAAAGCGTTTATCGAAACTAGCACATTCCATATTTCTCAGAGAGAGAGAGAGGCAGACAGACAAACAGACAAACACAGGCCTTGACAAACTGGAAGTGCTGCACTCCAACGTTCTGACCGGAGGCACGTAACACTGCTCTGTCCTTGAAGGTCGTACCCTTCATCACAGGTCAATGTACAATTCGATCCTTCCACGAACTTTCTAGTGCAGTTGACATGGCCACCTTCAGTGACATCGAACGGCCCGCACTCTCTCACTGCAATACCCAACACGTATAGATATTCATGACTGTCACTTATACGCAAGAAGCTTTTACAGCCTAAGACGAATAAAATGTGAAAATGAATGGTCCACTAGAATTGTGGTATAACGTCTAGATATCAACGTTTTGCCAGACACTACAACGAGGGAAGCACGTGTAGTTAGATACGACTGAAACGTGGAAAGAAGGCAGTGTAAGTCCATGGACGTCATTTGAGGAAAAAGAGCATTTTCCCGTGCAATTACGTTATGAACGTGCTTTGTTTTGACTATACACGGCAGAATAAAGAGGCGGGGCTTTGGCCTTGGGGTTTGCTGTATTTTGGGGTAGGGTGTGAGTTGACAATAAAACAAACAAACAAACAAACAAAAAATGACAACACACAAAAACAACACCACCAACAAGATGGTCACCAGCCCAATATGTTGTTTCCATTTAATCGCATGCTGTCCTGGCGGTCGTTCTTTCGTAATGCCATGTATCCGGGAGGAGGACACGGGTGGGAGGGTGTTAACGTCCTTTTCCACCACAAAGGGTTTTATCAAAGACGGGGCAACGATGAAAAAGCCAGCACAAATATTTGGCCCAAGCCGGGATCGAACTCATGGCCCGAGCATTAGAAGTCCAACGCTCTACCATTCGACCACCCCGGCTCCCCCGGGAGGAGGACACACACACACACACACACACACACACACACACACACACACACACACACACACACACACACACACACTGTGAATGGAACCAACTGACCGGGCTTGTCAGACCAATCTTGTTTTTGGAAGAGAGACGTGACGATTTTTTGTTTTCTTTTTCTTCTTTGAAATCTATGACGTTTTTCCTCACTGGAATGACGCATAATACAATCGACGTAATCACATCGATGCAAATCTTGCAATGAAAGCAGCTGCATGCAATTGAAGTGTCGCTGCTGATCGAATACCGTCTACGTCTGCGAACGTTTTCTCACCATATGTTGGATGTAGGTGTGTATCGGATGTTGGTATGTATGTAGGTGTCAGTGCTTGTTTGTATGTCTGACTATATGTATGTAGTGTATGTATCTATGTATGTACGCTTTTTATTCGCATTTATTTAGTTGATTATTTATCTATTACTCAGTTATGTGTTTATCTATCACCTTTTGTATATATTTGTAAAGCGCCTAGAGCTCCGGCTCCGGAGATTAGGCGCTATAGAAATCCTCATTATTATTATTATTATTATTATGTTATATCTGCTGCGCACGCATGCACACACACACACACACACACACACACACACACACACACACACACACACACACACACACACACACGCACGCACACACACGCACGGAGACTCGCGCGGGCGTTTGTGCATGAGACCATTGAGACCTATGTGATGTGCTCTTACTCTATTATGCCGTTGAGTGAGAGTCAGTGGCCAAAACAAAACCCAGTACATCGATGAAATTCCCGCTTTCCACGTCTCGAAAAAAGTGGCGAGACATCCTAAGAAACGCCAGCACCACGTCAACCAAACATGACGTCGGCAAAATGACGCTCATACTTTGCATCACTGCGCATGTCTTTTGTTCGGTGTTTGTGAGGCTGTGGCTTGTGGATGAAATGTGCTTGGAGTCCAAATTTTCAACTGACGATAACGGCTGCAGTGAATTGTTCTCATTTTTATTATATATTTTTAGGACACCAGAGACATTATCTATATATATATATTATGAGCGATTTTGAGATCTAAAATGCACTAGCTGTCAAATGAGGTACGGTTTTCCTCAAAAGTATAGGAGCGACTACCTCCAAAATTCACTCTGTTCAGAGACCGTATTCATGCTATCTACCTCCAAAAAACAAAGTGATTTAAATACATTTTACGCTTGAGAACGCCAGACAACCAACCTTTCTCAAAAGGGCGATAACTCCCAAATCATTTATGCCATTGCAACTATCTCAGTCGCTCTATTGAAGGAGCTTGATATATTTTAAGAGTGAAGCCATTCGGGTGAGTACTTTCGGATAAACAGACCTGGGCGCACTTACACACACACACACACACACACACACACACACACACACACACACACACACACACACACACACACACACACACATCCATCCAGACGGCAATCACTTCCGGCTGAGAGTGCGTTCTGGGGCACATGCGTGTCTGTGTTGATGACGAAGGTTTTCTTGCGTTGCGCATTGTCAGAGTTAGACTTACGCCATTGTCTTTGCTTAGAACGGCAGTGACGAGTGTTTTTATCACAAAAACTTTCCTTTAAACGTAGAAATTTTGGCCCGTCCTATCATGTTGTTTCCATTACTGTGGAAACAACATAACAACGAAAAAACCAAACATACAAATAAAATGCGAACAGATAAATCTGTACATGGATACTTCATGTGCAACTACTGCATATCATGGATATATAGATCTAGGGAGCGCTCTCAGCTTTACTTACTTCCCCTACTTTCAAAATGACATGATTGAGCGCATGTTTTCGGCTTTAGTAACGCCTTCGTTCCTATTCTATATTAAATGTAATTACATGACATTACACCTAGGCAGTTGCTCCTTCTAAATTATTTAGTCTTTTTCCGCTGAAACCTCTTGCAGAGCTTTAGGGTAGCGACGTCTGCTAGTACTGGAGACGCACCAGATTATTCTGGGGCAGCCTTTTAGTGCTGGTTGGACGTTGCAGCCCTCTTGGGTATCGCCGCATGCTCACCTGATGAGGGTCCCATTGACCCGAAACCATGGTCGTGAGCGGCTAAAATCACCAATTCATATGGCCTTGGTCGTACCGACCATTTTCTTCCCGGTGGGAGGGGAATGGGGGCACTATGAATGGTGAGATACCCTTAGATCTGTTAGACGTTTCAGCGGTAGGATGGTAGGTTCCCCCCCCCCCCTCCCATTGTGGCTTGTGGCCAATATAGGGCAAGGCGGACTTGTCCAATGGCATACAAAGCACACACCTCCTAGATCTAGGGAGCGCTCTCAGCTTTACTTACTTCCCCTACTTTCAAAATGACATGATTGAGCGCATGTTTTCGGCTTTAGTAACGCCTTCGTTCCTATTCTATATTAAATGTAATTACATGACATTACACCTAGGCAGTTGCTCCTTCTAAATTATTTAGTCTTTTTCCGCTGAAACCTCTTGCAGAGCTTTAGGGTAGCGACGTCTGCTAGTACTGGAGACGCACCAGATTATTCTGGGGCAGCCTTTTAGTGCTGGTTGGACGTTGCAGCCCTCGTGGGTATCGCCGCATGCTCACCTGATGAGGGTCCCATTGACCCGAAACCATGGTCGTGAGCGGCTAAAATCACCAATTCATATGGCCTTGGTCGTACCGACCATTTTCTTCCCGGTGGGAGGGGAATGGGGGCACTATGAATGGTGAGATACCCTTAGATCTGTTAGACGTTTCAGCGGTAGGATGGTAGGTTCCCCCCCCCCCCCCTCCCATTGTGGCTTGTGGCCAATATAGGGCAAGGCGGACTTGTCCAATGGCATACAAAGCACACACCTCCTAGATCTAGGGAGCGCTCTCAGCTTTACTTACTTCCCCTATATATATATATATATATATATATATATATATATATATATATATATATATATATTTATTTATTTATTTTTTTCGTAAGACAATGTGTATCCAGAAAAATAGGCCATCGAAATCGCATGTGTAAAAAGGATTACAATACAACAGTGCAGTTCCTTCCGCATCCCTATTTTTCAAATTTTCAGGTTTATCTATTATTCTACCAACAAATCACACAATACACAAGATCTTATTAGAAATGTCACCTGATACAGTCACCGAAAATGAACAAGACGCTTTGTTCCCGCTTCCATCGGTGGCAGTTACCGTGACTATGTGTGATCCTGGACCAGCAAGTGACAGTTTGGCTGGGGAGCTGGCTAGTGTCACGTAACCTCCGCTGTTGTCAGTCGTGACAGGGTCGGTCCAATTCAACGTCACTGGTGCTTCCAACGGCCCAGAGAAGAGGCGCTGGTCGGGAGGACAGCCGCTTGGAAATGAAGGCGGTTCTACGTCTGCATCAGAAACACAGGCTTTGAAAGGGGGCTTTTCAAGAAGTTGGTTTCGGCGAGACAACATGCATGATGAGTGTGTGTGTGTGTGTGTGTGTGTGTGTGTGTGTGTGTGTGTGTGTGTGTGTGTGTGTGTGTGTGTGTGTGTGTGTGTAGAAGCTAGGGGCAGGGGAGGCTGTGTATGATTCTGCACATTATGTATGTGTGGCGGCATGTTGCGTGTGTCTCTGGGTGAGTGAGTGTGTGTTGATTGTAAGGCGCCCTTAGTTTCTGCGGGAGGGAGGCCGTTCCTTAAATACCCAAATTATTATTATTATTATTATTATATGCTAGCATTGTTTTGTGTAAGGCGCCAGACAATACACTGCTAGAGTGCGATTTGTTCCCTAAAGAGGGAGACCGCTACGAACAGATGAATTTGTATTACTCTACTCTGTCGTAACGAACAAACTTACTCCCAGGATGGATATACTCCGGAGTATCAATATCATACGCAAATTTTACTCTAGAGGTTTTTTTTTTTGTTGTTGTTGTTGTTTTTTGTTTTTTTTTTCAGTTGTGTAGCCCAAAGCTAGCACAGTTCTATGTAGGGAGATAGAGCATAAGATGGTAGAGTGGGATTTACTCCGGAGTAAAAAAAATATCGTACGGAAGTTTTACTCCCGAGTAAGAATTTCTTTACTTCGGAGTAAATCCCTCAGAACGCAAAGAAAAAAATATTGCTCTCTCTCTCTCTCTCTCTCCCGGCCCCCCACCCCTGTGTGTGTGTGTGTGTGTGTGTGTGTGTGTGTGTGTGTGTGTGTGTGTGTGTGTGTGTGTGTGTGTGTGTGTTTCGTAACAACACAGGTGCCAGCCATTGTCCATTGTCCTGAGCTAGTACAGGAAATAGTTTGAGCACCTGAATTTGAAACCATGTCTTGCATCGAAACTCACAGCGTTCTGGGCACACGCCGCGACATGTGTACTGCACCCTACCATCGACCACGCTGGCCGCGGTTCCACGTGGTATAGCTGTAATGCAAGGCACACATGGAGAAGAAAGTCTAACTTGGACAAAAAAAATAATAACGACAACGAACTGATTCGAACCATGAATTCTCGGAAACATTTTCGGAATAAAAATACAAACGTCATTACTATCCGGCTAAAATTAAGTCTCTGGATTTTGTGTGTGTGTGTGGGGGGGGGGGGGGAGGGGGAGGGGGAGAGGGGGATAGCCGCTTAGAACATTAACAAATGCAGAGCAAGATGGCCAAAGGACCTACTAACGGTTGCGCCTGACCTCCAGCGTTTCCTTGTATCAATTGTTCAACTCGCTCTGCGAGGTCATCTAGTCAGTCTTTTAAACTTTCAAACGCTGTGCTGCGGTGTAAGTGTGGAAAAAAAAGGGTGGTACTTTAAAAAAAAAAATGTAGACTACTCTTCTGTCTGTCACAAATAGGATAGGGGGTAAAAATTCGCCCCCAAAAAGCATAAAAACTGTATTGTTGAATGTGCAAAAACTGTAAAACTGTATGTGATGTGCATATCGAGAAAGAAAAGCTTTATCCACAATTTGATTTTGCTGCAGGCCATGAAAATATCTCTTATATGTATCAGTAAGCTTTTAAAATCACGAGTTTGAAAACAGTCGTGTTTAAACCATCATAAATAATAATAATAATAATAATAATAAATATCACACCGGCACAAATAGCCGGGGATCGAACTTACCACCTAATCATGGAAAGTCCAACCATTACCGCTCGACTGTTACCCCCCACCCCCCCCCACCCCCTTCCTCTGTGTGTCTGTGTGTGTGTGTGGGAGAGAGAGAGAGAGAGAGAGCATACTATGAGAACTGCTGCTGCTGCTGCTGCCACAGATGCACATAATCGTGCGACGCTTTTGACGTTTTATATTAGATTGCACAACTGAAAACAGACAAGTGTAATAGTGCTTATGTTTGAGTTTTTCAACGATATCATCTAGTATTTTATCATTATCGGAAAGGGAAATCCAACATTTCTTTTCCTTGACGAATACTGTTTGTCCGCAGTCGCAGTCAAAGACCTCCACAGAACAATTCGCTCCTGGCTCTTAACCCAATTTCGGAAATCAGAAACGTCTGTGTAGTTTATTTTTGACATGGTGGAGTAGGTGTTTTAATCGTTGCCGTACATGGCTTTATATTGTCAATGAAATATCAAGGGATAATACAACTTTCCAAGGAAAAGGTTCATTACTCAAGCAAAAGTAAAAACAGGTTACACATTAACATATTGCTAGCGTATACACTGATATAACTGATCGTTCATTGATTAATTAATTAATTATTGGTTTCCTTGTTGAAACATTGAAAAATGATGATGAGCACATACACGATAAAAGACAACACAAAACATTCAACAAATTCTGCACACACCTGTCACTTTCCACTGTCCCTTGTAACACTTGTACACGGTGTGTGTGATATCACCGATACTTTGGCAGGTGCTCCCGGCACCAAAGTAGGTGATTCTGCCACACCTCTCTCTGCTCGTAGACTTGCAATAAAAACCTGGATCATCAAACCTTCCAGAAAACTGACAAAGGCCATGAGCCTGTAGAGAAAGAGGAAGAAAGATATTTTGACACATCTAAAGTGGTTTAGCACTGGCAAGCGTTTGTCTTTTTGCGACTTCGCGTTTTCATTGAGCCCTAGTATCCTAACCTGTAACTTCAAAAACAGTTTGTGTGTAGTTGGCTGGTTGTTGGATCATTAGACGATCCCTGTGCAGTATAGTGTACATACCGCTGATTCGCACTCATTCCCTGGAAGCTGGGGTGGAAGCTGGCTGGCAGAAGTCACAGCCCAGAAAACTGCGGCACAGATTCCTGAAACAGAAAACAAGATGTTCACCAGCCCAATATGCTGTTTCCATTTAATCACCTACTGTCATTACGGTCGTTCTTTTGTAATGTCATGTATCCGGGAGCAGGACACACGCACACGCACACACACACACACACACACACACACACACACACACACTCTCTCTCTCTCTCTAATGTGAATGGAAACAGCTGACCTGGCCTGTCAGGCCAATCTTGTTTTGGGACGAGAGACGATTTTTGTCCCTTTGAAATCTATGATGTTTTTCCTCACTGCAATGACGCATAATACATTCGACGAAATCACTTTAGTACAATTCTTGCAATGAAAGCAACCCCATGCAATTGAAGTGTCGCTGCTGCATATAAAGATCGAATTGATACCGTTTCAATATGTTCAGCATGTAAGTCTGCGAACGTTTTCTCACCAAGTGTTATATCTGCTGCGCGTGCGCACACAGACACACAGATACACACACACACACACACACACACACACACACACACACACACACACACACACACAGACGTTTATGGCATTTCTCCTCACTGGAATGACGCATAATACATCCGACGTCATCACATCGATGCAATTCTTGCATTGAAAGCAGCTGCATGCAATTGAAGTGTCGCTGCTGATCGAATAATTATCGTCTGCGAACGTTTTCTCACCATGTATTATATCTGCTGCGCGCGCACGCACACACACGCACACACGCACACACACACACACACACACACACACACACACACACACACACACACACACGCGAGACCTGTTGAGACCTGTGCTCTCACTCCATTATGCTGTTGAGTGAGAGTCAGTGGCTAAAACAAAACCCAGTACATCGATGAAATTCCCGCATTTCACGTCTCCAAATAGAGAAATTCCGAAAAAGTGGCGAGACATCCCCCAAAAACACAGGCACCAAGACAATCAAACATGACGTTGGCAAAATGACGCTCATGCTTTGCGTCACTGCGTGTGCGTCTTTTCTTCAATGTTTGTGAGGCGTGTGGCTTGTGGATGAAATTTTCAACTGACGATTACAGCTGCAGTGAATTTTTCTCAATTCCTGGTATTTTTTTTTTTAATGACACCAGAGACACATCTATATAGAGTATGAGCGATTTTGAGATCTAAAATTCATTGTCAAACGAGGTACGGTTTGTGTCAAAAGTATAGGAGCGACTACCTCCAAAATTCACTCTGTTCAGAGTCCGTATTCATGGTATCTACTTCCAAAAACTGGAGTGATTTAAATAAATGTTACGCCTTAGAAAGCCTGACAACATCCTTTTATCAAATGGGCGATAACTCCCGATTCATTTAGGTCATCACAGCTATCTCAGTCGCTCTATTCAAAGAGCTTGATATATTGGAGACCCCAGGTTTGAAGGCATTCGGGTGAGTATTTGTGTATATACAGACCTGGACACACGTACACACACATCCATCCAGACGGCAATCACTTCCGGCTGGGAGTGCGTTCTGGGTGACCATGCGTGTCTGTGTTAATGACGTATGTACGTCATTGTCAGAGTTAGACTTACGCCATCGTCTTTGCTTAGAACGACAGTGACGAGTGTTTTTAATCACAAAAACTTGCTTTTGAACGTGGAAAATTTAGCCCGTCTTATAATGTTGTTTCAATTACTATGGACACAACATAAAAAGTAACCAAACAAACGAACAACGACCAAAAAAAAAACCAACCCACAAATATACTTATACATGATATTCTTAGTATTTTTCCCCGTAAAACACTTGTTCAGATATTAAGTCCTCCATAACAGTTGCTTAAAATACAAACAAAGTAAAAACGCACATACACATCCCAATAGGCATACTCTCAATACAAAACCCCGATCAATATGCCCTACTAAAAGTAAGCGTCACACAGACATGAACAAATTTCACTATCCTCACAATGCTGTACAAGTAATTCAGCCTGATACCTGTGAACTCAAGCGTCACTCTGGAAACTGTCATTCTTTCGTCCCAGGATGCGTCTGCTCAGAGGGATCAGTGTTTCTGGAATGGAAATATTCAGTACATGAAATCTCGAAGAGTGTGTGTGTGTGTGTGTGTGTGTGTGTGTGTGTGTGTGTGTGTGTGTGTGTTCGCGTTTGTGCTTGTGTGCGTGTGTGTGTTTGAGCTGATAGTATCTTGAAATTAGTTCTGGAAGGTAATTACAAACCCCGAGGTTACCTAGAAAAATCTTACTATACGTATCATTTTCTTCGAGCACTTCCGAACTCACACCTCCACCCCCCCCCCCCCCACCCCCACCCCCGACCCTCCCCCAATCACCCCCACACCCTGAAAAAAATGAAATTAAAAAAAAAAAAATCGCTTACGTCGAATTCGTAGGGAAACGATTTTTGTTGTTGTTGTTGTTCGACTTATCCGAAGTTTGACGTGACGTGACAAATGTCGAAATTCAAAGAGAGCTTCGTGGTAAGCGAGTTGCACACATTCACCCCCAGATTGGGTTTACAAACTGACGATTTTTCCCCTGTTCAGCACAAGCTTACTGCTAGAATTAATTACACTCAACACACTCCTGAAAACCGACATGTCATCGAATCTCCGTAGCTATTTTGTGCGTGATCGGTGGTCTAGTGGTTAAAACCTCGTCGCCAATACGGCGAGAGGTCAGTTTCGAGTCCCACTTCAGGGTAGGTGAACGCCCGTGTTTTGTTACACGCTGTGCGGTGCGTGGTGATACGTAAAACCCACTAGCTTGCAATTTAACTTGTAGCTGACAGAGTATAAGTTTGTGCGACATATTTTTACTAGCTTTACGAGATTGGCGCACCTACAAATAGCAGGTAAAGCTCAAAAGTGGCGGTAAGTGGGCATAAATCGACGAGATTTTAGGGTGCAAATTTCGATCGATCTCGAGGCCTGTTCAACGCGGCCGATTCAGGTGCTCAAACGCATCCACACTGCACCAATTAGTCTCACCGATGTGAGACTTGATGTGTGCATGAAAGAAGAGAGTGCGACTGTGAATGTCAGTTATATGTCTTAGTTGTGACAACAAAAATACATTTCTTGAGACTGTACGGCATAATGCATTGATGTCGTACGTCTACATGCACCCCTAAGAAGCGGCGCTCGGCAACCTGTTCAATGTTTACTGAATCTAGACGAACCTGTAAGGGTGGTGGCCGTAGCTGCTGCTTTTGTCGAGTTGTAATGAACTTTTTGTTTTTGCTGGGTGTAGGATCATATAGTTACCCTTGCACCATTTGGGAGACATTATCTAAACTATCTTGCAAAGAACGATTTATGTGGGACACATTTCTACCGGTGGTGTGAAGGCTCGTGTTGTCAGCAAACAGGTCACAGCCAACATTGACATTAGTTACCATTAGTTTCCATTGCTATAAACACAGTTTCCTGTCTCGTAAGTATGAATCAAGGAAGTTGAACTTTTTTTAGGAGGACAGAGTGGTCAGCGAGGTCAAAAGCTTTCTTTAAATCTAGGAAAACAGCTTAGATTCTCTTAGATTCATTAGATTCTTGTTGACTGATGATAGCCAGTTGTCAACAACACGAGTTAATGTCGTGTTTTGGTCTGAAACCAGACTGATGAATGCTAAGCAAATGGTGCACGGACTTTTCGACGGCGGACGTTTCGCCGACAGTCGTTTCGGAGCCGGACGTTTTGCCGACCGGACCTTTACCCGACGGACCTTTAGCCGACGGACGTTTCGTCGACGAACATTTCGGCGCGGGACCTTTAGCCGACGGGCCTTTAGCCGACGGACGTTTCGTCGACGAACATTTCGGCGCGGGACCTTTAGCCGACGTAAAGTGTGAGCGATCTTTACTTACCTGAAGGGCCAGAGAGATCTCAACCCAGAGACCATCACAATAGATTTTGAACGAGCCGCATTAAACAGCATCAGTGAACACTTCCCAACCACAGCCGTGCACGGGTGCTTTTTTCACTTTGGCCAATGTCTTTGGAGAAACCTCCAGTCGCTTGGACTACAAGATTGGTACTTGGAGCCAGAGAACTCTCTTCTCATCAAGACCATTCAGGCCTTGGCTTTCGTGCCTCCTGACGACGTCATCGAGGCGTTTCAACAGCTCATGGATTCGCTGGATGCCGACACTGACGAGACGCTTTTAGACTTCCTCGCCTACTTTGAAAGTACATGGCTGGGCATTGTGCAGCGAGGACGCCGTCGACGCCCGAAATTCGACGTCGCCATGTGGAACGTCTACAATCGTGTGGAAGACAACCTGCCCAGGACTAATAACTCGGTCGAAGGCTGGCACCGTGCCTTTGATCAGCAAATGTCTGTCACGCACCCAACACTTGGCAGGCTTGTCAGCAAGTTAAGCAAGGAGCAGGCAAGCACCGAGCTTATGATAGAACAGCATGCCATGGGCGTCAGGATGCGAAAAAACAAGCAGTACGAAGTAGTCAACACACGACTGCAAGCGCTTGTTGCAAGGTACGCACAGGATGATGTTTTAGTATTTCTCAAAGCTGTTGCGCATAATCTGTGACACAATCAAAGTGAACAGAAGTGTTGTAAGTGTGGTATATACTTTTATATTGTTATATGAAGACAGCATGTTCTCTGTGTGGATTTTAATTACTCGTGTTTCTATTAAACTTGGAGTATGTCATGTCACAAGAGGATGAGAATGTTTTATATTGTTATATGTTATATACTTTTATATGTTGCCCATGCATAATGCGTCGAAAAGTCTGTCTGCGAAACGTCCGGTCGACGAAACATCCGTCGGCGAAACATCCGTTGGCTAAACGTCCGGTCGGCAAAACGTCCGACTCCGAAACATCCGACGGCGAAACGTCCATCGGCGGAACGTCCGCACACGAAGCAAATTATTGTCTTCGAGAAAGTCAAGGGGATGGAGGTAAACATGTCGCTGTGGGGTTCTGGACAGCGCGGAGAGAACAGATATCGGCCGGTAGTTGTTCAAATCAGCGAGGTCTTTAGTCTTAGCAATTGGTACAACTTTTGCATTGTTAAGTATCTCCGGGAAAACACTTTCTTCAATACAAAAATCATAAATATAGGTGAGAGTCTCTACAGTATATGGTAATGACATCTTTAGTGCTATGTTATTAATACCAGTTGTGTGTATTGACTTTGTATCACGGTGCTGCTTTAGGCAGTGCGGTACTTCGTACAGTGGACCATTATTTGTCTTAGTTGACTGGGCCAGAGAATCCACAGCCGATAAGAAAATGACTGTTAAGCGCCAAAGTTGTCAGTTCTGAAGGAATTTGCGAAGTGGATTTACCCCTAGAATTTAAGGTTTTCCAGATGAATGCGGTATCACATTTATCTGAAATAATTTGACTAAAGAGCCTTTTTTGGGGGGAGGGGGGGGGGGGGCTACTCTGACTAAATATTTGAGTCGGCTTCGCTGTTTTTTTTTTAAATATTCATCGAACCTTTTGTCGTTTTTCAGCTTGTCTCTAAGTGACATTGCTCGTTTGATATCAACAGTTAACTAGGGCGGGACAGTAGTGTGTTTTACACTTTTTTCTCGTATGGGAGCGTGTTTGTTGAGGTCCCCGAAGAAAACATTCATCCATGTGGATAAGGCACTTTCAGGACAAGTACGGTTATACACGTTGTGGAAGGGGGCGCTCTAAAGATCAAGTAAAAAGTCATCCTTGTTGAACGTTTTGAAGGACTGGTATCTGATTGAAGTGTGCTGTTTTTTTGTTTTGGCTTATCAATTTTCATGGAGACAGCACAGCAGACCGGATTGATGTCACTAACAGCGAAAGAGGGGACATTGGCATTTATGATTCTGCCACAGTTTGTAGCATAAATGTGATCGATTAAAGAAGAGGATGTTCTTGTTATCCTTGTAGGTTCTTTGATCATTTGTGTTAAACCGAAGAGTGAAGTCGTTGAGGACCAGACAATATTAAAATCACCAAGAAGGACGATATCTGTTTTACTCTGACAGGCCTTATCCATCATTTCCACAAAATCATCGTACCAGTCCCAGCTAGCTGCCGGGTTCCGATAAATATATCCCACCAGTACTGGGGGAGATTTGCGTGTTTTCACCTCCACCCACAAACACTCAACATTTGGGGTCTCAAGGTCTGCACGCCTCCGAACACTTTGTTGTATAGATTTGTGTATATAGACGGCTAAGGCGGTGTGCTGCGGGGACGAGGCATCCCGACGGAGAACATCACTGATGGTACTTTTTAGTCTAAACTCTGAAACGCCAAAGATGTGATAACTTGTGGGCTGATCTAAAAACACACATACGTCAGGAAGCTTGTTTACAAGGTGACAGATATTTAAATGGCCTACCCTAAGTTCATTGCTACACCCAAGAGAAGACTTTGCCTGATTGGTGGGCATGTCGCACACAGCTATATGTCAGGCCGGAATTGTTAAGTACAAATATATACAAACCAAGTACTGTATTCAAGAACTACAATAATAGCAGAGGATCGAAACTGAACAACTATGATATTACAGAAATCACAAATGGAAAATAGTCAAAGCTCACAAATGAACGCTTAAAATGAAAATGAAAGAAAAGTGGACTATATCAATTGAGGTCAACCGATAAGCTTACGCTAAATACAGTCCGTATGTCAAGAAGTGTCGCTACACACGATCGGTAAACTGTGATGAAAACTAGTTCAGTCCCCGGTTAGTCAGCTGACACTCACGTCCTGGTTCAAAATGTCAGATGTTATTCTTGCGTTCTTCACTAAAACCAGACACGACTCTAAACTAACTAAAACAATAATGATACTCTACTACTATGAAGAAGAAAAAGCTTTCGGAACATTGTCTGAGTACAAATCCCCAGAAACACCGGGCTGTGACACCACACTTTACTATACGATACCTGATGCACTGCCCGAGAGAGAAGATTTAAAAAAAAAACATGACCTGACTTACTGGCCAACCGACACAAACTTCTGCAACAACCGACAATCGCGATAAAACAATGCACGACCCGAGTTACTGGCCAACTGACACAAACTTCTGCAGCAAGGATAGGAACGCAGCGCAGTCGCAGCCACTAATCTGTCGACCACTTGAAGCTGACGGGGACAGGAGTCGGGAAGGGTGGAGGGTAGGGGTACACAGGCCGTCCATCGGGAGGGAAGGGCTAGGGGCCCATGAGAGGCGGAGCATGACAAGCCGGGGCGTGTGACCGCAGCTTGCTGCTCGTCTGACATAACACAGCCTGAGGAGAGAGAGAGAGAGAGAGCTCTTCATATGAAGCCGTTATGATAGGATTATCTGCTTCCTGAAGCTCCCTAAGCGAAATGTAGTGTGCACAAATTCAGAATCAGAATAAGGACCAGAATTTTTTGGTCAGGGGCACACGATCAGCGTGGTTTTGAGCCAGGGCTCTTTTGCACGGCGTCTCACTAAATTCTTCACCTTGCTGATTGCCATTTGCGTAGCCATCACATAATTATACAGTCAAACACTCCGTTCCTGCACTCCACCATACCCCCCCCCCCCTCTCCATCCCTCCCACACCCTCACACACACACACACACACACACACACACACACACAAATGTGCGCGCTTCTACACGCACAAGTCAATGCACGCTCCATCCACCCCCCCCCCCCACCCCCGCTCACACACACACACAAGCATTCACACACACACACACACACACACACACACACACACACACACACACACTGGGAAACTGCATGTTACACACTCCCTCCCCTACACTAGCCGCGAATTAGTCTTTGTTGCTTGCGCGGCGTTAAGCCCTAAATAACTAACTAACTCCCCTACACACGCCAAAAGAAACAATCGAGCACGCACAAATCTAAGTCCGAGCTCACATCCTTTTGACTAGCCCATAAACCATGCCCATCGCAAATCTCCCAAGGTTACCTTTCGACCTGCCCCTCACCTGTGCCCCTCCCTCGGTTATCCCATCTCCAACCCTGAACCCACCACCTAATTCACGCACGCAAACTTAGCTCTACCACTCATTCTGTCCAAACAATGGTGCCTGCAAAACATGTGGCACGCGTCATCAGTTTCCCGCATACTGAAAATCAGGTGACGTGTTCGTTGCCGTAGGATAATTATAGCCGTGACGAAATATGTTCATAAGTTATCTTCCCGAGGTGTTTTTCAAGCATATTTTAAAAAAAAAAAAAAAAACTTTCTCCGACAGTGTTTAGAGTTCGGCTTATCTGTCAAAATCACGTTTGAGATATCCGTGTTTGAGTTAGCTATTTTTTGACAGA
Source organism: Batillaria attramentaria (assembly GCA_018292915.2). Lineage (NCBI taxonomy): Eukaryota > Metazoa > Mollusca > Gastropoda > Batillariidae > Batillaria > Batillaria attramentaria. The sequence continues at coordinate 56,500 of JACVVK020000296.1, forward strand.
GTTTGGCTTATCCGAATTAGAAATAGTCTTACAAAGAGGGGGGTCAGGCGGGGAATTGGCTTTGGTTTCTGTTATCCGAGTTTTTTGCTTAAGCGTGTTTCGCTTAGGCGAGTGCGGCTGTATTGAGAAGCGTATTTAGTGCGGTTTTGGACGCCGATTTTGCCAAATTATGGCCACTTACAGCCATTTTTCAAGCTTTACCGGCTACACGCGGGTGCTTTAAACGTATGCGTCTGTAAATTTTAAAAAAATACACACATACAAAACAATAATAATAGTGGTAATGATAACAATATAATAATAATAAATAATAAAATAATGAAAATGATTATCAATAATAATAAAATAATTATACATAATACACCTATTAAGAATACTAATAAAATAAAAATAAAAAACATTTATAATACATGTAATAAAATTATTTATAATAAGATTAATATACATATGTATCCACAATATTCAAATTCAAATTTCAAATAAAGCCAGATCCGATTAGTCACACGCCTAATAGCGGGTGGGATGGGGTGGGTGTTTGGGAGTTTACGTCCTTTTCCACCACGTAAGGGTGATACCACAGACGGTTCAACGATAAAAAGGCCAGCACAAATATTAATTATTTTGGTCCCAGCCGGGATTCAAACTCACGACCCGAACACTGAACGTCCAACGCTCCGCATAATAGCAAAACCACATCTCTCTAGAGGAATCTAAAAATGTGACATGTATACGCGAGAGAGAGAGAGAGAGAGGGGGGGGGGGGGTGACAAAGAAGCATGGAAACGTGAGATCCTGACTCGGAACGGTATTTTCTCGAAATAAACTTTTGTAGTGTTGCCGTCCAGTAGAGCAGTTTTCCTCTTCGCAATAACGTGTGCACCAGAGAAAAAGTAAGCCGACCATTAACTCATACAATATGTATTGTACTGTACTGTTCTGTACTGACTGTTATCTCTAAAGCTACGGTCACAACCGGCCGTACGGGCTCCTACGGCGGGTCTACGGCCAAAAATCGTGGCAAATCTTGCGAACGGCGCACGGGCGTCCTGCGAAATTTCCAGGTCGCAAGGAGGCCGCAGAGCGCTGCGGCCGGTTTTCGACATAATCAACAAACTCTACGATCACCTGCGATTTTTTACACACTTGCGTTGGCCGCACGGCCACTGTACGGCCAACACACGATTGCCGCAAGTGCATTGTACGACTTTGACCTCTCCGGGCGAGAAAAATAGGTCACGATGGCCGCACGGCGGCCGCACGATGAACGCACAAGTGACGCACGGTTGTCTTGCGTGCTTCCCACGAGGAACGCACGATGGCCGCACGTGATCACAGACCGCAAGTCGGTAGTACGATGTTCCCACGATGCACGCACGTGCTCCGTGAGTGCTCCGCAAGGCTGACGCAAGACCAGGTGCGGGCCCGGGGGATGTTGGTGTGCAATGTAGAAGTGTTGCAGTGCTGTGTCAGTGTCTGTCAAGTTGTGTACGTGTCCATAGATTTGTCAAACTCTCTGTTAATAATATCCAAATCCTCTGATGTCTTCTTTCCATAAACAAACTACATGTATATATGTAGGCTGGTCCCTATATGCATGAAAAACGCGCGTCGGCCATGGCCGTCGAACAACCGACGCACACCACGCGTACAGAGCACTTACGATAGCCGTACGGCGCACGCACGACACCCGTATCGCCCGTGCAAACATCGTCAACACTTGCACGAACGTCGTACGAAGGCGTACGACCTCCGTACGATAAGTCGATAACTGCGAGGACAACGTACGATCCGTACGGCCGTCGTACGATTTTTGACCAACTGAAATCGCAAGACGTTACCCGTGCGAGACTTGCGGGGAACGTACGCCATCGCACGTATATCGTACGCACGATTTGCAACCTTTTTTTTTTTTCAGATCGTAGAAGCCGCAGGCCGCAGACATTTCGTGGAGATCGCAAGCATAAAAAAATCGTGCGGCCGGTTGTGACCGAGGCCTAATGCTACACGTCCGTAGCGCCATGCTGCACTGATGATAAAGTAGGTTTCTCGTTCCCGTGTTCCCGTGTTACGTATAACACTTCTTTACATGTTTTCTGACCTTCAAACGTCCGTAATCTCGAGCGTCGTGTGTAAACCGCATTGAATTCATGTATAGCCTTTGATAGCTAAACCTCTGTTAAGTCTGTCTGTGTTCATCATGAGTTCGTTGCACTGCCAATTGTATGTATGCTGAGGGGATGTAAATAGCGCGCGCGCGTGTGTGTGTGTGTGTGTGTGTGTGTGTGTGTGTGTGTGCTTTAATGCGCAGCGAGTCCTTGAAGTTGGAGAACGGCGCTCTATAAAAGCTATGTATTATTATTATTATTATTAACACAAACACCAAAAATGGTATTGTTTGGTTGAGCCGCCGGTTGACGAGGTATTGGGGGGGGGGGGGGAGAGGGGGGTGTCCACAGAGGCATAAACACACACACACACACACACACACACACACACACACACACACACACACACAGTAGTACGCTGTGAACCGCAATTATGCCATTGGCCCCATTCGTACGGGCAGGGCTTAAAGACAAGCATGCATGCAGTATAAGAAGCTCATTACAAAGTCCTTCAAAGATTGCTGTGACAGGTTTATGCCGTATCTGGAGTATCAAGTGTTTTGAAACGCGTACGAGTCGCCCCTTATCTCAGCGTTTATGCCGTATCTGGATTATCAAGTGTATGAGTTACCCCTTATCTCGGCGTTGGCTCCATTACAGTGATACAATGTATTACAACAGAGACGCAATAAATATTTTGAAAATACCGTATTGCCGTGATTTAATTGTACTGCTCGGGAGATCTGAAGTGATCATTGTTTTGAACTCTTACGAAAGCAAAGGCCCACAAGTATAAACTTGTCAGATCGCAACTGCACACTGCAGGCGCATTACAGAGAGAGAGAGAGAAAGAGAGAGAGAGAGCGGGGGGGGGGGGGGGTGGAGGGGGGGTGAAATGGAATGAACCTTTATTTTCCAGCTGTGGAAGACTTTGGTCACAACTTACCGTTTGCTACAACTACAAAGGATAATATTTCTTTAAAAAAAAAAACAAAAAAAAACATAACGACGACAATAAGTACAAAGCAAGAATAAGACTAAGAATAATAAGAGAGAGGCAGACAGACAGAGAGGCAGGCAGGAAGGCAAATCGAGATTCACTGCTCAACCTTCGCATACGGCAGAAACAGAGAGAGAGAGATGGTCAATTCCGTGAACTAAACATTTGACGTCAGCCTCACTGACTCAGGTCGTCTGACACTGTGACAGAGGATGCTTGTTGATGTCTTGTGGTTTCCTTTTGGTATTGTGACTTCCCCGATTAAATCTTTTTTTTTTTTTTTTTAACATAAAGCCTGGTACATCTAAAGGGCTGGTCAAATGTGGACTTGAATTGTACGTTCGAAATCGCAAAATTAGAGCTCTTTGGACCGGTGCTTCTCGCGGAAACTTGAACACATATGTTCAGCTAAAACCACTGTTATTCTTAGTATTCAAGATATAACAGTGCAATAATTCCTGTCATATGTGTAGTAGTCACACTTGACAACAACGCTGGGATGGTGAGTAATGTGAAGGAGTCTTTTGATAGACAGTCGGCCCTAGACTATATGCAAACCACCCCTACCTCAGAAAAATCCACAAAATCTGTCAAAGCTACAGAGCTGTGCTACGAACTCATTCGGTGTAATTAGATGAACTTCTAAGGTCTAGAAAATGAAGGCATTAGAACAAAACTTTCGTCAAAATACGTAACTGCGCGCAGTGAAATCTGCCCCATCCAATAAAAATTCATCTGAGAGGAATTTTACAACGTTGAGCAGAATCTAATTATGGACGTCAGAAAAAGTTCGAATAAACGATTTTATCGCACTAGCACGGAACATTCACAGTTTAGTATGTTTAACACACACCTACGCTCGGCGTCAAAAAGGCCTCCGCGACAAATTTGAAAGTCCAGCTTACAAACTGGTGCACAAAGCATAATGCACACTAAAGGCTGACTTTTGGACACAGGGGAATGGCTTTGTACATTCTTCAAGAACTGTTGTTTGATCTTTTTCTCTTTTGTAGCTGGACCGCGCTCTTGCGTGCACTTCGACATGGTTGCGATTCTTAACAGACCCCCCCAAAAAAACAAATAAAATTTGTGACTGGCTATTTTCGACGAGAAAACCAACGGTGATTGGACGGGTGCGTCGAGATTTTGTTAGCCGTGACCGTCGTCCTTGGTTGCACACAAGCGCACCTCCCTTGTGAAAAAATGAAAGCTGGATAGTTTGCAGGTCTGTTCATAAATGCAAGCTAATGAAGGGCAATGAGCAAAGTCAAAGTAAAACGTACAAGACATGCATAAACGGTGCAACAGTGACATTAAACAATGCGATGGGCATAAACAGAAAAGAGAAAAATTAATGCATCTTTGCAGTAACAAAACGAACTGTTCAGTTATATGATACAAATTGCACTTGAAGGATTTTTGCAAGTGCAGAGTAACACACACACACACACACACACACACACACACACACACACACACACACACACACACGCTACTCTTTTCGAGGCTTTCACGAGATTTCTGAATAAGACTTTCTTGCAAACCATTCTCGACATTCCCGCTTAGGGAATCCACACTAGAAAACGTGTGCGTTTCCCACACACAACGGAATACACAGAGACCATTGTTTTATCATTGGCTGGCTCCTGTACTCTGCAGCTCGTACCATCTGGTTCCCTGCCTCTGGATCTGACTTCATTAATCGGTTAACATAAAATGTACTTTTGTATATTTTACACTTATACTACTACGCACTACACCCGGGAGTATAAAAAAAGCCAGTACCTTGTCAGCAGTATTTCTCACGGTCAGCCGGTAGCCGACGTTGATTCGCTCAGCAAGTAATTGACGTCGACTCTTATCGCTCCTTATATACCAAGGACGTTCAGATGAACTCATAAAACAGAACAGAGACCTGTATATAACAGGTTGCCAAGCGCGGTTGAACACAGCTACCGCGGACAACTTGGCTGTCCTGTTTACTGACCGTTCTCGCTAAGGTAAGTAACAGACTTCCTCTGGTCTGTAAATGCACCACTTTATATTTGGGTGATAAGGAATACGAGATAAGTTCAACTTGTTTCCAGTATAAACTTTCAATAATGTAACTGTTTATGAAGTATACTTTTTTTCATTTACTATTTTCGTTTTATTTGTTTATTTATTCTTCTGATTTTATTTATTTATTTATTTTATTTAGTGAGTTATCTGTAATTTTTTGTTTGCTTTTTCTTGGGAGGGGGGGGGGGGATTTTTGTTGTTTTTGGTTTTTAGTTTTTGTTTACATGTTTGTGTTTTTGAGGGGTGTGTGTGTGTGTGTGTGTGTGTGTGTGTGTGTGTGTGTGTTCAGCTGGCTTTTCGAATAGTTACTATTGTTATTTGCGACCATGTTTGTATTTTGAATGTTCTTAGATGGGAATAATATACAGTCGCACTCGCCTAAGCGAAACACGCTTAAGCAAAAAACTCGGATAACAGAAACCAAAACCAATTCCCCGCCAGACCCCCCTCTTTGTAAGACTATTTCTAATTCGGATAAGCCAAACTCTGTCAAAAAATAGCTAACTCAAACACGGATATCCCAAACGTGATTTTGACAGATAAGCCGAACTCTAAACACTGTCGGAGAGACTTTTTTTAAAAAAAAATTTTGCTGGAAAAACACGTCGGGAAGATAACTTATGAACATATTTCGTCACGGCTATAATTATCCTACAGAAACGAACACGTCACCTGTTTTTCAGTATGCGGGAAACTGATGACGCGTGCCACATGTTTTGCAGGCGCCATTGTTTGGACAGAACGAGTGGTAGATCTAAGTTTGCGTGCGTGAATTAGGTGGTGGGTTCAGGGTTAGAGATGGGATGACCGAGGGAGGGGCACAGGGAAGGGGCAGGTCGAAAGGTAACCTTAGGAGATTTGCGATGGGCGTGGTTTATGGGCTAGTCGAAAGGATGTGAGCTCGGGCTTAGATTTGTGCGTGCACGATTGTTTCTTTTGGCGTGTGTAGAGGAGGGAGTGTGTAACATGCAGTCTCCCAGTGTGTGTGTGTGTGTGTGTGTGTGTGTGTGTGAGGGGGGGAGGCGGGGGGGGGGATGGAGCGTGCATTGGCTTGTGCGTATAGAAGCGCGCACATGTGTGTGTGTGTGTGTGTGAGGGTGGGGGAGGAGTGGAGGTGAGGGGTGGGGGTGGGGGTGGTGGAGTGCAGGAACGGAGTGGAGCGTACATTGATTTGTGTGTACAGTAATGCGACCGCATTTGTGTGTGTGTGTGTGTGTGTGTGTGTGTGTGTGTGTGTTTTCACCATTTAGTTTTATAGGGTTTTTTTTTTTTTTTTTTTTTTATAAAGCCCTACTGAAGAAAGCACTTATAACTTGTCACTGTTTTGATCTTATTCATTTTAAACACACACACACGCGCGCACACACACACACACACACACACACACACACACACACAGAGAGAGAGAGACTGAGAAAGTTTTGTCTGTGTTACTAGTCTCAGGAATCAATAAGCTCGACCCGTGTCTCTCTCAGACCGTTGCCATTATACACATTTGCATATACATATAGTATACATTTGCCCATAGAAAAGCAGCATACACGTCTACAAACTTTCGCAAAATTATCCATTCGATGTTTCAGTTGCAAAGGGAAGCAAAGATAATAAATTATTCTAAAAAAAAAAAAAAACACACATTTTACAAACATTCCAAGTGATTTTACAACTTGTCCTGAAAAAAACTCGGTTAAGCCGAACTGCAGGGTGATTTCTCGGGAAAGGTTTGGCTTATCCGAACTCGGATATGCAGAAACTCGGATAAGCGAAACGATTTTCCATTTCCCGGGCGAGTTCGGCTTAAGCGTGTTTGACTGTAATATATGTGAAGTGAATAAAGCAGAGAGGGTCATGTGAATGGTGAGGTACTCTAAGAGATCTGTTGGGTCAGTTGTAGGATGGTAGGTCACCACTGCCCCCCCCTCCCCTCCACCTCCCCACTACTGTGGCTTGTTGTCAATGCAGGGCAAGGCAGACGTGTTCGATGGCATAGAGCGACCCGTGTCATGTTCGACACACCGGTTCTCACTTGAACACCCAAGTTAAGCAACGCTGGGCCCGGCTAGTACTTGGATGGGTGACCGTCTGGGTATAGGCCGGGTGCTGCTGGCCCCGGTCCGGGCAGGAATTTGGTGTGAGATTTCTCCTCTGTAACTCGAGTCAAAATCATGTGCAGAGTCGCTTTCGGTGCCTGTTTCGGCCCGTGTACACACACATGCACATACCATCAAGTGTGCACGATAAAGATCCCAATTCCATCATTCGAAAAAGAGTAGGCAAAATGGCCGGTGGGTTGGAAACGTCATGGCGACGCGCTTCCCCCGGGGGAAGCAGCCCGCTTTTCCCCTACTACGGTAGTGGGACGAAGAAGAATTCCAATCCAATCCAAAGCACACATCTCCTAGATCCATGTAGCGCTCTCAGTTTCACTTACATCTCTTCTTTGAAACTGGCTGACTGAGCTCGTGTGTTCAGCTTTAGCAACACTTTTTGTTAGGTTACTATTCTCTCTCGATCTACAAGAGGGGAGGCGTCAGTTAACAATGTTCAGTGTGTGTGTTTCAGGAGACGTACACTGTGCTGCCTGCAGGAATGGGTTGGCTGTTAGGTATGTATCTAGAGGATAGGTAGTCTGGTCAACCATCTTTGGCTCAAGCAAGTTGTGTAAATTTGACTTTATATATATATATATATATATATATATATATATATATATATATATATATATATACAGATCCATACGCATAAGTCAAACACGCTTAAGTCGAACTTCGGATACGTCGAAGCAAAAAGTTTTTCCCGGCCAGACTTGCTCTTTCTATGACTAAATTTTCCACGGATAAGTCGAACGAGTACTCAAAAACGGATAAGTCAAAACTCGGTTATGTCAAACGAAATCTGCAATTTTAGCCTCGGATAAGTCGTATCAGTCGCTGGCACGGGAATTTCTTTTTGTCCTTCTGATGCATCAGCGCCAAACACGGCTTGCACGGAGATTTTACATTTTCCGTGCAAGTACAAGTTGACAGTCTTATGTGTCCTGGGGGCCTTAGGGCTGGTTATCTTGGGTGGTAGAGCACGAAATTGGCGAGAAACACGTGCAAGAACAGAGCTAGGCGTGAGATTTGACCCTGTGCCGTCGCCAGTGTTAAGAAGGTGATTTGCCGTCGGATTCGGGGGGTAAGCACTAAGCAGTGAGTTATACCTGGTGTGTGAAATTGTGTGTGTGTGTGAGAGAGAGAGAGAGAGAGAGTTTGCCGGTTGGTGCCCTTAGAGTTGGATCTTTCTGCTATTTGACTGCGTGTGTTTATATGACGTTGCACTAGAGTTTATTGATCACATGCGATCATATGACTGCGTGCGCGCGCGCGCGCGCGCACACACACACACACACACACACACACACACACAGATGACGCTGTTGATCTTACAGGCAGAATACGAATCAGTGAAACTAGATAAGAAGAAGAAAACATAAGCTGGAAACTTAGCACCGTTTGGTGCCAGGCAGCTTTCATGTCAGAACGAAACAGCCATCAGAGAAACTTGGCTTTCTCCTTCCTCTGCATTGCATGTGTGACTATGGTAACACCAAGCCAATACTCTGAACTGAAAGTGAACTCAAAGTGAACAAAATAGCTACGGAGATTCGATGACATGGCAGCTTACACGAGCGTATTGAATATAACAAATCCTAGCAGTAAGGCTCAGTATAGTTCGCACCCCTGGGCCGTACTGGGCAAACTATTCAAACGCATCCACGCTCATTTAGTAGAGTTTGCCTGCTTAGATCGGTTTAGGGTAGAATTATGGTTGGAATTACCTTGTGGTAATTATGGTGCAATCGCTGTGTTGTTTAGACGGTCGCGGGTGGGTGTTTGGGTGTTTGAGAGTTTAACGTCCTTTTCCACCACATAAGGGTGATATCAAAGACGGGGCAACGAGAAAAAAAAGGCCAGCACAAATATTTGGCCCCAGCCGGCGGGATTCGAACTCACGACCCGAGCACTGACAGTCCATCGCTCTACCATTCGGCCACCCCGGCTCCCCTTAGACGGTCGCAGTGCATTTACAGCAGGTGTAAATGACACAAGGGGGCGAACGATGCCAACGCAGCAGCAGTAAGCTCATGTTGACCAGGGAAAATAAATTTCAGTTTCCAAACCGAATCAGGAGGTGAAAAGGTGCAACTCGCTTAACTCGAAGCTAGAGTCGAAATTCGACCTTATCCGTCGTCACGGATAAGTCAAACTTCGGATACGTCGAACAAAAAACCATTTCCCCTGCGAATTCGACTTAAGCGTGTTCGACTGTGTATATATATATGCTCCACTTAAAGCGGCCATGGGTTATACCGGACTCCGTTTATAGCAAATCATTTCCCGGCCGAGGGCCTTCTTGAACGTGACTAAAAACTCATCGGATAGAGCGGCCATCGGTTACACCATACATCGGATTGACCGGACACGTTTTCATGTCCCCAGGATCCCTTTTCTCCTGATATATCGGACGTCGCAGTCGTTGCAGTCACCGGTTATACCGAACCCACTATTCCGGTCATGTTTTCTTGTCCCACCTCCGCTTATAATGGACGCAGCGCGCGTGCGACAAGGCACGAACACGGTACTGCATGAATCTAGAGAAACTTGCGATGACCTAATTCTAGCAAAATTGCTCGCGTTAGGTTCAGGTCAAGTTTCGGTTTTGATTTAGCTTTCGCCTGGCGGTCGTCATAAACAAAAGCGCGAAAAATGATTTAAAACAACCACGCATGGTCTGTTGGTTTAGTGCGTGCGTGCGTGCGTGCGTGCGCGCGTGTGTGTGTGTGTGTGTGTGTGTGTGTGTGTACAGCACAGTGTGCAATTAACTCTCAGCCTGAGGTGAATTTCTCGTCTTCGTTCTGAAAAAAAAGGAAAAGGCATGTGACGTCGTGGTGGCTGCATGCCCTCGATTCGGTCTCAATCGTCTGCCTTAGCATTTAGCACTGTACTGACTGTTATCTCTAATGTTACACGTCCGTAGCGCCATGATGCACTGATGATAACGTAGGGTCCTCGTTCCCGTGTTCCCGTGTTACGTATAACACTTCTTTACATGTTTTCTGACCTTCAAACGTCCGTAATCTCGAGCGTCGTGTGTAAACCGCATTGAATTCATGTATAGCCTTTGATAGCTAAACCTCTGTTAAGTCTGTCTGTGTTCATCATGAGTTCGTTGCACTGCCAATTGTATGTATGCTGAGGGGATGAAAATAGCGTGTGTGTGTGTGTGTGTGTGTGTGTGTGTGTGTGTGTGTGTGTGTGTGTGTGTGTATACAACAGCGTTTTACAGTGAATTTTATTTTATTTTATCTTATTGGTTGATCAGTGTCAGTTCAATAGTTGTTTACAAATTTGATTTAAATTATCTTGTAAATACTAAAAGATACACACGCACGGACGCGCGCGCGCGCACACACACAGAGAGAGAAAGAGAGAGAGAGAGGAAATGTCTTCAACCCGGAAAATGTCCCTTATGTATGGAAACATCGGGTATACCGGAAAATTTCCGTTATATACGGAGACATCGGATTTAACGTCCACAAGGACGAAAGTTGCCGCTATATCCGATGTTTTGGTGATACCGGACATCGGATAGAAAGACACCAAAATTCATGTCCCAAGGGTGGCCGCTATAACCGGAGTTTAATATATATATATATATGTGTGTGTGTGTGTGTGTGTGTGTGTGTGTGTGTGTGTGTGTGTGTGTGTGTGTGTGTAAAACTTGAAACTGAAACTTATCCGCCGTCCTCGAGTACATTACAGGGTCGCCCGGACTAGAGGATAGGTATTGTACTGAGTATGAAAATAGTTTGTTTGTTTTTTTTTAGGATGGGTGACGTGTTTACAGCTGTTAACTGTACTGTTCTTTATCCGATAGAAATGAATTGAACATTCCCTTAATTAGCTCTCTGTTATTCAGAGCCGGATCAATTAAAGATAAAAAGGAATAACTAGGAGAGCAAGAACAATGGAAATTCATTTTTAAAACGAGCATGGATGGGTGGATGTTTGGGGGTTTAACGTCCTTATCCACCACATACGGGTGATATCAAAGACGGGGCAACGACGAAAAAGCCAGCTCAAATAATTATTTGGCCCCAGCCGGGATACGAACTCACTTAGAAGTCCAACGCTCTACCATTCGGCCACCCCGGCTCCCCTTAAAATGAGCAGCAGAAAACGGCTAAAATCTGCTCAAACTAAAATTGAATATCACAAGAAGTGGCAGCAGTGTCGGTCGTCGCATGATGGGAGTTTGCATTGAGTTCCGATCAGACCTGAGTGTTTCCGAGAGTTGATGGAAAACCGGACGGACCTCCATGGAGGGAGTTTCCCTAATTAATTTTGTGAAATTGCCTAATTCATGAAAATTTCATGAACTAGCCAATGCATTGCCTGAAATGTGAGATGATTTTTTAAAAGTTTCCTAATTCCTGAATTAGCAAACTGTTCAAAATAATTTCACACTTTAGGCAAAGCAGTGCCTATTTCATGAATTTCGGCAAAGTCAATGCTAATTTCATGAATTAGGCATTTCACAAATCAGGCAAACTCCCTTCATGGAGGTCCGTCCGGACTTTCATCAGCATTCAGAAACACTGAAGTCTCAACGAGAAGAGAAGTGTACAGGACGTCACTTAAACTCTTGAACCTTCAACAAGAGAAGGGTTAGTGGGTGGGAGTTTGGGGGGTTTAACGTCCTTTTCCACCACATAGGGTGATATCAAAGAAGGGGCAACGATGAAAAAGCCAGCACAAATATTTGGCCTCAGCCGGGATACGAACTCGAGCATTAGAAGTCCAACGCTTTACCATTCGGCCACCACGGCTCCCTTCAACACGAGAAGACTATCTTATGACACAGCCGACGATAGCTCAGACAATCAACGAAACTACGGTCAGACTTTAACTCCTGAGCCTTCAACTAGAGGAGCGAAGAGAGTCAAGGGGCAATACGCTAAGCCTAGCCAGCGTCCGGACTTCTGTCAACTTAAACTCTCCGAACACTCAAGTCTCAACGAGAGGAAAGGTCTACAGGACACATCGGGCCTGGCATGGCTCAAGTCATCTACATGCACTAGAGAGAGCTGGACGGGCGAGGGGGGGGGGGGGGGCTTACCTGCCGCCGGCTGCAAAAGTAATTACCTGGCCAAGGATTGAGGGGGTTAGAAGAGAGATACAGAAGGCATAATGGAAATTGGTGTTCTCTCTTCCCATGTACACTGCCCTATACTGACTGTACCCAGTCCCTATCTACAGAAAAAGAACTATTCACACGAGACACAAAGTCAAACTCACTTCACGACAACAGATGAAGGTTTTGTGAACATTCTTTACTACCACAACCATTTAGCTAAATTCCTCGTCTTCATAATAATAATAATGATAATAATAATAAATAATAATAAGTGAGTATTGTATGGGCACTTTACCCTTTGTTTTGAAACTGCTCAAGTCTCTAACAGTAACTGGAGTGGCTTACAACCGTGTTGACATTTTCAGCTTGCTTGATATTACAATCTGATAATGGACGATAATTTGCTGTTGCTGTCATAGGGGAAGTGAAAGATGTGTGTCCACATGCAAGTTCATGGAAAAGCCAGACATCTCAAATTAAACATTTGTTGTTAACATGTGCTGCCTAATTTATTCTAAGTTCCAGAAGGCTTTGTCACAAATTAGGCATGCCAAATACATAGATATATAGGAAGAAATGGCCGCTTCTTTTCTTGTGTCCCTTTAAACAAAATAGCAGTGTCAAACTATACCCCCAGACATGAATTTGATTACTGCACGATAGATAGCGAATTCTGGGTGAGCTACGCAACACTCTCTACCATGTCAAAGGAGTTTTATGTATTTTCTCCTTTTTAGCCACCTTTTGGACTGATGGTTGTTGTTGTTGTTGTTTTTGTTTTTGTTTTTCCTGCGTCTTTCTTTTTGTTCTGTCGGCTTTTTAGATTGATACACGATCACGTTTCTATTTCATGCAGGTTTTGTGGCCTTTTGTGCTGTGTACTGCTTTGCAACTGCCAGTATTTCTACATTTAACACGTCTGACTGCACGCCTGCCGTAAGTTATCTGATCTATACTACTTGAAACATAGAGCGGTTATCTGGAGTATAATAGATGCTTAAATTATGCCTTACAGACGTATACTTCGTCAAACACAAGCCTAAATAACAAGGCAGTGTGCTTTTACCTACGTATCACAGTCTGCACAGTGTATCACAAGGCAAAGGCGTTTACCCACCCTGAACTAAGTAGCATGTATAAGGGTACAGACTTCGTCTGACACGTGAACGCAATGGTAATATCTCCACTACCTCTGTTAGATCGGCTCCACTGAAACGCTCGTACTGGTCGCTTGCAAAATATGATAGACTTATAGGAGATTTCAAAAGACTCTGTTCAGCCCATTCTTTGTTTATCATTCTCACTCACTCATGACTCGCTTCACCGTCGCACATGCGTATACATAAATTAACATATCTCAGTTCTAATTTCCTCCCTAAACCAAAGCCACCGGCCAGTGCATGCCAGCTACCAGAACGCGAAAATGGATTCCAGCCAAACTGCTCAGTTGCCTCCGAACATGTCTGCAAAGAGCGAACCTATCTTGGAGAAGGAAGTCTTTGCAGTTTCGAAGACGCCAGCCTGAAATACTACTGTTCGTCGGGAAAATGGACAATCTCAGGTGACCTTTGGATCTATTGACAATGCGAGGGAGGGGGAAGGGGAGGAGAGGGGCGTCAATTCCGTCCGAGGCGGTGACGAATCTTACAGACTTTATCTGTGAACAAATATTATGCAGGTCGTCTGACTGGATGCTCGTTCATGTCATGTGATTTCTTTGTTGGTGTTGTAACTTTTGATTGAATTCATTAAAAATCTGACAGTGTTAGAGGGCTTCTTAATAGATTGATTTAAATACATGAAATGAGCTTACGAAACTCTTTAGATAATTACTTTTGGGAAATACAATATTACCCGTTTAGTCAAAAGCTCCGTTATGGTAACTATTCAAGCCAGAACAGTGCAGTAGTTTGTATGGAGAAACGTCACAGCCTTGTTTTGTTTCACTGAAACTTGCTGCTGCGCGCAGTGAAATTTGCCCCATCCCATAAAGTTGTCTTTCTATAGAGATTTTGAACAACTGAACAAAACCAGCAACAAATCAAATACCACTCTCCTCTCTCTCCTTCTCTCGAAAAATAAAGTGTCATTGTCATTCTCTCTCTCTCTCTCTCTCTCTCTCTCTCACACACACACACACACACACACACACACACACACACACATCTTACGCACCAGAAATAACTCAGTGTAATAATACCCTTTGAAGACGATTCGCCATTTGAACACTGGCAACAGAAAACCAAAGACCTTGGAATCAGAAAGACGCGTCACTCCTGCCCTCGTAAGAGAGACATATAGCGGGACAACGCGAAGAGTTGTCTGCCCGCATTAGCGCGCATCCTAGATCTGGCCCCTATAGTGACAGCATGGCGGAAAGTGGAAAGCGATCACAAAAGCCGGGCATGCAATTGTGTTCTGCGCCGAATTGTTCAAATAACAGACAAATATAAACGGGGAAATACTTCTTTTGGTAGTCCTGTTGAAAAACAAACTTTTTTTTTTCGCTTTCTTGTCAAAAAAAAAAAAAAAAAAAGACCTCAAGTGGTACGTGTGCATGCAGTGTAAACAAACAGTAAACACACGCGGCTGACGCAGATACAGCGTAATTTTTTTTTCCCCGACAACTTTACAAATCACGGTGACTTTAATTGTGCTAGCGTCTATCTGCATCTAAATTCAGAACACACACACACACACACACACAGAGTTGTCACTCATACGGCGGCAGGTACGTTCATCGGCACTTGTTCCAGTTCACATACTGTTGGGGGGAAATCTGTAGGTATGTACAGAACTCTTTTCTTAAAAATCAAGAGGTTTGCATGCAGTGTTAACAAACAGCAGTAAACACACGTGGCAGGCGCAGACATCAGGTTTTGGTGTTGGTTTTGTTGGCGATGGTGTTTTTTTTTTAAACTTTACAAATAACGTTGACTTGAACTGTGCTAGCGGCACGTTGCACTGATACACACACACACACACACACACACACACACACAGAGAACAAAATCATCCGGCTGAACTTCATTCTAACCATTGTAAAACCATATCACAACATAGAATCTGCTGGATCGTCGGTCGCAGATATGATTAATGCTGAGTTAGCAGGAAGTATTCAGCGGATGCGTCCATCTTTGGATCTCTCGCACATTCGATCTTTCTGTGTTCCGTACTAGTTTTACTTGAACACATCGAACGAAATGCACTGCGTAGCCTACGTACAGCAGTGAAAGCCAAACTAGATCTTTCGTTCGTCCTCCGGAACTTTGAGAGTACTTATGTTTTCCATAGGCCTAAAACACATGCGAAATACATGTATATGGGGGGAGACCACCTGTCAGTCGCTGACATCTTCGTTTTTGTTTATTTTGTTAAAATGTTTTACGGCGGCTAGTGTAGGGTTGGGTCAAACAAACAGACTTTTTACAAGCATGCGGATTCTATACTAAATTTACGCCAGTCACACGTCGTGGATGCGGCGATTTTGGTTTTCACGTGTGATGCTATGTGTTATGTTTGGGAGAAAACATAATCTTGGCTCCAACTTCGATACCGATCTTGTATTGGCTCCAACTTCGATATCGTAGGCATACCTACCTCTATTTTTTAAGGGGGAAATCTACAGAAAGGTTTTCCCGTTCCTGGTGTTCGCTTCTGACAGCAATTCGGCGCTGCACACCATTGCACGCCCGAATTTTTGCGTGGTTTCTGGCTTTCTGCCATACTGCCATTACTGCGTAGATCTGCGGGATGCGCGCTAATGCGCGCAGACAACTCTTACGCGTTGTCCCTCAAAGGGAGGTAAGTGAACTATCTTTATGTTTCCAAGATCTTTGAGAAAACCCAAGAGATCAAGGGCACAGGATCAGATCTCACAGGAAGCTCTGTTCTTGCGCATGCGTCTCGCCACTTTCGTGTTCTAGCTATCACCCAAGTTATAGGCCTAGTAGAGCGGAAAACTTTCTGGGCCCTATAGTGCAACGCCAAACTAGTGATCTTTTTGTGACTAACAAAGGATGGGGCATATGGAGTGAAAGATTGTGAAGTAAAAGAAGGTTTGGTACCATTTTGAGAACGACGGAGGCTGGACAAAATTTGCTGTAGCTGCTTTTGTCAGCTCCTTGAGTGCAGACGAAACAGCCATATTTTTGAGGGGACCAGCAATTTACTAACATGTTAAACTGCAGTCAGTGCAAAGTTCGAGCAGCCAGTTTTAAAGATATTTTATAAACTGATTTTAAGGCTAAGGAAAGTGTACTTCAAAAAGTGTTCTTTGTATCTGCAAGTAGAGACGCATACAAATTCAAACACGGCGGATCGCTGTACGAACGCGATGATCCCTTGGAAGTGTCACGTGACATATTTGGCGCGTACTCGAAAGAATCGCGAATAACTCCACCTGTTGTTGTCTTAAATTAGCTCGCTTCGTTCTTTTACGCCTCGATCAAAAGACATTGCGGTGCACATTTGCAGAACTACAATTCTGGTTGACATCCTTATTATTTTTCATAACTTTTAGTTGCTTAATATTTGGAAAGCGGCTTTGCCGCCTGACACATCGCCTGAATGACAAGACTGCGTGCCGAAGGGTTTTGATCTGCAGTATCGTGGGGTCGATAGCAATAGTATCAGCCCTGTGAGCAAAGGTAACAGTTTCACAGATTTCTTTCAAAAGTCCTGCGTGTGCCAGTACAGATAATTTTTCAGACTTTTAACGCCAGTGCAGCTATGGGCGAAATCAAAACGACCACTGGAGTGGCTGTGATTTCATCACATAAAGATGTTTATCAACAAATCTATTCGTTTATTCTAGCGCAAAGAAGACACTTTATCGTGGTATGGGAAAAGACGTGAGCACTAGCAGAAATTATTTCTTTAAGCTGAAGAACAACACCTAACCCTACTCCCATCCCTACTCAGTCGCGCATATGCAGCACATGTGTCAGCCGGGCTCTCACTCTGTGTGTGTGTGTGTGTGTGTGTGTGTGTGTGTTGGATGTGATAAATCAGCAGCTTCAGGTCTGGAAGTTTGTCACTGGATAACTAATAAAAAAAAAACAAAAAAACTGCAGTATAGAAAAAGGAAAGAAGATGAAAGTACTTGTGTGTGTGACACATTCCTATTAATTTCACTGATTGGTTTAGGGCAAAACAGAGTTAACAGATATCTAATACCCTTAGTATAGCTGTCAGCTGTTTGAGAATGGAAAAGTGATTTTCTCAGTTGAAATACAGTATTTGCAAAGAAGCTAGGTTGGCCAGGGCATACTGTCCTTGCTACCGACAGGCAATCGCCTCCACTGAGATGGGCATAGACATCTGTCTGTCTGTCTGTCTCTCTCTCAGCTTTGTGTATCCACAATAACCGCCTTTAAATACTTGAAAGAATTTACATAATAATAATAATAATAATATTTATAGGGCGCCTATCCCCGTGGAACGAGCTCTAGGCGCCTTACAATCTAAAACCTAAAAAAGCACAAAAACCCCATTCACTCAACTCAATGTACACTGCGTAAGAAAAAAAAAAAAGGCACACACACACACACACGCACACACACAGACACACACAGCTGAAAAAAAAAGAAAAAGGCAGAGACCAAGATAAAAAAAAACCAAGAACAAGTGCCTGTGATAAAACCCAAAACAAAAGAACAGATTAAAATGAGACAGATAAAACCTAAAAGACAGCAGTGGTAAGGAGCTAAAAGAAAGACTGACACTATAAGACTTGCATACGATGCCACCCATTGCGCATTTTGAGATCACAGCTCATAAGTATGAATTGCGCAGATCAGTCCAGATACTTTAAAAACAAGTGTGTCTTAATCCATGTAATCATAAGTTCCATAAATTGAATGCTTCAGGGCCTAACTGACTTTTCAAATGAGTATGGTAAAATTGTTATACTAAACCTTCAGTAAAGAAAAAAAAATCACTGAATTGAAGGAAAGTGGATGGCAGTGAGTGCTTTCATGTTTGACACAGACATTTTTTTGATTTCATTACTTGAGCAGGGCACAACAAATGCAGAGCTAACACAACGGATATTGGATACACTGTTCAGCTGTTTCTTATCAACCACATTAATGCGAAAGTGATTTTCCACATAAAACATCCCTGTGTGTAGTGGGCAGAAGGGTGTGTGAGAGGAGGGAGGGGGATGTTGGTGTTGGAGGGGCCCATTTCTTCCGCAGCATCATGGAAGGTCATTTGATGGGATGATGATGATGATGAAACTTTATTTATCAACGGTAAAAGTTTTGACAGAAATTCGCCAGTTTGCAAACTTGCCGTTGCTAATACTACAGAGACTATCTACTACGGAGAAAAAAGGGAGCAAAATATAAAAGGTATTATGCACTAAACTACAAGAAACAAAACCATAGAGAAAATCGTCCATTAGGTAAAAAAGCATTCACACACACGTACGACCTTTGTAAACACAAATCATATAATACTGAATTGATGTAAAATAGAAAATCAAAATAACAGGTTGCCGCGTAACGTACGTTACGTGCGATCCATCAGGTACTGTTTGAGTGCACGCTTAAACGTAGAAGTAGATATATTTAGTTTCAGGTGTGAAGGGAGAGAATTCCATTGTAATGCTCCAGGGAAGGAAATGCTTGTTTTGAATAAGTCAATACGGGGTAATGGTAAGCGCAGGATGCCATTCCTCGAGGTCCTCTCATGCTGCTGATTTAAATTAAAAAGAGTTTGCAGATATGGTGGTATTGTCTCGTTGAAGATTTTATGTATGAATACACACTTATTGTAAGTAAGCTGGTGTTCAAGGCTAAGAAGATTAAGTTTTTAAAAGTTTCGCTAGTTGGGAGAGGTTCTGGAAGAACCATTTTAACAGCTCTCTTGTAAAGCGAATTGAGTCTGGCCATGTGGACATCGCTGCACCCGTCCCAAACAGTGGAGGCATAAGTAACATGTGATATGTGCGTTAAAAAACAGCTTTCGGCTATGGATATCAGTTATGTGCCTTAGCTGAGAACGTAAATATACGTTTTTCGAAAGAGTTTTACACAGTGCATTTATTTGGGCCTCCCATTTCAGCTGATCGTCAACAATGACACCTAAAAATCGATGGTTTGTAACTTGCTGAACCGGCTGGCCGTTCAGACAAAGGTTTAATGGGGACAGATGGCGCTGATGTTTTTGCCGCGTTGTGACTAGCATACTTTGTGTTTTATTGGGATGTAAGACCATGTGGTTGTCATGACACCATGTTACTACTTCATTTATGCTATCTTGCAAACACATGTTAATTTCTGTTACGTGTTTGCCAGTAGCATGCAAACTAGTATCATCAGCAAACATATCGCAGTTTACATTTGTGTTAGTGACATGCAGGGGTAGGTCGTTAATAAACAAGATAAACAGCAATGGGCCTAAGATGGACCCCTGCGGTACCCCATAACGAACATGCCCATCGGCGGAGTATTTACCGTTGATATAGACACTCTGCTTTCTATCATCTAGATATGAGCGGAAGAACGACAGTGCACTTTTGTCTATTTCATAGACTTCAAGCTTTTTTAAAAGAATACCGTGATCCACCAAATCAAAGGCCTTACGTAGATCTAGGAAAACAGTGCCAGACATTAGATTGTTATTTACTGCAGATAGCCATTTGTCAATTATACCTGTCAACGCAGTATGACATGAATGGTTTGGTCTGAACCCAGACTGGCTAATACTGAGGAAGTTATTTTGTTCAAGAAATTCAAGCAAATGAGTGTGAACATGCCTCTCCAATGGCTTTGACAAAGCCGACAGTACTGAGATGGGACGATAATTGTTGATATCGTTCAGATCTTTAGACTTGGGAATTGGTACTACTTTTGCTTTCTTAAGCAGATTTGGGAAGCAACCTTGATCGATACAAAGGTTGAAAATAAAGGTTAGAGAATCGATGGTGTGTGGTAACGACATTTTTAAGGCTTCACTGTTGATTCCATAAATTCCAGTTGATTTTTTGTTTGGCATGCTTTCAAAATACCTCCCGACTTCTGCCACTGTTATGTATGGGATGTGAAATTTTTCAGAAATATGTTTAGCCTCACAGTGACGCATGGAGCAGTGTTGCTATCGTGTGCTGACTGAGCAAGTGATTCAGCAGCAGATAAAAATTGGGTATTAAATTTATCAGCAGTAAACTCAGTTGGTTTTACCCTTAGTGATCATATTTAGAGCTTTCCAAATGGATGAGGTGTCATGGTTATCGGAGATCAGCTGGTTAAAGTAAGATTTCTTAGCGGCTCTAACTAAATATTTTACAAGGTTACGTTGACGTTTGTATTCGTCAAATCGCTTTCCCTTTTTGAGTTTATCCCTAAGCGCCATTGCTTTTTTAATATCACTAGTTAACCACGGCGGTAGTTCAGCACGTTTGACACGTTTTCCTCTCAAAGGTGCATGCTTGTCACGGACCCCGAGGAACAGATTCATCCAGCATGATAAGGCACTATCAGGACAAGTATGATTATACACATCATTGAAGGATGTATAACTCAAATCCTTAAGAAACGCATGCTTATCAAACGTTTTGAAGGAACGGTATATGATAGAAGTATGCCGCTTCCGCCTAGGTTTGTGAAGTTTCATTGCGACTTCACAGCATACTGCCCTGTGATCGCTGATGGCAAGATCTGGAATGTGAACGTTTACTATCTTATCACAGTTTGTGGTGTAGATGTGATCTATGAGTGTAGAAGATGTTGGTGTAACTCTAGTTGGTGATTTAACCATTTGTTTCAAACCAAAAAGTGCTGTTGTAGTAGACCATGCAGCATGGGATCCCTTAGGCTTTGAGAGATCAATATTGAAATCACCTAAAAGAACAATATCAGCCTTGTCTTGGCGTGCCTTATCCATCATTGCCACGAAATCGTCATACCACTCCCAACTAGCAGCTGGGTTACGATAAATGTAACCCACTAGCAGGGGACGAGATTTAGACGTTTTTAACTCAACCCACAAACTTTCCACTTTGGTCGACTCTAAGTCCTTGCGCCTCTTGACGTTGTGTTGAATTGATTTGTGAACATATACAGCTAAACCAGTGTGTTGAAGAGATGAGGCATCCCTTCTATGTATGGTAAAGTTTGGAATTGACAATAAACTATCATTAACGTTGGTTCTCAGTCGTGACTCAGAGACTCCAAATAGGTGAAAGTGTGCGGGTTGGTTTAGAAATACACACAGGTCAGAAACTTTGTTTACTAGATGGTAGACATTCAAGTGGCCTATTCGTACTGTATTACTAGATGCTGAAGCAGTTTGTGCATTAGTATTAGACATCTCAAAAGGTAGGTACTAAAGTCAGTGTCCTGGCTTGTCCGAAAAGTCAAAGTAAACGCACTGATCAGTCAAGCAGATTCCAAAAGTAAAGTTACTAGGCACTTTGTGGTGCAGTCAGGTGTTTAACAAACTTCGAGAAATGAAGGGGTGAATGCTGATGTAGAATATATCAGAGTTCAAATGCACGAAAGTAAGAAAATCAAGTATTTAGCCGTAGCTGAAATGTCAACACTGTCTTTGTTTGTTCAACCACAGTTCAGTTCAACGATGCCAGATTTCAGAGAGGGTTCACCGACGGAAATGCAAACAAAACAGTCAGTAGAAGGTGACTGTGGTGCATGTTGTCAGTAACTGCTGAAATTCTAACTTTTGACAAATGCAAACAACAGAAATGTCACACTGAATACACATTTCACGTGTATAGCAGCAGAGGATGAAATCTGTACATGTAATAAGTGTCCACCACCAGCATAGAACTGAACACGGCATTGCATATTCTTTGAAACTTCATTTCCCTGTTCCAGTGTCATTAAGTACTCTACAATCTTCTATGTTTGGTAAACTGTTTATGGTGAAATGAGTCTCAAAACCATTTATTAATGTAATAGGCTTATTGTATATGGATGTACATATGTACCACTGTTCTACATATAGGTACCATTTTCATATCCACTGCCTTAGATCTGCCCTACTGACTTAAATTAGCACTTGTATGCGCATTGTGAGAACATGCAAGATATTGTTAGAGCCCAGGATAGTCAGTCTTAGGCTTCTGCTGATCAAAAGATTTTAAAATGATAATAATGATTTATGTAGAGCGAATAGGCAGAAAAAGTATCATAATGATTTGTGATAGTACATGTAGCATGTCTGAAAAAAGGGAGATTTTATTTAGGCGACTATTAGAAAACATAGCAATGAAAAGTGAACTTACTTTAAAGGAATCAAATACATGTACATAGAGTACAGCAGAGTCAGACACAAACGCCATACTGTTTGTCCAACCAGAGAGCAGTGCCATTTATTTTATTTTATTTTATTTTTTTAATGATTTTTTTTTTCAATTTTATTTTATTATATATATTATTATTATTTTTAGTTTTTATTATTTTATCATTTGTTATTTTACTTAATTTTTAAATTTCAGTTTTGTCATGAATGTTTTAGATGGTTTTGAATCTGTTAGTCGTTCAGGGAATAAATGCCTCATGTAAAATGTTTTAAAGGCTCTACTTGCTTCCATGTGCAGACATATGTCAATGTGAAGTAAGGGGTTGTTGAGCAGTTTCTATTGACTCACCCAGAACCTCATGGGTTATGTTCTTCATAATTAAATTGTCAAAACACAATCCAGTATCCTACATTTTGACAGTGAGATATGAAAAGTCCCTGACACTCCCTCACCTCCCCCCCAGTATCCTACATTTTGACAGTGAGATATGAAAAGTCCCTGACACTCCCTCACCTCCCCCCCCCACCACCACTCCACACACACACACACACACACACACACACACACACACACACAGAGTATCCACTCATTATTTTATTTTATTTTAATTTTATTTATTTTATTTTATCTGGAATGTTTTAAATAGGTAAATCTTTGATAGCAGTAAATCATTAAGGAAAACAGTGCTTCATGTAACATGTTTAATGTTTCAAAGACAATCACTAAACTTCTATTACTGTCTTCACTTGTTCCCATGTCCAGTCATGTGTCAATCTGAGGACAGGGGATTTAGAGCAATTCTTATTGACTCAGCTAGATCCTTGTGACTTGAGTTCTTCATAATCAATTTGTCAAAACACTATCCAAGATGCTAAATTTTGACAGTGAGAAATGAAAAATCACTGACTGCTCTTGTATAAGGTTTGTACTGCTGGTTTCTTGTTAATGTTTTCATTACATAGTAAAAGAAGGTGATTGCAGTATTTCTGTAGGCGGTGGTTAATTTCCCTTAAAAACCTGTGGAAGAAAGTGACCCTCACCTATTTCGCCACCTAGAGTCATTTATGTGATGGCAAAGAAGCTCATGATGTTCATTGTCTTTACTGGACCAGACTGCTGCTACAACAGAACAGAAGGCTGACAATGAGATTTGGCCTAGTGGTCATGACAGGTCCTGTCAGGTTTGGGACTTTTATATTTTAAAATAAAGTCCAAAATCAACGCATTTAAGGTCCATGATGCCTGCCTCAACTTCATACCAACTTTATACAGTGAACGCCGGATATAAGCAACTCGGATATAAGAAAACTCGGTTATTGCCAACGATTTTTTTTCCCCCCGCCAAACTCTTCTTTATTATGTATTACAAAAACTCGGATACAAGAAACTCGCTTATAAGAAAACTCGGTTTTAGGAAAGCAAATTTCTTGTCCCGCTTGATACAAAAACTCGGATATAAGAAACCGAAAGTACATTTCCAAGAAAATTTCACTCATTCTAAGAAAACAGGTCAGGTCTGACGTCACTTAGCGGGACAGGCACATGATGGCGCATGATTTTCTTTTCTTGAATTGGTTCTTTACCATTGTGTTCCGTGCAAAATTGAATGTTGGCAAAAAGAAAAAATACGAGATGCATTTTTGTTGTTCTATTGTTATATGTTGTTTTTATTATTATTTTGGGGTTTTTTGCCTGATTGGGAGCTCTCCGCTCTCTCCCCCCCCCCCCCCCCCCTCTCTCTCTCTCTCTCTCTGTAGTCTGTCTCTGTCTACAGGGCTCGCGTTAAGGAGAATAAAACTATCAGTATTAGACTAACTGTTGATCAATTCCTTTCTTTGACAATATACGTGGTCCATCTTTCCTCCACTCATGATCCCCCTTCCCCCTCCCAACAAAAAAAAAGAAAAAAAGCTAATTTGCAGCTTTTTTCAGCCAAATTAGACACGGAAAGCATCGCATATCATACTCTAATGGGACGAGTGTTTTATAGATCAAAAGTTGATACATAATGCACTTTTAATATATCCTATAAATACAAGGGAATTCTCTCTCTCTCTCTCTCCCCTTAGTTCTTTTTTGTTTGTTTGGTTGGTTGGTTGGTTGGTTGGTTTGGTTGTTTTGTTTTTTTTCTTTTCTTTTTTTTCTTCTTTTTTTTTTCTTACCACATGACCGCCAGCGCTACAGTTGGGAAGCAAAAACAGTATTTTCATGTTCAAACAAAAAAATCTGACATTGAAGGACACAAGCGCACTGGTGTATATTAACTCTACACATATATATTCTGTGCAGGTCTTTAAGAGAAATCAGATATTTCTTAATTTAATGCAAAACATACACGAACTGAGAAAAAAGAAATGTTTTAAACCTTTTTTTCACTGAACTCGGTTATAAGAAATATTTTTCAAAATACTTTCTTATATCCGACTTTCAGATATAAGAAAACTCGGATATAAGAAACCAAAAAATTCACCCCCCTCGAGTTTCTTATAACCGGCGTATACTGTATCAAGTGTTCATGTTCAGGATCTGGGAGGGATGGTAGAAAGGAAACAAATAAAATATACTTTGCAGAAAACATGGTGGTGGTGGTGTACAAATGCCCACATGCTTCCCCAGGGGTAGCAGCTTGCATACTATGGTTAAACACACACACACACACACACACACACACACACACTCGGTCAATCAATCAAGCAGTGAGATGATATTCAGTGAATAAAAAATCGTTAAGTCAGAGCATACTTTTAGTGATCTAGGTGACTGACAACGACTGGTGTACTTTTCAGGACATAAAACTGACTACAGCCGCACTCGCCTAAGCGAAACACGCTTAAGCAAAAAACTCGGATAACAGAAACCAAAACCAATTCCCCGCCAGACCCCCCTCTTTGTAAGACTATTTCTAATTCGAATAAGCCAAACTCTGTCAAAAAATAGCTAACTCAAACACGGATATCCCAAACGTGATTTTGACAGATAAGCCGAACTCTAAACACTGTCGGAGAGACTTTTTTTTTTTTAATTTTTGCTTGAAAAACACGTCGGGAAGATAACTTATGAATATATTTCGTCACGGCTATAATTATCCTACAGAAACGAACACATCACCTGTTTTTCAGTATGCGGGAAACTGATGACGCGTGCCACATGTTTTGCAGGCGCCATTGTTTGGACAGAACGAGTGGTAGATCTAAGTTTGCGTGCGTGAATTAGGTGGTGGGTTCAGGGTTAGAGATGGGATGACCGAGGGAGGGGCACAGGGAAGGGGCAGGTCTAAAGGTAACCTTGGGAGATTTGCGATGGGCGTGGTTTATGGGCTAGTCGAAAGGATGTGAGCTCGGGCTTAGATTTGTGCGTGCACGATTGTTTCTTTTGGCGTGTGTAGGGGAGGGAGTGTGTAACATGCAGTCTCCCAGTGTGTGTGTGTGTGTGTGTGTGTGTGTGTGAATGCTTGCGTGTGTGTGTGTGTGTGTGTGAGGGGGAGGCGGAGGGGGGGGGGTGGAGCGTGCATTGGCTTGTGCGTATAGAAGCGAGCACATTTGTGTGTGTGTGTGTGTGTGTGAGTGTGGGGGCGGTGAGGGGGTGGTGGTGGTGGAGTGCAGGAACGGAGTGGAGCGTACATTGATTTGTGCGTACAGTAATGCGACCGCATTTGTGTGTGTGTGTGTGTGTGTGTGTGTGTGTGTGTGTGTGTGTGTTTTCACCATTTAGTTTTATAGTTTGGAAGAAACCACTGAAGAAAGCACTTATAGTCTAACTTGTCACTGTTTTGATCTTATTCATTTAAACACACACACACACACACACACACACACACACACACACACAGACTGAGAAAGTTTTGTCTGTGTTACTAGTCTCAGGAATCAATAAGCTCGACCCGTGTCTCTCTCAGACCGTTGCCATTATACACATTTGCATATACATATAGTATACATTTGCCCATAGAAAAGCAGCATACACGTCTACAAACTTTCGCAAAATTATCCATTCGATGTTTCAGTTGCAAAGGGAAGCAAAGATATTCTCTTTTAAAAAAAACAAAAAACAAAAACATTTTACAAACATTCCAAGTGATTTTACAACTTGTCCTGAAAAAAAAAACTCGGTTAAGCCGAACTGCAGGGTGATTTCTCGGGAAAGGTTTGGCTTATCCGAACTCGGATATGCAGAAACTCGGATAAGCGAAACGATTTTCCATTCCCCGGGCGAGTTCGGCTTAAGCGTGTTTGACTGTATTTGGGTAACATCACCGTAACTTGACCACTCGATGAAATAGAAAAAAAAGTCATTTTATTTCCAACATCTGGTTGGGAATATAGTATCTGCCGTGTGCGCTGTCCTCCCCTTTCCTACCTTCCCGTGAGGAAAGGAACTCAAGAAACCTAACGATGGAGTGCACGCTAATTGAGAGTAAAACTGATTCGGGACAGTCGGCTCAGTTTGTGGCGTTCTTTCAGTATGAGTATCATACATGGACGCGTCGTGCCCCACAGCAGTAAAACAAACCTGACTGAAATATACGCTTTTTTAGGGGAAAAAATAATAATGCCAAGTGGTTTTATTACCGTTAGACCTATTGGAGTAAAACTGGTTTGGAATTCGCGTGGATTCACCACGTTTTTACAAAGTTGAAACCCCCATGGATTGCGGAGCCCACCGTATAGCCGCCATCTTGTTTCTAATGTCAACATGTAAATCCGATCGTCTTTGACCATTAATTGTTCAATATATTTACTTCTGAGTATTTACTAAGAAACTTTTTATTCCAAAAACGCGTGAAGTTGCTACGAATCTGAAAAATACTCAGTTTTGGTGGATTTATTTACAAAATCTGCGACCAGCGATACGTTCTTTCCATCAAGAGCTCCAGTAAGGGAGGCAATTTGTGACTGGTTTCCGACCGCTCGACTCTCCAAAAATCCTTTTCTCACATATTTTGTCCAGCCTGACCAGATTTCTTATACCCAGATTTATAAACACTAGGTACTTCTAATTTCTTCGGAACCCTCCATCCTTTGTTAGGCATCTGACGGATCACGTATCACTCCACCGATTGCGTTTTCCGCTCTACTATTAGGTCAGCCAGAAACCTAACCGTGTTAAATCCTGTCACCGCACCGAAAATGTCAAATCTCAGTGCAAGCCGTGTTTGGCGCCGACCCATTTGATTGAGAAAAAATAATCGTGCCTGTGACTATTCTGACTTATCCCAAGCCAAAAGGCCAAATTTTGTATGACATATCTGAATATTGACTTAGCCTTTTGTTGGTACTCAAGTTTCAGTGAGTAGTGCCCCCATCCCATAAAGTCGTTTCTCCAAACATTCATGCCGTTTTGTGTGTGTGTGTGTGTGTGTGTGTGTGTGTGTGTGTGTTGCCGGTATGTGTGTGTGTGTGTGTGTGTGTGTGTGTGTGTGTGTGTGTTGTTTTTGTTTTTTCTCTTCAAGTCTGTAAGGCCTACAAAAGTCTAGAGTCTAAATCCCCTACACAAAAGCTGGGGACCTATGCATGGACACAACCTTCCGTAGGCACAGCCTAAACGCCAAGTCTCAGACTTGGCAGTCTCGGTCTAAATTTCTCGCGTAACCGCTATGCATGGACGCGGACAACAGCCCAGACAAACAAGTCTCAGACTTGAAGTCGGCCTACGTGACGTCATCTACTTTATCTAAATTTAGAGTGTGGGATTCCGGTATTCCCCAGCCAATTGTGAGAGTACGCATGCGCATGTGTTCAACGAGACAGCCCAGCGCCGCGGGAAAGGAACAGCCAGCGGGATGCCTTACGCAATACACACCGCATGGCACTCTCATCAGTGGCTCAGCCGATCCGGTCAGCATGTCACTGTGACCTGCGCTGTGCCAGTCTCACCAGTCTAAAGATTTCTGCATTTAGTTTGCTCACCTTCCTTGAGAGGTGATATGGGAGTATGTCATCCATTCCGTAAGCAATATTCGCCTTTATTTCTGTTGTTCAGTAATTTTACGTCTGAGTCCGGCCCGGAGGTTCAATTTGACTCGCAGAAACTGATGCACAGTGCCGCGTGGTGGGTATGTCTGCCACATGTACCGGCCGACTGACCGCCCGCGCGCGGTGTGTATTGCGTAAGGCATCCCGCTGGCTGTTCCTTTCCCGCGGCGCTGGGCTGTCTCGTTGAACACATGCGCATGCGTACTCCCACAATTGGCTGGGGAATACCGGAATCCCACACTCTAAATTTAGATAAAGTAGATGACGTCACGTAGGCCGACTTCAAGTCTGAGACTTGGTTGTCTGGGCTGTTGTCCGCGTCCATGCATAGCGGTTATGCAAGAAATTTAGACCGAGACTGCCAAGTCTGAGACTTGGCGTTTAGGCTGTGCCTACGGAAGGTTGTGTCCATGCATAGGTCCCCTGTTTTGCATGGCACTCTCATCCGTGGCTCAGCCGATCCGGTCAGCATGTCACTGTGACCTGCGCTGTGCCAGTCTCACCAGTCTAAAGATTTCTGCATTTAGTTTGCTCACCTTCCTTGAGAGGTGATATGGGAGTATGTCATCCATTCCGTAAGCAATATTCCCCTTTATTTCTGTTGTTCAGTATTTTTACGTCTGAGTCCAGCCCGGGGGTCCAACTTGACTTGCAGAAACTGATGCACAGTGCCGCGTGGTGGGTAAGTCTGCCACATGGGGACCTATGCATGGACACAACCTTCCGTAGGCACAGCCTAAACGCCAAGTCTCAGACTTGGCAGTCTCGGTCTAAATTTCTCGCGCAACCGCTATGCATGGACGCGGACAACAGCCCAGACAACAAAGTCTCAGACTTGAAGTCGGCCTACGTGACGTCATCTGCTTTATCTAAATTTAGAGTGTGGGATTCCGGTATTCCCCAGCCAATTGTGAGAGTACGCATGCGCATGTGTTCAACGAGACAGCCCAGCGCCGCGGGAAAGGAACAGCCAGCGGGATGCCTTACGCAATACACACCGCGCGCGGGCGGTCAGTCGGCCGGTACATGTGGCAGACTGACCCACCACGCGGCACTGTGCATCAGTTTCTGCGAGTCAAGTTGAACCTCGGGCCGGACTCAGACGTAAAAATACTGAACAACAGAAATAAAGGGGAATATTGCTTACGGAATGGATGACATACTCCCATATCACCTCTCAAGGAAGGTGAGCAAACTAAATGCAGAAATCTTTAGACTGGTGAGACTGGCACAGCGCAGGTCACAGTGACATGCTGACCGGATCGACTGAGCCACTGATGAGAGTGCCATGCAAAACAGTACACACCAAAGACACTCGCAGTATAGTACATATACCCGTAAAACACGATCTAGGCCGTGGCATAGTCGAATGAAACTCCACAACACCGAAAAACGCCATGCTGATTGTCGTTTAGGCCGAGCCTACGGCATTTAGGCCGCCGATTTCGCGTGACTAAATTGGGGCTGTTTAGGCTGCCGTTTAGACCCTGACTACCCCGTTGTCTGTGTCCATGCATACCGATTTCCGAGATTTAGTCAGAGCCTACGAATTTAGGCAGGGCCTACGCGTTTAGGTCGTGTCCATGCATAGGTCCCTAGGTCGTGTCCATGCATAGGTCCCCTGTACACACCAAAGACGCTCGCAGTATAGTACATCTACCCATAAAACACGATCTAGGCCTTGGCATAGTCGAATGAAACTCCACAACACCGAAAAACGCCATGCTGATTGTCGTTTAGGCCGAGCCTACGGCATTTAGGCCGCCGATTTCGCGTGACTAAATCGGGGCCGTTTAGGCCCTGATTACCCCGTTGTCTGTGTCCATGCATACCGATTTCCGAGATTTAGTCAGAGCCTACGAATTTAGGCAGGGCCTACGCGTTTAGGTCGTGTCCATGCATAGGTCCCCTGTTTTTCGGGCAACGTCCTTCCTTTCAATGGCTCGGAAAGGTTTTTGTCTGTGCAGCATCTGAACGCCCCCCCCCCCCCCACCCCGCTTTTCACTTTCTCCCGGCAACGTCCTTCCTTTCACTGGCTCTGGCGTTGTTTCCCCCCTCTGAGATTGTCCCCCCTCCCCCCAACATCTTCCGGCGCCCCTGGTTGCGATTAAATCCCTGTTGGTGTTGTGACTTCCCCGACTAAATCAATGTTTACATAAAACTTGCAAGAGCTAGAGGGCTGGTTAAACTTTGGAGGCAGTGACGATATTTACAAATTTTGTCTGTGAACTAAACTTTTGACATGCAGCCTCACGCAGGACCTCTGGCAAAGGATGCTTGTTCATGTCTTGTGATTTCCCTTCCCTGACAGAAATAATTTTCCGAAAATCTGGAAGATCTAGAGGGTTGACCTGAATACCTTGAATTGTAACTGCGAAATCGCAAGATTGCACACACACACACACACACACACACACACACACACACACACACACACACTGATAAAACTCTAGAGTTGGTTGGGTACGTCTACCCGCTACCCTTATTAATTAAACTGCATGAAAGATCTCATTCCAAGGTCTTCTGTTTTACTTTAGCTGAAATCAGAGTTTTCTCTCACCAGATAACGCGACTGTACGAAATCAATCAGTATTCTGACCTTTACAACCACCGTGGGGTCAATTTTTTTTTTTTTTTTTTTTTTTTTGGTAATATGTCAGATATCTGTCTGCTGTTTTGTTTGCTGTTAGATGACGTTTTCCATCGATACAGACGTGGCTGCGGGATGGGATGGTTAATGTTTATTCCACTTTTCGGCTGGATCGCCTGTGCTTTCGTTTGTGGAGGTGAGCAGTGCGTTTGCCTACAGGTACTAGCTCCGGGCGAATTTAATCGGGTAGTTAACTTTCACTCTCATGAAAAGTGGTAAACGTAGGTATAGTTGTGGACTTCCTTCTTGATATAAATTTAAATAACTTGCGTTTTGTACAGGTACATGTATGTTCATCAAATTGGACATTTTGCGGAATTGATCTGTGTTTTCATGGTTTTGTTGTCGTGTCGTTGGGATGTTTCCTTTCAGACAAAGTGTCTCTATACATGTATGTCTGACGGTAATCGTGTATTCACGAGGCGCCAAAAAGACAATGTTTAAATCAAAATTAAAAAAAAAAAAAAAACTAACAGGCGCATGCGACACCTCTGTAAGGTGTAAATAGGTCAGCGTGATCGATGCACGCATGTACCATTTTACACAAACACAAGAGATCACGTCCACTGTGTCACGTGACTTGGAAATGTACAATGAAACGCCAGTTTACGATGAGAGAAAAAAAATCGATATTTCGGCACATGTCTCCAGAAGCTCTAGGTCAGCAGAAAAACCGCGTTAGGGGAGAACAGCACGGGGGTAAAGCACGTGATTTGAATCTGTACGGGAAGCCCGGAGTCTGCCAGGAGGGTCTGTTCAACGATGCGAGGCAGTGTGCAATTTTGCCAAGTTGTGCGCGAAAAAACTAGGAAAAGTTAAAACTTATGAAATCATGCAACAGAAAATGTAGTTTTTGGCTCACTTGTGTAACAAAGTGAGTCTATGTAATAACCCTCCGTCGTCTGTGTGTGTGTGTGTGTGTGTGTCTGTGTGTCCGCAGTAAACCTTAACATTGGCCTTTTCTCAGAATCTACAAACAGCAGAGACACCAAAATTAATCTGCGGATAGACAGCCACAAGACCTTTCAAAATATACCATAATTATTGACCTTGACCCAAGGTCAAGGTCACTAAAGCTGTTTGTTTGGAAAGTTTACATTGGCATTTTCTTAGAATCTAGAAAAGCCAGAGACATCAAACTTTGCATGATGATGGACATTGACAATACCCTTACCGGCCTGTCTATATTTAGTGACTTTGAGTCAAGGTCAAGCCATGCAAGATGTTTTGCGGAAAGCCTGATGAAACCTTAACATTGGCATTTTCTCAGAAACAATGAACAGCAGATGCACCAAACTTAACACGCTGATAGGCAGCCGTAAAACCTTTCAAAAAATACCATAGTGATTGACCTTGACCCAATGTCCAGGTCACAAAAGCTGTCTGTTTGGAAATTTTACATTGGCATTTTCTCAGAGTCTAAAAAAGCCAGTGACATCAAACTCTGCATGGTGATGGACATTGACAACACCTTTACTGACATACCTGTACTTAGTGACTTTGAGTCAAGGTCAAGGCCATGCAAGCTGTTTTGCGGAAAACCTTCCGAAGCCTTAACATTGGCATTTTCTCAGATACAATGAACATCAGAGACACCAAACTCGGCACGCTGATAGACAACCATAAGGCCTTTCAAAACATACCATAACAATTGACCTTGACGCAAGGTCAAGGTCACTAAAGCTGTCTGTTAGGGAATTTTACATTGGCAATTTTTAAGAATCTAGGAAAGCCAGAGACATCAAACTTTGCAAGATGATAGACATTGACAACACCTTCACCGACATACCTGTATTCAGTGACTTTGAATCAAGGTCAAGGCCACACAAGCAGTTTTGCGGAAAACCTTCGAAAACCTTAACATTTGCAGTCTCTCAGAAACAATCAATACCAGCAGCACCAAACCTGGCTTGCTGATAAACAGTAGTAAGACCTTTCAAGAAATACAATTTTGAATAACCTTGACTAAAGGTCAAGGTCATCAATAGCTGTCGCATTGGAAATTAAAATTGCCGTTTTCTCAGAATGTAGGGGAACCAGAGGCATAAAACTTTGCGTGATGATAGACATTGACAAAACCTGTGTTGGCATGCTTGTATTCAATGTCCTTGAGTCAAGGTCAAGGCCATTCAACGTGTTTTGCGGAGACTTTAACGTTAGCATTTTCTTGGAAACAGCAAACAGCAGATGCACCAACCAAGGCACAATGATAGACAGCAATGAGACCTATGCACACATACCCATTTGAATGACCTTGGCTCAAGGTCAAGGTCATTACAGCTGTCTGTTGTGAAATTTTACATTACCACTTGTACAGAAACCACAAAAACTAGAGCTGTCAAACTTGGCATAATGGTAATTACTGATAAGCTCTTCACTCATAGATCTCATTTGAATGACCTTGACCTAAGGTCAAGGTCATAGAAGCTGTCCTGGGAAAACTGTTATATCGCCATTTGCCGTTTTCTTAGGAACTATGAACACAAGAGACACCCTACTTCAGGATAGCTAGTGATAGGAGCTTTACAAACAAACTCTTTTTAATGACTTTGACCCATCTCACAAGTGAGCCAAGGAAGCTTTGCTCCTCTAGTTTTGTATTGCCGGCCGAGGGAGCTGGGGTGGCCGAATGGTAGAGCGTTGGACTTCTAATGCTTGGGTCGTGAGTTCGTATCCCGGCTGGGGCCAAATATTTGTGCGGCCTTTTTCATCGTTGCCTGGCCCGTCTTTGATATCACCCGTATGTGGCGGAAAAGGACGTTAAACCCCCCAACACACACACACACACACACACACACACACACACACACACACACACACACACCCTTGTATTGCCGGCGGGGAGTGGGGGGGGGGGGGGTAGGGGGGGATCTTTACTTTTGTTACCTTTGTTGAATAGCGGAAAGTCGAGTTAACACTACTGATCCGTTTCTAGCAGTAAAGAGTCCATCCACCGGTACTAATTCCGAAAGGAGTTAAGAGTGTCCTCAATAGTCACACACATAGTTTCTTTTTCGGTAATCATATAAGGTTTAGCACTTCTCACCTTTCCTCGCACACCCTCAAATATTCGCTCCTGCCTCGCACTATTTGGACGGACCCCTAGTACTTACGACGGTGCTCTTCGTGCTTGAAGGAGCCACTGGTTACCCTCCTTGACAAACTGAAATCCAAACAGCACTGCCGCCGACCTTTTACAAGTAAGTGCGCGGGTTATTTTCATACTAATCATCATGTTCATCTTTAACATAATTTATTTGAAGACAATAATGACGTTAATCTTCTCCCTTCTATACCTGTGTGTAAACTGGAAGGCTTATAAAAAAAAAAAATGGAAATCACAAGGAGTGTGTGTGTGTGTGTGTGTGTGTGTGTGTGTGTGTGTGTGTGTGTGTGTGTGTGTGTGTGTGTGTTGATCGTAGGATGTGATAGTGAACCACCACCCAACCAGCCACCACAATTTACTCATTGCCCAAGTGATATCGTGGAAACATCCGAACATGGAACCACAAGAAAGATTGTAAAGTGGCCAACCCCGACTGCAACCGACAAGGAAGACGGAAGGCTCGAGTAAACTCTCTCTCTCTCTCTCTCTCTCTCTCTCTTCATTACGTACGTAACGATCTGCCATTAAACATATCTGATGATAGCATAATATACGAAATGTATACTGTTACACTACCCTACATTGTACACCCATAAGTGTCCAACAAAGATCATAGTCTTCCAAGTGGCTTAAATAAGAAGTCAGTTTGCTGTTCAAATAACCGTATGATGCTTAACTCTTTCTACACTGACGCCACCACCATATGTATGACGCTAACTGCCTGGCCCCCGCGTGAGAATCCGTCTTTGTTTGATCATGGTTTTTACCCCATAAATCGCATGAAATGTGTACACAACGATAACCAACGAAGACAGAAACTGTTTCTAAGGGAGATCGCTCCAAGGAAAAATTGTAACAAATAGCAATGGTGGAACAGAACGAAGATTTTGCACACTACTGGCTGTTACGACTATATCGTCCTGGCACGGCCGTGGGGCCAAAAATCTAGTTACGTCCATAGTCGTAGCTCGGGCAGAATGAGAGTAATCCTGCAAAACAAAAACAAAAAACTGCTCATCACCACTCGGCAAAAACATCACCTCAGCGTCTTTTCTCAAGGCTTAACTATTGTAAGCAATAATATGAAGCAAGTGACAGCATAAATTACCTGACGTCAACATTGATAATCAGCTTTAGTGGCAGCCTCTTATTGACAAGCTGGGAAAAAAATCTCGAAAAATCTTTTACTGTTGTCAAACCAGTCGTTGACCTCAACACAAGGATTCGCTTGACCACATCAAGGCCCATCCAGACAACGCTTCAACGCTATCAAACGATTGCAGGGAGAACCACTCAAACTCACTCATCTTAGCAGCTAATCTTATCCTCCCGGTGACGTCAATATCAACAGACAAGCTTAAAACCCTTGGGCTGCTACAATTACAAAACAGCTGCGCTTAAATAAGGGAATACTTTAACAAAACAATTCACAACAAAAGTATCCCTTTTCTATGCAGTCTCTTCCTTGAGACGCAGACGCGAAAAGCAATCTGGCAGTGATGTACAATAACTTAGATTCTTTTACAAATTCTTTTTACTCCGGCGCATCTGTGTGGAAATCTCCGCTCCCTCAGATGAAATCCTACACATTCATCTCAGTCACATTAAGCAGACGCTTTTATTATTATGACTTCGACAAGACACTTCCACATGACCAGTACGTAAAGTTAAAGATACTATTTGTTTTGCGTCATTGCACGATCTGAATTTACATAATGATAACATTTCCCGAAAAAAAATGATAACAGCAGATCATATCACAGATTTGAAAAGCAGCCACGTGTGTTGATTCATATCGCACCCAAGTTTGCAGTACTTCAAATAATGGGGTTAGAAGAAAAAGGGAAACATACTCTTGAAGAGAGGCACAATAGTTGTTTTTTTATGATTTTTTAAAAAAGAAACTTTGGAGGATCTGTCATACAATTGTGTACATGCAACCATGATTTCTTCTTTCAGAGTTAAGAGAGAGCAAGGTCAAGGTTCTGGAACCTGGTTCAGAAAAGGATCCCATGAGATAGTGTATGTTGCGCGGGATAAACACGGGGCACAAGACAACTGCCGGTTTGTGGTAACGATCAAAGGTAAAATAATGGTCATCTCCATCAACTAATGGTGATCAAAGCACAACAAATTCCTAATGTTTATACATATGGTAAGAAAGTTGTGTTTTACATCCTAAAGCACATCTTATTAATGAACCTAAAGGAAATTCTGAACACCAGATATTAAGGCCGGACAGGAAAATGGAAATGCGTAGATAAGACCTCCGGAATCACAGGACACAGTTCGCATTGCTGGAAATTGTGCAAACATACGCACTTTTTTTAGATATGAAGCTGTTAGACGGTCGACGGACCACTTGGTAGGGGGATGATTTTTATTTGATTGCCGACATCCTTCGTGACAATAAAGAAATGTGAAACATTGTCTGCCTTTTAACCTATTGAAGAATGGTGCCGAGGTTATTGTAAAAAACTGTTCAAACGCGTGTCTCAGCTAACACTGATCTAACGTTGGCATTTCTCCGAAACAACAAACAGCAGAGGCACCAAACGAGGCATGATGATAGCAACATTGAGATCAATGCGGAGATACTTTTTTATGACCTTAGCTCAAGGTCAAGGTCATTAAAGCTTTTTTAAAAAATTGTAACATTGCAGTTTTCGCATGAACTACAAACACTAGAGGCGTTAAACGTGGCACAATGAAAAACATCGATGAGATCTTCATTAACAGATCTCATTTGAGTGACCTTGACCCCTTTTTGGCTCACTTGTGTAACAAAGTGAGTCTATGTAATAACCCTCCGTCGTTTGTCTGTGTGTGTGTGTGTGTCTGTGTGTCCGCAGTAAACCTTAACATTGGCCTTTTCTCAGAATCTACAAACAGCAGAGACACCAAAATTAATCTGCTGATAGACAGCCACAAGTCCTTTCAAAATATACCATAATTATCATACTTATCATACATACCTTTCAAAATATACCATAATTACCATACTTTCCAAACAAACAGCTTTAGTGACCTTGACCTTGGGTCAAGGTCACTAAAGCTGTTTGTTTGGAAAGTTTACATTGGCATTTTCTTAGAATCTAGAAAAGCCAGAGACATCAAACTTTGCATGATGATGGACATTGACAATACCTTTACCGGCCTGTCTATATTTAGTGACTTTGAGTCAAGGTCAAGGCCATGCAAGTTGTTTTGCGGAAAGCCTGATGAAACCTTAACATTGGCATTTTCTCAGAAACAATGAACAGCAGATGCACCAAACTTGACACGCTGATAGGCAGCTGTAAAACCTTTAAAAAATACCATAGTGATTGACCTTGACCCAATGTCAAGGTCACTAAAGCTGTCTGTTTGGAAATTTTACATTGGCATTTTCTCAGAGTCTAAAAAAGCCAGAGACATCAAACTCTGCATGGTGATGGACATTGACAACACCTTTACTGACATACCTGTACTTAGTGACTTTGAGTCAAGGTCAAGGCCATGCAAGCTGTTTTGCGGAAAACCTTCCGAAGCCTTAACATTGGCATTTTCTCAGATACAATGAACATCAGAGACACCAAACTCGGCACGCTGATAGACAACCATAAGGCCTTTCAAAACATACCATAACAATTGACCTTGACGCAAGGTCAAGGTCACTAAAGCTGTCTGTTAGGAAATTTTACATTGGCAATTTTTAAGAATCTAGGAAAGCCAGAGACATCAAACTTTGCAAGATGATAGACATTGACAACACCTTCACCAACATACCTGTATTCAGTGACTTTGAATCAAGGTCAAGGCCACACAAGCAGTTTTGCGGAAAACCTTCGAAAACCTTAACATTTGCAGTCTCTCAGAAACAATCAATAGCAGTAGCACCAAACCTGGCTTGCTGATAAACAGTAGTAAGACCTTTCAAGAAATACAATTTTGAATAACCTTGACTAAAGGTCAAGGTCATCAATAGCTGTCGCATTGGAAATTAAAATTGCCGTTTTCTCAGAATGTAGGGGAACCAGAGGCATCAAACTTTGCGTGATGATAGACATTGACAAAACCTGTATTGGCATGCTTGTATTCAATTTCCTTGAGTCAAGGTCAAGGCCATTCAACGTGTTTTGCGGAGACTTTAACGTTAGCATTTTCTTGGAAACAGCAAACAGCAGATGCACCAACCAAGGCACAATGATAGACAGCAATGAGACCTATGCACACATACCCATTTGAATGACCTTGGCTCAAGGTCAAGGTCATTACAGCTGTCTGTTGTGAAATTTTACATTACCACTTGTACAGAAACTACAAAAACTAGAGCTGTCAAACTTGGCATAATGGTAATTACTGATAAGCTCTTCACTCATAGATCTCATTTGAATGACCTTGACCTAAGGTCAAGGTCATAGAAGCTGTCCTGGGAAAACTGTTATATCGCCATTTGCCGTTTTCTTAGGAACTATGAACACAAGAGACACCCTACTTCAGGATAGCTAGTGATAGGAGCTTTACAAACATACTCTTTTAAATGACCTTGACCCATCTCACAAGTGAGCCAAGGAAGCTTTGCTCCTCTAGTTTGGGGTGGTAGTGGGGGGGGGGGGTATTGCCAGGAACTAGGAATACTAGAGACTCCTTTCTTTGCTTGATGATAGATAGTGAGTGGGTGGGTGGGTGTTGGGGGGGGGATTAACGTCCTTTTCCACCACATACGGGTGATATTAAAGACGGGGCAACGATGAAAAAGCCAGCACAAATATTTGTGGCGCCCCATCTCGCAAGAGCTCAGGGCGCGTACATAAACATAACATAAAAACAGCGTATATAACACACACACACACACACACACACACACACACACACACACACACACACACACACACACACTGATTTTTTTTGCAGGTGGCATGCAGAGATGGAGGGGGGGGGGGTTGGTTCTACTGCATGGAGAAAAGATGTGTTTTAAGTTGAGATTTAAAGACTGCTAACGACTGAGCATGGCGGATGTGAGAGGGAAGGCCGTTCCAAACTACAGGACCAATGTATGAAAACGCACGCTGGCCCTGAAACTTTTTCCGGCGGATGGGAATACGGAGAAGACGGGTGTCAGAGGAAGAACGGAGGTTGCGGGATGGTGTGTAGAGCTGAATGAGAGCGGACAGATAGGGGGGAGCAGAACCTGAGACAATGTTGTAGCAGAGAGTGGCAAGTTTATAATGAATTCTGTTTTGGATGGACAGCCAGTGCAGATCAGATAGGAGAGGAGAGACATGTTGGCGCTTTGGTGTTTTGAAGATAAGACGGGCGGCACAGTTCATTACTTTTTGAATTTTGTCTAACTGCTTTTGAGGAAGACCGGCAAGGAGCGAGTTACAATAATCTAGGCGAGAGAGAACGAGTGAAGTCACTAAGGTCTTTGTAGAGTCAGTGGTCAGGTACTTCCTAATGAACGAAATGCGCCGAAGCTCAAAGTAGCAACACTGACAGACCTTATTCACCTGTTCTCTCATCGACAGAGTGCTGTCAAAAATGACCCCTAAATTCCTTGCAAATTGAGAAAAATGAATGTCAGTCTGTCCAATCCTAAAAGAAGAGGGCAGATCTGACCATTTTGAAAAAAAAACCAAAAGAGCCTCCGTCTTATCCTCGTTCAACTGCAGTTTGTTATGGAGAGTCCATTCTTTAACAGCAAGTGTACATGACTGCATTTTGGACAGGAGAGAGTCAACTTCAGCGCGTGCAGCAGAACCATACAGCTCGGTGTCGTCAGCAAACATGTGGTGGGAAATCTGGAAAGTACTCACAATATCAGAGAGGGGCTGGGTATACAATAACAAGGAACGGCCCCGTCCTACAAAGTTGTTTCTCCAAATTTCATTTTATTTTGTCTGTTTTGTTGTTATTGTTGCCGGTTCTCCCCTCTCCATGTTCTACCAATGACACTAGATCCTCTACGACCTCGACCGATTAGTCACGTGACTGGGGGTGGGGGGAGAGCGAGAGAGAGAGAGAGTGGGTGGGTGGGTGTTTAGGAGTTTAAAGCCCTTTTCCACCACGTAAGGGTGATATCAAAGACGGGGCAACGAGAGAAAGGCCAGCACAAATATTTGGCCCAAGCCGGGATTCGAACTCTCGACCCGAGCATTGAAAGTCCAACGCTCTACCATTCGGCTACCCTGGCTCCCCAGAGAGAGAGAGAGAGAGAGACGTCAGTTCCGTGAACTAAACATTTGACGTCAGCCTCAGGCAGGTCGGCATACAC
Source organism: Batillaria attramentaria (assembly GCA_018292915.2). Taxonomy (NCBI): domain Eukaryota; kingdom Metazoa; phylum Mollusca; class Gastropoda; family Batillariidae; genus Batillaria; species Batillaria attramentaria. The sequence goes on from JACVVK020000296.1 coordinate 97,099, forward strand.
CACAGACGTATAGAGATAGACGCACCGCCGCACGCTGCCACCGCTGCTTGCGAGTGTCGCTACGCGTCGGCCATCTTGCTGATACCACTCAGAGGCTCTGTGTATAGAACGCCTCGTTCGAAATACAAAGTTCTTTAGAAAGACGTCATCAGAAATGTGACGTAAGATAAAGCGGACCAATGCTATGCGCGCTATGTAAACAGCTGGTAGCGTCTGGCCAATGCTATGCGCGCTATGTAAGGGAGCTGGCACTTCCAGGTATTAGCAACATGGCGCGCGGCGGCGACACTTTTCCGGCACCGCGGTGCGTCTAGATCTTTACGTCTGTGGCATACACAGACGGAGAGATGACGTCAGTTCCGCGAACTAAACATTTTGACGTCAGCCTCTAGCACTGCGATCGTCTGAGGAAGCTTGTCTTGTGATTTCCCTGTTGGCTTTGTGGCTTCCCCGATTGAATTATTTTTCACATGAAATCTGGAAGATCTAGAGGGCTGGTGAAATGTCGGAGGCAGTGACGATACTTGCTTATTTTGTCTGGGAACTAAGCGTTTGACGTCAGCTTCACACTGGTGGTATGACAGATGATGCTTGTGCATGTCTTGTAATTTCCCTGTTGCTTTTGTGACTTCCCTGGCTGAATTAATTTTTACATAAAATCTGGAAGATCTAGAGGGCTGGTGAAACATGGACTAGAATACCTTGGATTGTACTTATGAAATCGAAAATTTGGAACTCTTTTGACCGGTGCTTTTCGCAGAAACTTGAAAACGTTATGTTTATCTAAAAGTTCAGTTATTCTAAATGCTAAAGCTATAATAGTGCAGTAGTTCCTGTCATATGTGCAGTTGTCACACTAGACAAAAACGCCGGGATGATAAGTAATTTGCAGTAGTCTTTTCATAGATATTTGATCTTATGTGCAAACCACCCCTACCTCGAAAATTTTTTTTTTACACAAAACCAGTCAGAGCTACAGAGCTGTAGCACGAATACAGGCAGTGTGATTGGGTGAACTTCCAAAGTCTAGAAAATGAAGGAATTTGAACAACTTTTTCGAAAAAATTCGTAACACGACCGATTTTTTAAAATCGGCGATAACTCTTCTGAAAATGCGGCAGGCTAAAAATCGTGAAAGGTAGGTCTGGAGAAGGTGATTTCCCATTTTATCTCAAAGTAAAAAGGCCTCCATCGAGGTGGTTTAGGAGATAGCCATCATTACATCCGTCCACACACACACACACACACACACACACACACACACACAGAGACACACGTCTCACAACTCCCGCCAAAAAGAACGCAGCAGCATAGTGTGCACGTCAAGTGTCTATGACGCAGGTTTCGTTACGTCACTATGTGCGTGAAAGTATTATTGTGTGGAGAAACGTCACAGTCTTGTTTTGTATCACTGAAACTTGCTGCTGCGCGCAGCAAATTCTGCCCCGTCTCACAAAGTTGTTTCTCTATAGAGAAACAACATAAAAACAGAATAGGGCCTAGCACAGAGCCCTGGGGAACACCGTACAGCAGAGGAGTTGATTTTGATTCGTGTCCAAGTACAGAGACCACCTGCTCCCTACCTGGGATGTACGACTCAAATAAGCAAAGAGCTATATCACGGATACCAATTACACGCCCCAAACGACCCAAAAGGACATGATGGTCTATTAGATCCAGGAGCGTCAGAATGGAGATCTGGTCCGAGTCGCCAGCCGTCAACAAGTCATCAAAGACACGGAGCAGAGCAGTCTCTGTACTGTGGTGGGATCGATACGCGGACTGAAAAACCTGCCATAGATTGTTCTGATCCAAATGTGAAAGCAGCTGGGAAAGGACTATTTTGTCAGGTAATTTTGACATGAACGGAAGGTTCGAAACGGGCCGGAAATTTTTCAGAACTTTCGGATCCAAAGACGTTTTTTTGAGTAGAGGCTTGACTATAGCTTGTTTGAAACATTTCGGCACACGAGCAGAAGACAAAATATCATTCAGAAAATCAGTGAGAGGAGGCAGTACATCAATACATTCAAACAACAACGTTGTCGGAATGCAATCAAGATCACACGTTTTCGGGAACATACTAAGCATGGTCTTGAGGACAATGTCCTCTGAAACGACGCTGAAACTTTCAAGCGGCGTGCCCGAAAACGTGCGATCTTGAAACACAGGCTGCGCGGTGGATGACGTCTGTGAGTCAAGGGCGTGTCGAAGCGAAGATATTTTACCGCTGAAAAAGTAACAAAATTTGTGCAAGTTGATGAGGAGGATGAATGGATGGAAGAGGAGACTGAGGAGATAGTGATAAGAGGTTTACAAACATACTCTACTGAATGATCTGGACCCATATCACAAGTTAGCCCTGGAGGCTTCTGTCTCTCCATTAAATTTTTGTAATGTAAAACAGTTACGTTTTTATCAGTTCCATGTGCTTAATTGTAGCAGCTGTAGTGCTTTTGAAAACTTTGTCTGTGCTGTGAGGTTTTTTTTCCCCCCAGTAGCATGCTATCAGATGGTTACTCCCCTTTGACTGACAGAGAGCCGTTTGGTTAGGGCCAAATTAATTTTAGTTCCACACTTTATGATGTCATGTCTTAGAAACAAAATAGAAAGCTGACGATCCTTTAATTGGACTTCTGAAGCACAGAGAGACTTTAAAGGTTCACATTCCAACAACACAGAAAGCAACCTATTTTGGACAGTTTTATTCTGCGTGTTCTGTGTACAGTACCGACCTGCAATTTGCTGTATAATCCTCAATATGGCCAAAAAAGTTGCATCGGAGAGGAGCCAAATATCTATGGGTCTGCATGCAGCTATGCGTGCAACACCGGATACATCCTGGACCCTCCTGGAAGTCGAGCATTGACTTGTCAAGCGAACAGCAAGTGGTTCCCCTCTCAAATTCCTACGTGCAATCGTGAGTCAAGCGGGGTCCTCTCTCTCTCTCTCTCACGTACGTGTGTGTGTGTGTGTGTGTGTGTGTGTGTGTGTGTGTGTGTGTGGGAAATTTAATTTATTCCATCTTTATTTGCTTTGTCATTACTTTGTCAGTATGTGACTGCGGGTTTTTGAAACCATTATAACATTCTTTTGTCCTGTTCTTGATGTTTCAAAAAGCGGTGAGCTGTGGGAAACCAGGGAACACAACTGGAGGCGTCCTCTCTTGCCCAAACGGACATTACTTTAGTCGTCCCTGCTTTGTCCAGTGTTATCGAGGCTATCGACAACCTGATGGATCGCCATCAAGTACAACGTGTCAGGCTGATCGCACGTGGACACAGCCTTTGCCATTTTGTGAGGGTAAGCGTCGTAAATGTTTAGCTGTTATTCCCCGTCAAGCTGTTATTTACCGACGAGTATTATGATCCAAGAGGCAAATCAACCCTGAGCTTTAGATTGATGGAGTGTAAATGCTTTATCGTCCTTTTTGGGCCAATTTATGGTATATTTTGAACGTTTACACCACTCGCCAGTGCAAAATTTCAGTGAGTTAACTATGAGTGCTTTACGTCCGAAAATAGTAAGGAAACAGAGCGAAAGTGTGATTTATGACTTTCCATAAAGCCGGCTCTTAACTGGGCACTGCTGAGCGCCACACTGGTGTTCGCAGTTGTGACACAGTTGTGATTTTGGGCGTTTCCGCTGCTGTGACGTCATCACAGCAACCTGGATTCACAACTGTGGACTGCGGTTTTCACGACAGAATCTGATTGCGCAAATATGGCGGACAGCGTTTCCTCTTTTACATTGTCGCCTGAACAGACTTCAGTGTTTACAGATCTTCTTGGAGGACACAAAGTACGTCTTAGGGGTGTCACGGATAAGCACAAAGAGGCCGGACGGCTTGGCTCCGAGCTCAAGTCAAGTCAAGTCAAGTCAAAATACTTTATTTATCCCCGTAGGGCAATTCATGCGGGCGAGCATAAGACACATAAAGAAGTTAAGATCACTAAATTCATATAATTGTACTCTCTCTCTCTCTCTCTCTCTCTCTCTCTCACACACACACACACACACACACACACACACACACACACTGTGAGCTCTGCTTGCCATTGCGGACGCTATGGGCGTCGGATGGTAAGTCTTATGGCATCGTTATAGTGTGATGTACGTTCTACCCGGCCTACTAATGTTCCAGCAGTGTGTTCTGGCTAAAGGATTTACGTCACTATCTGACGTGAAAAGCCACTAAAGAATAATTTACGTCACGACATGACGCAGTTCGACTTCCTCCGGGAATGGGGACGGAGCTTTGCCAGTCGCTTGATACGACATTGTTTATCTTTTGCGGCGTTTTATCCACGATCGGTCGTGTTTGTGACAAGCGTAAGCCTCGTTCCATTTCTTTAATAAGACGGACTTCGAAACGGGTTACAGAGTCGACAGTGCAAGGACAGTCAACTCTGTCACAGCTGCACAGTTTTCAGCGTCCCTGAAACCCCAATAAAAGCCAAGGGCAGCCTGATTTCACAGCTCAGTCTGCGTTTTGACACTGAGCGAGAAAGATCGTGCAGCACTCAAGTGTCCTTCCACCAACAGCTACATTGTATGACCGCCTGCATGATTCATACGATTCATGAAGCTTCTGTTGAACCGGAGATCTAGATAAGGAACTCACCGGCTTCTTTCGCTGCACCGATAGCAGACGACTGCAGTGCCTCGATTCGATTCAGCTTTATGTTACAGGTATTGGGTTTCATAGCGTTGAAACTGCCTTTGATTTGAGTATACGCTGTGCTTGTTAGGTAAAGTCTGCTGTCGTCTTGAACTTGAGCAGCGGTATTTGCGCCTGGCTTGCCACGGTCGGTCGTCGGTGAAAAGCATACGTGTAATCAATGAGACGCCAGCTTCGATTGAACTTTTTGAGAAAGTGTTCGTTAAAACTGTCCAGAAATTGAGTATGCAGTACTTGTTAGGTACAGGCTACTGTCATTGTGTACTTGAACAACGAATTATGACGTTAGAATGAGAGGTATATGACGATATTCCGTGTCAAACTCTTCCGTCGTTGATCGTGTTGACACAAGGAGCGAGTTCCCGCCGAAGAGCAGTAACATTTGTTCATCGTTGGTTCTCTGCCAAAAGGTTATACCTCCATTCTTTTTACCTGAAAGAAAGAACCTTCTGGCAGGGAACCATGCCTGACTGTCATGTGATGTCGTGCTCTGTGTCACATGATTTATCCAGTACTACAATACGGACACTTTTTCCACAGGAGAGATCAAAGGGAAAAAGAATACGCCGCTATGGATGATAATTAAGGATAACCCATCTTAGACTATGAAAATCCCTCAACAAAATAGGAACGATGACATCGGAAAAGGTGAAAGAGGCAAACGAAAGGACGTCTGTCGGAACAGGGCAAAAAAATGACAAGAAAGAGAAGAGAACTGTGCTTGCAAGGGAATGTGAAGTTAGGTCCGCACATAACCATATATCTCACTGCGGTGCCAAAAGTCTACTTTTCGAGAGTGGGGATATGGGGTTAAAGTACTTTTTCACCTTCACCATACGGGTGATATCAAAGACGGGGCAATGAAGAAAAAGCCAATTCCTTATTCGTGTTAAGTATGATTTCATAGACGTTTAGCATTTTTAATTTCAAGGTATGCCATCGTTACCTTGTATCCTTGTTTATATCCAAAATTAAGTTTGCAGTTAATTTAAAAGAAAAACAAAGAACGAACGGTCTTCAAACTAATCAGTTTGTGACTGACCATATCACTTGGCATGGAGTCTGCCCGTGGTTTGCTTAACCGACGGGGATGACTTTCTTAAACCGGTTCCTCCCTGTCTGCAGACTATGAGCCGCCTCAGTTTCCGGACGGTTGCCCTCCAGATCAAGACCTTTACTCAGGACCTCTAGGATCGGCAGTGAATGTCAGCTGGGTAGAGCCTAAGGTTACCGACAACAGTGGACAGAAGGTCAGACTATCTTCTAATTATGTGAATGGCGCTCAGTTTGGTCCTGGTCCATATCATACCGTCAAGATAACCGCAACAGACAGCGCGGGAAACAACGGCTCATGTGCGACTAATGTATATGTGAAAAGTGAGTGACTGGCTTAGCATTTAGCTATTTCTTTTGGAGAAAAGATTAATGAAAGGGATAATAAATCCGCAGCAGCATGACGTGTGGTTACTTCCTATTGAATCGTATTTAATGACAAACAAATGGTATATTAGTTTGTAACACATAGTTTTATCTGAACCACTCAGGCATTTATGTCTTAGTTTAAAATGAGACCAGTAGCGGTGCCACCGAACATAATATTTTCTAAAGCAGTTCTTATGGTTTTGTGTGTGTGTGTGTGTGTGTGTGTGTGTGTGTGTGTGTGTGTGTGTGTGTGTGTGTGTGTGTGTGTGTGTGGTACATGTAGTTTCAGAGTGTCAGACTCTCGCCCCGCCGGCACACGGCGTATTGAACTGCACCAGCAGCTACTGGGAGGGCTCAAAATGCACCGTTAATTGCAGAGAAGGCTATTTACTCCAAGGAAACGCTACTCTGACATGTCTTGAAACTCGTCAGTGGGATTCAGAATTACCAGAGTGCCAAGGTATTGCCGGGTAAAACAAATTAACACGATACTCATACCTGCCACACTGCGGTAACACACACACACACACACACACACACACACACACACACACACACACACACACACACACACACACAACCAGAGTCTGATCACGCACATCATAATTGATATGGTTTTGTGTATATGCGCGCGCGTGTGTGTGTGTGTGTGTGTGTGTGTGTGTGTGATTTGCTGTTGGCGTTACGCGCTAAAGTTTCAATCACACAATCATATTAATTGAATTTTTGTGTAATTTCCAGCCGTTGTTTGTGGAAGTCCCAAGAATGTCAGTTTTGGTTCGTTTTCGTGCTCTGGAGACGAGTTTCAAACCATCTGCCCGCTGGACTGTGACCAAGGCTATGCGGTCCGTGATGGTCCCGGTTCTATCCAGTGTCTCGCTAACGCTAGTTGGAGCATTCCAGGATCCTGTCAAGGTAACTCGATTAAAAAAAAAAAAAAAAAAACTATCGACAACGTTTAGTATTCCAAACTAGGCCAGGATTTCAGCCTTCAGCAAGTAGGGTGGGGTGGGGATTTGGGGGTTTAACGTCCTTTTCCACCACATCATTCAGCAAGTAAGCTTGTAGATGTGAACGTGTTTTGTAAGAAGAAATTGCTTCGCTAAATGCGGTTAACGAAGTATCTTAAAGAAACCAAAGAATAAACTTGTAAAACGGAAGCTCTGGGGTGTTCGCGTGGACGGAAGACTGGTGTGATGACTTATCTTTAGCAATAATTATACTTACTGCGTGCAGACGTGGACCCACCAGTTTTCGTGGAATGTCCTGACAACGTAGAGGTGTACGGATCGCGCCTTGGAGAAGACACGCAAGCAGCTTGGGCACTTCCTAGAGTGACCGATAACTCTGGCAAAGACGTACAACTGACGAGTAACCACAACCCCGGAGACACGTTCCCAACAGGCGTCACCCGTGTGACGTACACAGCAACTGATGTCAGTGGCAATGAAAAACTTTGCCAGTTCTCCGTCACTGTCACATGTAGGTGCTGATAAAATGTTACTAAAGATGCATTACTTATCTCTTCTAACTGATTAATGAGGGTTGTTGTTTTTCAAGTTTTATGCTAGCACAAAGTTTCATTTTCAGACGCGATTCACTTAAGTGTCCTTCGCACTTAAATGAATCAGTCAACATATCTATCACAGCGATGGGTTTAGATCTAGATGCCTGATGTAAGTGCGTAAGCAGCTGATTACAGAAAGTGCGCATTATAATCATCTTTGACCTGCGTGTTTTCCATTATTTTTGCTCAGCCCTCGTCTGCCAGCCTCCAGATCTTGAACCACAAAACCGGACGAACAATATCATGCTGTACGATTGTCCTGACGGTTACGTGTTTGGGGCGAAGTGTGGGCTGAGTTGTAGCTACGGATACCCTTTACTCGGGGCCGATACGATCGCTTGTGATGGGGACAACTCAACATTCCCGCCTAACATTGAGTGGGTCTGGACAAGCAAAAGAAAACCGGAGTGCATAGGTTGGTACATTCTCTCTCTCTCTCTCTCTCTCCCGTTACCCCAACTCCAGGCTACGCCTCAGTAGCCCACGTCCAAAGACAGATATCTTTAAAACAAGCTTCTCGGTTGCTACTCTTCCGAACAGTTTGCCAACTCTAATTACAACCAGTGGTTCGCTCTCATCGTTTAAAAAAGAATCTCTTTTCTTTTTTGATGTCCTAGATCATGAGCTGCTCATTGTCTTTGCAGTGTGTGTGTGTGTGTGTGTGTGTGTATGTGTGTGTGTGTGTGTGTGTGTGTGTGTGTGTGTGTGTGTGCTGTCCTTACTTAGTATCTCCTCCTTTTTTTTTTTTTCTTTTTAGAGTAGTATTAGCTCATGTAGTGTAGCAACGTCAAGTTTTAAAATTGGTATGTATATGCCTGTAACTTACACCGTTGTAAAATGAAGGGTCTTGTTCTCTCTTCATTGTGGAATTCTCTCCCTGTCCATATTAGGCACAGTCGGTCAGCCTCATCGTTTAAAAACAGCCTCTTCAAATATCTATTAGCCAACAAATAACAAATAATCATAAAAAATAGGTACCACACGTTTACATAAATATGGACATACTAGTTCATGCATGCGGTAATAGTGTGTGTGTGTGTGTGTGTGTGTGTGTGTGTGTGTGTGTGTGTGTGTGTGTGTGTGTGTGTGTGTGAAGTTTCTTGTTCCAGGTTTAAGTATGTTCGATCATTCGGCCTTTTTGGTTTAGTTGTTTGTTCTTCAAAACGGCGTTTCGGACATATTGTCACCATGCTTATGGCGGTGGACAATTTTTTTTCTTTTATAGCAAACAACTGTACACAGCTTCCTGCACCAGCAAATGGGGCGCTGGCCTGCAACCTGGGTAACTTTGGCTGGGACTGCCTGATGTCGTGCAATGAACACTGGGACGTTCCTGCACAGTTCACGGGCCATTTCTACTGCACCAACTCCAAGCGTTTCTGGGAGCCCAGTATTGTACCTAACTGCACAAGTGCGTATAGCAATGGGCGTGGCAGATATTAAAGATGTTTGAAACAGCAAGTCTTTCTGGAGACTTCCAGGTGTAATGCGAAACTTGAAATTGAAAGGGAAACCTACATACCATACAATTTTGCAAACCACTTCTGTCTATATATCATCTCAGCTTACATCATGCATTTTTGAGAACTTTTTTTTTTTCGAATGCAAGTTTCGAATTGAAGTGAACAATACATGTTTCCGTGTTTCTTGAGGAGAACGTCCGTGGCACATGGGCTTTAAGGGTGGGTGGGTGGGTGTTTGGGGGTTTAACGTCCTTTTCCACCACATAGGGTGATATCAAAGACGGGGCAACGATGAAAAAGCCAGCACAAATATTTGGCCCCAGCCGGGATCGAGCTCGCGACCCGAGCATTAGAAGTCCAACGCTCTACCATTCGACCACCCCGACTCCCCCACATGGGCTTGGATTTGAAATGTGTACGAGGTGATGCTGGAAACAAAATATGACACGAGCTTATCGTACTGGCACCATGACATCACAGGTTTTGCTAATCTCTAATATTTACTGGTATGCACACATGGAAACAAGCAAGATATCTGCACCGCTTTGTGCTGTTGCAGTTAGGATAACTCCCGTTCGAGCACGGCTCCACTCCAGTCTATTTTATTACTCTGGGGACTGCAACATGTCGCTTGACGAACTGAAAGCAAACTTCATCACGCGGATGAAAAACTCGCCCACGCTGAGAGACGCATGTGCCAACACTTGTGAGGTCGAGAACATCCAGGTAAAGCAAACGATACACTTTATCAAATAGTCAGCCGGTATTGATTTTGTTGGTCACTGGAAGATGATAAGGCTGTTGTAGGCAAAGTTTACAAAACATTTCAACGGAGTGAATAACAGCCACATTACCCCCCCCCCCCCCCCTCCCTCGCCGTCCCCGCAGTCTTTCGGCTGCTGGGCGGCCCCTATAATTACAACAGTAAACTAGCGTGCGACCGTGTGTGGAGTTAAGCTTTTAGGTAAACTTGCGTATTATGGGATTAGCTCCGACAGTTTTGGTGGCTTGGATTATTTGAAATCAAGTGGCACTTGCAGTGTCCACGTTTTCTTCATAATGCAGTCTTCGGTTGACAGGTGAAATGTGGGCCCACGACCACTCGACGAAAGCGTTTTGCGGTCAGTAAGCACCTTCGTTCAGCAAGAAGGAACAGGCAGGCAGAGCAGAACGTTGTGTTGTTTGACTTCGACATCGCTGTGGACACCCAGAGCTCAAACGCTGCGTCCTCTGAATTTTATCAGGTATGACGTTATAATACAGGTACTCGCGGCTAAGATTAGTGCTCCGAAGCACCCATCTACCCATCCTCCCACAAGAGCTGTATCATCTTCACATCTATAACTGTAGACAAACCCACAGCACTGAGACAGCCCTTCTGCGTGTTGCAAATAACTTACTGACCTGTGCCGATAACAAGGAAGTGTTAGTACTGTGCCTGCTTGATCTGTCCGCGGCGTTTGACACGGAATATCAGGTATCGCCTCGAAATGGTTTCACTCCTACCTCGCAGAAGGCACGCAATGTGTTATTATCTCATCACAACATAAATCTGAGCCTCAACCTATGAGACACAGTGTTGGGATAAGACATGTGCAGCTGTCTGATTTTTGCTTGCATTCAGTTAAAAGGAAAGCAGCTCAAATCGTTGGAGACTTTACCAACCCTCTTAATCCTTCATTTCATTTCCTCCCGTCTGGTCGGCGACTCAAAGTTCCACTCACACGGGGTCTCACGTATTCTTGACAGTCAAGTGTCTGTACCAAGAAACCAGACTGAAACTCATGACACTCTCAACAATGGATCTGTCGACTGTCTTCAAAACATCAGCACTGACATTTAAAGTCTTCAGTTTTCTAAGATGAAACATTCTTTGCAGAACTTTCTTGAAGGCATGAACTTAAAATGTTCATTTAAAACAGTACCAAGGTATTTCAAACTGGTCACCTTTTACTACCCCACGATCTTTAATTAACAGTGTCTGATTTGCTATGTTTGAACGCCCAAACAAGTATAGGTGGATTTCTATGCATACTATGCATAGGTCCTAGTTTCCTACAGCGTAGCGGATCTAGTGTCTTTGGTAGGTCGTACACACTAGAAGCGAGAAAGAAGAGGAAACACACACACACACACACACACACACACACACACACACACACACACACACACACAACGACAGCACAGTAACAACAAAACAGCATGTAATTTGGAGAAGCAACTTTATGGAATGGGGCGATTCCTCCTTGTTTTTCAACAGGAGCTTCAGTCTGTGAAGACTAGCATTTACAGCGGTCTGGTACAGGAGGCTCGGGATGGACATTTCAATATTGGAAATCTTGTAGCTGACCAGTACAGCTTCGCGGAACCCACCATTCAGGCTGACTGCCCCCCAGGAACCTTCTACACTGAGCGTGAAGTTACTTTAGCTCTATCCTGCAGTAAGAGCAACCATGCATTTTGTATTATTACGTGTGTGTGTGTGTGTGTGTGTGTGTGTGTGTGTGTGTGTGTGTGTGTGTGTGTGTGTGTGTGTGCGAGCGAAAGCACGCGCTCGCGCGACGTGATATAATGGATTTTACACCACTCGCCAGTGCAAACTTTCAGTGAGTTAACTATGAGTGTTTTACGTCCGAAAATAGAAACAGAGACAACAGAGAGAGAGAGAGAGAGGGAAAGCAGAGAGCGAAAGTGTGAGTTACGGCTTTCCATAACCCACTCAGTGGTTTACGAGTTCACAAAAACACACTCCAGTTACGTCATCGGTCAGCGGCCTTGAAATGGAGATTTCTGACCTTCTGCTAAAAACGCTGAAGATGGATGAAAAATGAGGTGACGTTGACTGCATTTGGAAAGAAACGCTATGAACAGCAAAACAATACACCAAACTATACCTGGAAATGTGTAAACAAGACATAGGCCACCAACATCGGCACAAAACGCCGCCAAGGAGACGAGTCGAGCACACGAGACTGAACCTAGCAGACGTAAAGCACAACACAATTTTACAAGGCAACACACGAGCAGACGAACTACTGTTTTTTTGCCTACCGTGAAGAAAAAAGGAAGACATGGCCTTCACGATGTGTACCAAACGAAACTTGACGCTTTCATGACCGACACTTCGCCGCAATACATGTCGAATGTGTTTGAATCTGCCCGCGCGTACACTTTTTGCCCCCTTTCGCTAATGAGGCTGACGCTAGCAGCCACTTCTGTGCCGAGACATGAACTTGGCGCAAGAATTTGGCCACGCATATAGGAAACTTTGAAATGATTCTTTCTGATTCATTGTTGAATTTACTGTGAAGGCAATTTGTCGCAATGGTGTCATCATCACATTTAATGTTGTTCGTCAAACTCGTAAAACAAGACAGCACACAGTGGTTTTGATTGGAACTACTCCTTTTCTCGGTGTCGGTGGAAATGGTTTATGTAAAAAGGTCTGTTACAAATGAACGCTTGGATCAGTAGATTGAATTTTCGAAGAGAAAGGAAAATGCCCGTGGTATAAACAGCTTATATGATTAGTTCTCGTGGTTTACGGCGAAAGACTAACCCTTCGATGGTTCGATTGTTTGAGTAGCTACCTCGCCGGAGGCTCGGTAGCTACTCAAACAATCGAACCATCGAGGGGTTAGTCGTTCGCCGTAAACCACGAGAACTAATCGTGTAAGCGCTATTTAACCAAAGCTTGCACAGTGGAAGATATTCATGGCAAAACGTCCTGACTGAAACCTCGCACCAAGACAAATTTCATAAGTACTGAATTGTCGAGTATATGTTTTATCTATCTTTGAAACTGATAGATCTAATTTCAATAAAATTCAATTTAACTCTTGTGTAGAGAACTCTTGAGAGGGACAATCTCAGTAAACGTTTAATAAGTAAACCCTTGTCCAGTAGTAAACTGAAGTCTCCTTCACAGCTGGTTGTGGTGCGGGCCATTACCTGCCTGAAGGATCGACAAAGTGTGAAGAATGCCCCGTGGGCAGCTACTCGGAGCTGGACAACGCCACGTCATGTACTCCCTGCCCCCCGGGATGGTCCACACCCACTGCTGGAAGCCCTAGCAGTTCTTCCTGTAAAGGTACAAAACTTACATTTGCAGTTTCATTACAAACATTTAAAATTAATGATTTTTTAATGCTGAGTTTCATCCTGAAGAAGCTATCTGCATTAGAACGGTGTTCATGAAGCAGCTGTGCACAGTTACTGGTAGTGCTGGCGATTTTTATGCCAATTCCATACTTTTTTCTCTCTTGTATCAAGGAGTAAAGGTTTTCCCGATGTCATCCAGATGACACACTCATTGCTAGATGTCCATCGTTCTCAGTCGACCCCTAACCATAGTGTCCTCATCTGGTCCATGACGGCAGCCGCCAATATAAAGAACATTATGCAAACAAGACTGTCAGAAAAGGTGCTTCTTATCGGCTGTGAATGACCAGTGAAAGTGTATAAAACAAACTATGCATAAGGATTAAAATTCTCTCACTCACTCTGAGACTTGGCAATTCTTCCGCATACCTATGTTCTTTTCTGTTGCGTTTTGATTTCTATAATTATTTTCCTTCGTTGTGTGTGTGTGTGTGTGTGTGTGTGTGTGTGTGTGTGTGTGTGTGTGTGTGTGTGTGTGTGTGTGTGTGTGTTTTGGGTGGTCTTTATTTCTTTTTTGGCATTTTTACCCAGACGAATGAAAAGCAATGACATTGACAAAGTACAGTGAAAACGTAGTTTACATCAGGTGAAAGAACATTTGGCAGACCGGATGATGATGGCGATAGTAGTAAACGAATGCTTGAACTATATCAGGCATTTACTAGCCTAAAACAAAGCGTTTATACAATTGCAAGTGTTGCCAGAACAATGCTGCATCGACGTTTATATCATATTATAGAACCTTTCTGTTTTTTGTTTTGTTGCACATAATTAATTCACGCTCCCTCCAAATGCATTTTTACACTTTAGCCACCTCTATTTGAATGGGTCGTTGGCCTGTCTAAGTTCTGATCTCTCTCTCTCTCTCTCTCTCTCTCTCTCTCTCTCTCTCAGATTACAATGAACAAGTCATCGAACACGGCATTCTTGTGGCTAATTGTGACATCGTGATGGTTTTTAGCCTATGCTCATTGCTTAAAATAAACTGTCCAATCAAAAAATCTGCCTGTTGTTATGTCTTTACAGCCCTGTGTGTTGCTGGCACAAAATCAACTGATGGTTACACATCCTGCCAAGCGTGTCCCCCGGGCACCTACCAGTCACGTGCAGGCGCCACAAGGTGTGACGCCTGTCCTGTCGGCACATGGACTGTTTCGGAACGCACCGCTGGTCAAGACCAGTGCATTCGTAAGTTTGGTGATGCGCAGTTCGTAGCACATCAACAAATAAGAGATAGCATGAAAAAATGTGAAATGTCCTCGGGTATACTCGGTATAGTTGCGGACCATTTTGAGTTTGGGTCAAATAGCTGCCATAATCCCAGTCAGCTATACGTCTTTATTCATGTGGGTCTTCTTCACTTTGGCAAGGAGTGTTGTACATTGCTGACGATTGTTAATGATTCCATCCTTTGACTAGCCGTCAATGCTGACGATTGTACATACACAAAGTCAATCCTTCTACTGGTGTAATAACACTTGGTGGACATTCTTACGTCTATAAGCAGTTAGCAAAATACTTTCGCAGTTTTACTTCCTCATTGGTGGTATCCGCAATAGTTGTGGGACCACACACACTACGGGAACTGCTTAAACAAAACAAAAAATTGTACAGGGTATAATCATGTTGATACAGTATCATGCAGTATTTAACCGAACGAAAATGGTCACAGTTGCAGATGCGCATCTAAAAACCAGGCCCCTATCAGCATTTGTGGTTGCGGGATGGTCGTCCTTGACCCTGACAGCGTGGCACAACCTAAAGGACAATGCCAGCGCTAACTTCACTTTAGACTTTCGCGCCAAGAACGTTGACCCTCTCTCTGTGTTTGTTTACACCGACACTCTAGGTGCAGACGCGGCACCACAGAACAAGTATGCAGTCTCTCAATGACTTCTGTATTAAACACCTAGTATCAGCTTATACCGATGTTTTTTGTTTTGGTTTTTTGGCCCCCGTAAATACAGCTGGGAAAATGAACCCTGTGCCGTAAAAAGCTCCTTCGTTTGAAACTCGGTCTACGTGATCTGTTCCTATGGTCACGGTCATGCCGCTGGTGAAAAAAAATAAAATCTCAAAATGTGTAGTCAATTCGCATTTCATAAATGGTGCTATTGTGTGAATACTCTTTATTGAAAATCAGTAAATCAACAGATAAAAGAAGAAACAAAGTTTCACACGGCAGTAGGCTGGGTTGTTCCGACAATTTTACAGATAAAGTTCTGCTGTACCGGCCCTCACGCAGTTGTTGTTTCGAACCATGCAACAGTTTGTGGTCAAAAACATGTTACTGGTGTATTTCCATCTTTCTGCAGTCGTTCAGTGGCCTCAGTTCCCGTGTCAGCTGACGAGTGGGCCATGTTGTCCGTCACTGTTGACCCTCACACTTCCAACATCAGTATCTACCATCAAGACTTACTGGTTCAGTCTGTCACACACGTGATCTCTAGCCCCACACCTAGCCTGACAATGACGTTTGCTCCATTGAGTGGGAAAGGTATCACATACGCCTTTAGTTGCTTTCAAAAACTGCCATTATAATTTATTCATTCGTTGGGGAGGGGAGGGGGTTCTCTACTTGGAAGAGATCCTTCCCTATAGTTTAGGTCTGTGTTAGTATAGAATAGAGATATAGGTATCTGTTAACCCTGTATCACCCATTAACTCAGCTGGCATGAAGCGTCAACAACGCTACCTATATATTATGTTGTTGTTGTTGTTGTTAGTGGAGCCGGGATAATGGAACGGTAGAGCGTTGAACTTTCGAATCCAAGCTAGGGCCAAATATTTCTGTTGACCTTTTCCGGTTGCCCTGCCTTTGATATCACCCATACGTGGTGAAAAAGGACGTCAAACTCCGAAATTCCCACCCACCCATACATTTAGTAGTAGTAGTAGTAGTAGTAGTACTTGAACTGTATCAGAGACACAGAGCAGACATTGGAAACTCCAGAAACGTTTTCTTTAATTTTCAGTCGTAATCAGCGGCTTGCATGCATCACCACACCTTGTATCGCCAGATTCGTCACAAACACTGAACCGTACCTGTTGGGACAACGCAGCTGGGAACATCCTAACATGGACACCATCGCCAAGTACACTCTACATGCCTAGTAAATGCGACGGTCAGTGTATGGGTTCAAAAGTCCGGCAACTGCACAACTTTAGGAATACGTACAAAGCCTAGAAGTACATTACAGTCTTCTGCTTTCTGCTTCCAGCCGATTCTCTATGCTGAGAGCTTCTTTTTTTTTTACCCCCGAGATGACTGTTTAAAACCCATTTTGCTAGCGCTGTATTTGGTTCCTCACCGTATGATGTCACGACTGAGAATAAATATAGAATGTTGGCGATCCCATACACCGACTTCTACAGCTGAGCGTTGTGGGCGCGAGGCCGGGCCCCACATGGGAGCCTTATCATAGAGAGAGTGGATGCAAATAAAAAGCCTCATGTCATGTCAGAAGGCCTTTGCAGACGTTTTCAAATTGTCGAATCAAGATTTGTTATTTCCTTTTACAATTCCGAAGTTTGATTGGCGTTTGTCTCCACCCGTTACTGTCACCCCGAAATCTGTGTGTGTGTGTGTGTGTGTGTGTGTGTGTGTGTGTGTGTGTGTGTGTGTGTGTGTGTGTGTGTGTGTGTGTGTGTGCGTGCGTGCGTGCTCCAATTCTCTGAAATTATTCAGTGGTTGACTTCTGTATTTACATACTGAATAGGCAGTTCAGCCTCTCTTTATTTACTCAACAGCTGTGGACGAGTGTCTCTCAAATCCATGTGGTCCCCACCCGTGCGAGAACCAGCCTGATGGTTTCGTGTGTCGTTGTCAGGACGGGTGGAGCGGGGACACATGCAGCAAGCCACCAGACCACTGCTACAACAACAACTGCCGAGAAGGCTCAACGT
The DNA here is from genome assembly GCA_018292915.2 of Batillaria attramentaria. Lineage (NCBI taxonomy): Eukaryota > Metazoa > Mollusca > Gastropoda > Batillariidae > Batillaria > Batillaria attramentaria. Next base: position 114,299 of record JACVVK020000296.1, read on the forward strand.
GCGTGTCAGGGACCACCAACTACACATGCGTCTGTGTGCCTGGCTTTTCTGGTGCACTCTGTAATCTGATGATGGGTAATCCTTAACTACTTTCATTCTGCTAGTCAGTTTGTCCGGGGGGGGGGGGGGGGGGGGGGGGGGGGAGGCGGTGGGGCCGGGACAGGCGGGCCGCCGAGCGTTGGACTTTTTATCCTCTGGTCATGAGTTCGATTCCTGTTCGGCGAAATGTTTGTGCTGGCCATTCTCTCGTGTTTGATATCATCCATATATGGTGGAAAAGGACAGTGAACCATCAAACACCCGCCCATCCACTCACTTTTTTCAACTTGCGAGATTGATAGTCACTAAAAGATGGGAGAGGGGAGGGGAGGTGACGGTGCAAGGTTTGGTGTGAACTTGGCAACTCGGCAAGATTACGCTACGATTATTTCCTCTCAAAGTCAGTAGTTTTCTTGTTGGTAGTAATTACCCTCCATGCTAAGTACCTGAAGTAGGTGATCTTCCAATTCTAACACGCCCGACTTTGTAGTGGACGGCGACTGGGGAGCATGGTCGACGTGGAGTGAATGCACGGCTACCTGCGGAGGCGGACGACAACAGCGACAGCGACTCTGCAACAACCCGACACCGCTCAACGGTGGAGCCGACTGCATTGGTTCTAGCAGTGAGACTGTGAGCTGTGGTCAGCTGAACTGTCCAGGTATTTCTCTCTGTCTGTCTGTCTGTCTGTCTGTCTGTCTGTCTGTCTCTCTCTCTCTCTCTCTCTCTCTCTCTCTCTCGCAGAGAGAGAGAGAGAGAGCATGCAGCTACGAACTTTGCTGTTTCCGTGGTTGCTCATGGCGCTACTTAAAATCCCTCTCGTCAGTCAACGGAAACTGGACTGAGTGGAGTGACTGGACTGACTGTAGCGCCAGCTGTAGCGGAGGGGAGAGAACTCGACAACGAGAGTGCAGCAACCCAGCCCCACAGTACGAAGGCAGGGAGTGCGATGGTGTTGCTGTAGAGCGGGAAGTGTGTAACGTTGCGGTTTGCCCACGTGAGTGTTACATTAAAATAATTGGTAAACAGTTGACTTTCTCATATGATGATGTTCGGATACCAAGTGGATTTAAAGACAACTGATGTTACAGTTGTAAATCACATTATATGATTACCAATGCTATATTTAAATGAGAATGCCATATTAGAAATCGCACAGTGCAGAGAGAGGGAGAAAAAAATCCTGTTATAATCGACATAATTAATTTTGTGTAAGGGCTGTCTATTCTCTTCGAAAATAGCAGGGAATTAGGAATTATGTCATGACATTGACAGATTGTATTTCAGAGCACGGAGGATTCGGTCCGTGGTCCGGTTGGACTCTCTGCTCTGCGTCATGTGGGGGTGGGTTCAAATCCCGACAGCGACTTTGTGACAGTCCATCTCCAGCCCATGGTGGAAATCCGTGTGTTGGCGATTTCAATGAAACTGTGGAGTGTAACACAGGAGAATGTCCCGGTGTGTTGAATACAGATCGTATTTTTATTTTGGTAGCTAGACCGGAAAACACACACACACACACACACACACACACACACACACACACACACACACACACACACACACACACACACACCAACTTGACAATAACATCGACAAAACGAGGCATTATGCAGGTTTGTGATTTTTAAGCGAGAGGTTATCAGGTTGTAATGGAAATTGGATAACAGGCATGTTAGTGGGATTTTGTGAGGAGGAATTAGCTGAGCAGCGTAACCCATTTGCATGTAAATTAGGCTCACACGGCAGAGGCCGCGAGCGGATAGCGGTTAGCTAATGGTACCCCTAACGTGCCTAATTTACATGTAAAGGGTTACGCTGCTCAGCGTAGTAGTCTTCCTTTCGAAGGCCTGCTAAACATGCCTACTGTTTCTACATACTGTATCTCGATTTTCGGGGAGCCGGGGTGACCCAATAGTAGAGCGTTGGACTTTCAGTGCTCGGGTCGTGAGTTCGAATCCCGCCGGCTGTGGCCAAATATTTGTGCTGGCCTTTTACTCGTTGCCCCGTCTTTGATATCACCCTTATGTGGTGGAAAAGGACGTTAAACTCCCAAACACCCACCCCACCCACCCATCTCGATTTTCACCTCAAGGAATACTCGCGGCTTTTGCTATTTTCAATTTTACCCGTGTGATTGTTCCAGTCTGCTCCAATCTCACACACTCCAATACCACTGAGCTGGAATGCAACGAAACCAGATCTCCATACCTCATAACGTGCAACCTGACCTGTATCACTGGGTTCGTATCTACGATGGATTTTCCGCTGTACACGTGTGGTGAGGAAACGGCCTATCTGTGGAATTACCAAAGGAGTGATGTGAAAATCAACACTACGTTGCCAAGTTGCACAAGTATGAATTCTCTGTTTTTTTAGTATTCAGTATCAAATTTCTCTCTCTCTCTCTCTCTCTCTCTCTGTGTGTGTGTGTGTGTGTGTGTACAATAGGAACAAAGCGTAACACATGTACACATAAATTAGGCACGTTAGGGGTACAATTAGCTAATCGCAGCGCGTGAGCCGCTCGCGGCCTCTGCCGTGTGAACCTAATTTACATGTAAATGGGTTACGCTGCTTAGCGAAGTCCTCCTTACGAAGTCCTACTAAACATGACAATCGTTTCTACATACAGTTCCTCGACTTTCACATCAAGGAAACACACAGAGACCACAGGACCTTTATGTTTGTTTGCTTTCTTGCGTCGCTCCGCTCCCATATCCATAAGCACATGTCTTGCTCTTTCTTTTTTTTTTCTTCCGAGTATTTTTTTCTTTATTTTGCCATTGGTTTTTTTTCTTGTATTTTCCTTTAATCTTGCCATTGTAGTCTTTTGTTTTTGTAGCAACGGCTGATTGAAAAATAATCATTGTTTGGTTAAATCACTTCCGTTGGAAAATAAAGTTCATTCGTTCGTTCGTTCGTTCTATGTAAGATAATAGAGCTTTGCACTTTGGACTTCATTGCTCGGGTGGTGTTCGAATCCGGCCTTTTATTTGTGCTGACCTTCTTCTCGTTGCCCCGTCTTTGATGTCACCCATATGTGATGGAAAAAGACGTTAACCCCCTTAACAACCAATCAACCATGCTTTCAACACGACTGTTGTCTGCACTGATTACTGGTACTCCCACCCTTTGTCTCGCCCAGCCCACACACACACATACACGTATTAATTTTCTCTGTAATTTTAGTTTTTGGGGTTTTTTGTGTTTATCTGTTGTGCATATTGTTTGTATGAATAACGTGCTTGGTGAATCTGTGTATTTATATTAGTACTGTTCCTTCGTGAGTACAGTGTTAACATGTTTGTTAGAATTATACCACAGGTAGCTGTAATGTATATGTGTTTGTTCCCTGTTTCCCCCAGTGCCACTTGAGGGTCGGAAAATAACTTTGACTGGTACCTTGCAGGGCCGAAGCTTGCCAAGGAAGTGACCATGACACAGTCGGTCACCATGAACACGGGCTGCGATGGTAACGTGACGAGCTCTGTGCCGAGCCAAGTGCAACGGAACTCGGCCATGCTCCCGTGTATGAAGGAGAATTCATGCGCTGCAAAAGTCACCACTTCCTGTGAAGACTCGACAAATGGAAATGGCACCGGGAAGTCATTGGTTGTCCATTACGAACTGACTGTTGGATTTGATTCGAACGTTACAGAAGCTGAGAGTGAGTATGCTCCGCAGCATGGAAGTGCACTGAAAAGCTGTTTTTATCATGCACTAACAGCCGGATAATGAATACACCACCAAAATACAGAATAAGCAACCTCTCCTTGGACATCGAGGTGGCTGAGAGCTACATAATCTTAGCAAAGATCTTGGAAACATATCTTTTTGAAGCTCTGCCTTCACGAGCACGGCATAGAGCAGTAAAGACCAAAAGAGCAATGTCCAGGAGTACAGAATAGCTTTTGTTTTCATTTCACGTTCGTTCTCATCCTGATGTATCACTTCGTAATTCTTGATTCTTGACTTATTTCTGTTTTTAGAATGTATCTTAGTCAAAGTATGGTGTCAGAGGTTTTTGTGTGTGTTAGCAAATTCAGTCTTAAGGGTTAATGTGAGTGTGTTAGTATGTATGTGCGAGTGCCTGTAATTTATGGTAAGTTACAGCATGCATGTGTGAGTGAGTGCAAAGCAGTTCTTTTAAACAACAACAAATTAGTGATGTTTACACATACGGTAATTAAGGCATGTTTATTATTAATCGTGTGCACCAGAGGAGAACCCTGTGCCGTTTACGATTGAGTGAATGCATAGTTAAAGTGCACACAGTATTACACGAAATGATATGAATTAAAAAATTAAGCGACTTCTTGTAAAGTCATTTTGAGTCACGTACCGCACGTTCCAAAACAATCGCACATATATACACTATGATTCCTTCTAACTCTGCAACACACTGGCCGGCATGGCATACGTTCATAAAGAAACTTCATTTCTCCAGTTACGATGCAATATCTCAACTGTTCAAACCAGTTGTGGAAAACACAGTCACAGTTGTGGCTATTTGAAATCCAGGTTGCTGTGATGACGCCACAGCGGCGGAAACCCCCCAAATCACAACTGTGCCACAACTGTGGACAGCACTGTGGCGCTCCGCAGTGCCCAGTTAAGACCAGGCTTTAAGTTTTGGAGCACCTTCGCTCGTGAGCAGGCCTGTACACTCGAAATGCTCTGCTTTGATGATTAGTACAGCGCTTTGCGCGAAACAGTATTGTTTGCACTTTACACTTTGAAACGCATACCTGTCGAAGTTTTCAACTTTCAACGAACTGGTCAAATTTTGACATAATTATACAGCTGAAGAAGGCAGTCAATCTTCTACACAAGTGTGCAGCATTCTTACGGCTTCACCTGTGCTTACACTTCGTTTTCAGATGAAACTGCGGCATACTACAAATACGCTGATTTCATCCGAATGGCTGACGAGTCTGTCGGCATGTTGGTACAGAATGATACGGAGGACATCTACACTGTAGAAGTTGGCGGGGAGCAGATCACACCAGATTTGTCGGCCGTTATGTACAGGGCGTTCATTGCCTGTCCAGAAGGAACCATCACAACGGGTGGCATTTGCAGTTAGTCTATAGTTGTTGTTTTTTTTTGGGGGGGGGGGAGGGGTTATGTGTGTGTTTTTTTTTTTTTTCTTTCCGTTGTTTCTATTGTTGCTTTAGTTGCTGCTGATGTTGCTGTCGTCATTTCAAAATACCTTTCTATCACTGCATTTATTTCATCTCCATCTCTCTCTCTCTCTCTCTCTCTCTCTCTCTCTCACACACACACACACACACACACACACACACACACACACACACACACACACACACACACACACACACACACACATCCACACACAGCAAGCTCATTTTGAACAGAATTCTTCAGCCAATTCACAAACCCAGTACAACGTGCGTTTCTCTTACTTAGCTGACTGCCCTGCTGGCTACAAAGAGGAGAACGGAGAGTGTGTGCCGTGCCCGCAGGGTCAGTACCAGGACCAGCCCGGCTCTACCAACTGCAAACTCTGTCCTGAGGGGAAGTTTTGGGACGTTCTTGGAGCTGTCAGTATTGACCAGTGTATCTGTGAGTGTCACCTGTGTAAAATCCTTATTTACTCACTGTCTGCTCGTGGGGTTCTCAGATACAGGTGTGTGTGTGTGTGTGTGTGTGTGTGTGTGTGTGTGTGTGTGTGTGTGTGTGTGTGTGTGTGTGAGAGAGAGAGAGAGAGAGAGAGAGAGTCGGACAGGCAGACAGACAGAGAAAGCCTTCAGCATGTTTGCTATTCTCTTTAGATTCTCTTGAAGAAGAATCCACCCCAGGAACCTCTGTTCCACACACAACTGACGATGCAAGACCGACCGCCGAGGAACAGAGCAGCGACATTAACGTTGGCGCCATCGTTGGAGGAGTTCTTGGGGGAGTAATTGTGGCTGCCTTGGTAACAGCTTTGGTTGTCTGCAAGATAAGAAGTCGCAGGTACACAGAGATTTGCTTTGTTGTTAAGTAACAGGCAACCAGTATACAAAAGCAGATGATTAAAAACCCCGATAAAACTGCCGCTTAGAGAAAACACTTCTTCGATAACAAAACGACAAAAGGTATAAAATTTAAACAGATTTTAAACAGAGACAAACACACTGACAGGCAGGTATTTTCCCCTCTCGCTTCTTTTTTGTAAATGGCCAGTCATTATCATTGTCGTCACCGTCACCACAATCATTGTCGTCAACATCATCGTCGTCATCATCATCGTCATCAGGCAGAGAAAGTCGCCAGTTTTGTTTTGATTTCGTGCAGGGCTCGATCCAGAAAGGCGAGGACGAGCATGACGTCTCTTCACGGAGTACCCTGTGGTAAAAACAACGTGGAACTTGCCAAACCTACAAAGCAGACCAGCATGTTTTTGTAAAGACTAAACTTGACGTTACAAGTCCTGATGCTTGACTAATGACTTGAGCAATGACTAATCAGACGTGTACTGTAACGCGTTTCGTGTCAAAGGCAAATATACGAAAAATTGTTTAAGCCATGGTTGCGCTCTTTCCAATTCCCGAAATGTGAGCCCGAATTTATGATACCGACATTCTGCACACCTCAAACACAAAATTGGGTAGATGGCATTCATGGTATGCGTGTGATGGGAGGGGAGAACCACGCTTACTTGCACTGACCTGTCTGAAGTGCAGATGTGACTGGCTGAAAATTTATGAATCTGTGAAGTGCCTCATCTTCCCAAACTACAAGTGGCTACAAGTTTCTATAGAAAGCAACTGAGTTAGTTTCCTGTCTTTAAAGTCCTAGATTAGCCGCGAATTTGTCTTTGTTGCTTGCGCGGCGTTAATCCCTAAATAACCAACTAACTAACTTCATAGTCCTAGCGGTTTTTGCTTGTTCTATGACAACCTCAAATTCAGTCAGTTATAAACGAATTTCCTTGGGCAAAATAGTTTAATATGTTCAAATGTTGAAATGATTGTCACACTGTACTATGCTATCGTCAATTATCTGCTTTGATTAATTTAAACGGCTGTCGCAGAGCGCCATTTTCAGTAATTTGCCCTAAAATTGATTTTTCCTTCAGAATTTGTTTGACAGTATATCTCTTGGTATTAATCTTGTATTTTTGTGGTTTCGTTGTGTATTCTTGTGCGTATAAGTGTAAGAGTTTGTGTACACGCAAAGCCTTACATCCACATAAGCCTGACGAATGCTTCAAGGTTGTTGAAAGTATAGATTATATTGAACTGCTTTGCTGTGAACGAAAAAAAAAAAAAAGCTGCTTACATAAGTCTTGAACTTATTCCCTACATCGTTTGCAGATGTTTTGTACGGCAAAGCTGTGTAAAATGCCCCTCTCCGTATGCTTCTTCTTCTGAGTTTTGTCTGTATTTTCGACCATGCATAAGATTTACCGACATAAGATTGGAGCTGTGTTTATAGACCGATTATAGCGTGTATAATGCATACAGCTTCACAGTTAGAGCCTTGTTAAACTACTACATTTTTTCCTCGTATAATTCATAGGACAAACAATTTGCTCATGATCTTACATATGCGAACGTCGCACATTCAGAGTCAGACTACACGTTTGAAACAATGTCTAAGGGTATTATATTTGTAAGAGCTTCTCCTTTTGGTTTGGAAATTAACATACTGTGCCGTCCATGTCCACATAATCGTAAACAGATGTAGCGGTTAGAAAACAATCAGATGGTTCACCGCTTTGCTCTTTCCGTTGCCTTCACACATCTATCATTTTTGTAATCATGTCAACTTTTGCAGATCTTCATAGGTACCTTACGATAATTTAAACATTTGTATGTTAGTCGATCGCAGTCTAGCAACAGCTTGGGAAGTTGTAACTTCACGCTGCGCTGTAAAAGTCAGTCAGGACTGATGTTTTTCATATTGTGTCTTGCCGTTTAAAAGAAATAGCAAGCTAACTTAATTTCAGCTCATCAAACAGGTACAGTAGGCCATAGCAGTAATACACTTACAGATTACAAATGAAAATAGGCTGATCGAACAGGAAATAATCTGTAAAATGCAACAATCCGTAATCCAAACAAAACATACGCATATAACCGCTTCTCGCATGTATTTGATTGGATCGTATATTGCAAGCCTTAATCTTAAAATATTGTAATAAATGCCTTAAAAATCCATTTTGCTGTGTTTTCTTTAGGAGTCAATGGAGTGATTGATGAAAATAAAATGAAAAAAAAAAGCCGAAACAAAATTTTTAGAATTTGTAATATAATTGTGTATAGCGACGTTGGTGGTTTAGAGATGTGACTACTGTGACTAGGTGGTAAAAAATAGGGACAAGCTGTAAGAACAATCTGATAGCATTACATACGTATTTTCCCAAGACACCTTCTATGACCTTGACCTTGCACCAAGGTCATTCAAATGAGACCTGTAAGGGAAGAGCTTATCAGTGACTATCATTATACCAAGTTTGATAGCTCTAGTTTTTGTAGTTTCTGTACAAATGGTGATGTAAAATTTCACAACAGACAGCTGTAATGACCTTGACCTTGAGTCAAGGTCATTCAAATGGGTATGGCTGCATAGGTCTCGATGCTGTCTATCATTGTGCCTTATTTGGTGCCTCTGCTGTTTGTTGTTTCCAAGAAAAATGCTAACGTTAAAGTCTCCGCAAAACATGTTAAATGGCCTTGACCTAGACTCAAGGAAGTTGAACACAAGTATGCCAGTACAGGTTTTGTCAATATCTATCATCATGCAGAGTTTGATGCCTCTAGTACCCCTACATTCTGAGAAAACAGCAATTTTAAATTTCCATTGAGACAGCTTTGATGACCTTGTCCTTCGTTCAAGGTCATTCAAAATGGTATTTCTTGAAAGGTCTTACTACTGTTTATCAGCAAGCCAGCTTTGGTGCTTCTGCTGTTTATTGTTTCTGAGGGAATGCCAATGTTAAGATTTTGGAAGGTTTTCCGCAAAACTGCTTGTATGGCCTTCACCTTGACTCAAATTTACTGAATACAGTATAACAGTAAATGTGTTGTCAATGTCTATCATCATGCAAAGTTTGATGTCTCTGGCTTTTCTAGATTCTGAGGAAATGCCAATGTGAAATTTCCAAACAGACAGCTTTAGTGACCTTGACCTTGGGTCAAGGTCAACCATTATGGTATGTTTTGAAAGGTCTTACGGCTGTCTATCAGCGTGCCAAGCTTGGGCCTTCTGCTGTTCATTGTTTCTGAGAAAATGCCAATGTTAAGGTTTCGGAAGGTGTTACGCAAAACTGCTTGCCTGGCCTTGACCTTGACTTAAAGTCACTGAATACAGGTATGTCAGTAAAGATGTTGTCAATGTCTATCATCACGCAAAGTTTGATATATCTGGCTTTTCTAGATTCTGAGAAAATGCCAATGTAACATTTCCAAACAGACAGCTTTAGTGACTTTGACCTTGGGTCAAGGTCAATCATTATGGTATTTTTTGAAAGGTCTTATGGCTGTCTATCAGCAGGCCAATTTTGGTGTCTCTGCTATTTGTAGATTCTGAGAAAAGGCCAATGTTAAGGTTTACTGCGCGCGCACACACACACACACACACACACACACACACACACACACAGACGACGGAGGATTATTACATAGACTCACTTTGTTACACAAGTGAGCCAAAAACTGCTGTTAATACATGTACAATGTGTAATGCGTGTCTGTCTCTAAAACAAATTACCTCAAAAATGTTTTCGCAGGTTAATCATACACACGTACCCAGTTTCCCTCCATTTTGTACCAACCATGCTGATGTATATGAATATCATCCGGATGACTCTGTCCCTATCCCTATGACAACACGTACTATACTGTTTGACACCTCGAACACAAGAACAAAAGTGTCACCGACGGCAGGTGAACCGCCGGACCAAAAGTAGCCCATCATCTTGGAGTAGGACACCTCGGGAACCAAGTTCAGGTAACTTGTGAGCGCTTGTATGTCTCCGCCGGAGGGTTATCTCCCTTGTACTTCTTCTCCATGTCGTAGAAACGACCCTTCAGCGGTTGGATTTTGCCTATATGGCGAAAATAATTATCATAGTTAAATACCATTACTGGATCACGTGTCAGCTACCAGCCTGAATGTGGTTTTTGTATCTACTTCCCACTCCCTAGCAAAATTCAAGCCTTCAAGAGGTCTGTCACGAGAATTGTGTACAGACTCATTAGTTGCAATGTTTATCCCACACTGTCGACATTTGCAGGAAAATATAGAATTATACATTATTGTTATAAGAATAGGAGTGCTATATCACTCCACAGCGCCGGATGAGAAATACGACAGCGCGAATATTGGTCCCATCGCTTGAGCAGTCACAGCAGTTCTCATCGTCGTCATTATCGCCCTTATTGTCGTCAGGATCTGCTTTTGGGGAAGACGGTCATGATGCGTGCAAATTATTCTGTTCTGTCTTTGTTTAAAAAACAAAATAGACAGATTGTTAACTGTTAATAGAATCCAATGTTTTTCACTGGTACCAAAAAACAACAACAACAACAAAAAAAAAAAACCTAGTACATTTTTCCAGGCCCCTAGAGTTTATGAAATAATTTTACCTTGACGTGTATGTTTGATATGTAAGCAAAACTTAAAAGGGAAATAATTCTTATTTCGGTTTTGTCATAATTGTTATCATGGTGGATAATTATGTAGCAGCCAGAAAACGCACTGATTCATGGCTTGGGTCGTCGGTATCATAAATATAGTAATCCCCAATGATTCCTGAAAATGGTCAGACCTTTATACACTGTCTTACTTCTCTCAAATACCAGCATCCGAAAGGCTCTAATGCAGGGATTTCCAATGATCTCGTTCTCCATGATACGTAGTGTTGTCTCTTCGTTTGTCAGTTTTTCTCCTGAGAAACCCACTGATAATTTCTTCTTTATTCTTTGGAGACTGACAATGAATTTTACGTGTGTCAGGCATACAACTACAACAACGTTAGGGAATACTTTTCACCGACTGCATGTAATCCATGAATCAGAATCAGTCACTTGGGACACAATATAACATCTGAAACCATTGTGGTGACTTGGGTTGGTGTATATGCTGCTCTACGCGCGTAGAATCGTAGCGCATATAGAAACGATAGGCCAAAGAAAGTCATATTTCTCTACTATCAGAAGCCGCAAAGTCACGAAAATGGCCGCAAATGGCCAAGGGGAACATGTCCACATTTGGCATTTAAGTTAAATGGTAGCTATAACTTCACATCAGCATTTTCCCAGGAACTACAAACTTTGATCATTCTCCATACACGGGCGTTATCTCACTCCCGTCCTTCGAACAACATACAGTACACGACAGGTGACCAAAGCAACAACCCTTTCGTACAGAGAATAACTGGCTGTCGTCTAAGCAGCCGCATGAGCAACAAGGAGGAACGGCCCCGTCCTACAAAGTTGTTTCTCCAAACTTCATTTTATTTTGTCTTTGTTGTTATTGTTGCTGGTTCTCCCCTGTCCAAGTTCTACCAATGACACTAGATCCTCTACGACCTCGACCGATTAGCCACGTGACTGGGAGTGGGGCCGGGTGGGGGAAGAAGGGAGGGAGAGAGAGAGAGAGAGGCAGAGAGAGAGGGTAAGTGGGTGGGTGGGTGGGTGTTTAGGAGTTTAACGGCCTTTTCCCCCCACATAAGGGTAATATCAAAGACGGGGCAACGAGAAAAAGGCCAGCACAAATATTTGGCCCCAGCGGCCAGGATTCGAACTCTCGGCCCAAGCATTGAAAGTCCAACGCTCTACCATTCGGCCACCCTGGCTCCCCAGAGAGAGAGAGAGAAAGAGAGAGACGTCAGTTCCGTGATCTAAACATTTGACGTCAGCCTCAGGCAGGTCGTCATACAGAGAGAGAGAGATGACGTCAATTCCGTGAAGTAAACTTTCGACGTCAGCCTCTAGCACTGAGATCGTCTGAGGATGCTTGTTCATGTCTTGTGATTTCCCTGTTGGCTTTGTGACTTCTCCGACTGAATTATTTTTCACATGAAATCTGGAAGATCTAGAGGGCTGATGAAATGTCGGAAGCAGTGGCGATACTTGCAGATTTTGTCTGTGAACCAAACATTTGACGTCAGCCTCACGCTGCTCGTCTGACAGATGATACTTCTACATATCTTGTGATTTCCTTGTTGCTTTTGTGACTTCCGTGACTGAATTAATTTTGACATAAAGTCTGGAAGATCTAGAGAGCTGATGAAACGTGGAGTTAAGTGCCTTGGTTTGTACTTACGAAATTGCAAAATTGGAACTTTTTTGACCGGCGCTTCTCGCAGAAACGTGAAAAATGTGTTTATCTAAAAGCTCTGCTATTCTTAATACTAAAGCTATAATAGTGCAGCAGTTCATGTCATATGTGCAGTTGGCACAAGTGACAAAAATACCGGAATGATGAGTAATTTGAAGGAGTCTTTTCATAGATATTTGGCCTTATATGCAAACCACCCCTACCTCGGAAATATTTTTGTTACACAACACCTGTCAGAGCTACATAGCTGTGTTACGAAAACAGGCAGTATAATTGGATGATCTTCCCAATTTCAGAAAATGAAGCCATTTGAACATTTTTTTCGAAAAAATTCGTAACATGACCGATTTTTAAAAATCGGCGATAACTCTTTTGAGAATGCAGTAGGCTAAAAATCGTGAAAAATAGGTCTGGAGAAGGTGAATTCCCATTTTATCTCAAAGTAAAAAGGTCTCCAACGAGGTGGTTTAGCTGATAGCCATCATTACATCCGTCCACACACACACACACACACACACACACACACGTCATTCCCGCCAAAAAGAACGCAGCAGCAAAGTGTGCACGTAAGGTGTCTATGACGCAGATTTCGTTACGTCACTGTGTACGTGAAAGTAAGTATTGTGTGGAGAAACGTCACAGTCTTATTTTGTATCACTGAAACTTGCTGCTGCGCGTAGCAAAATCTGCCCCGTCTCATAAAGTTGTTTCTCTATAGAGAAACAACTTAACAAAACATTGCTTGCAGCCAGTGAAGAGAGCAAGCGAAGCATAAGGACGAATGTACTATAAGATGCAGGGTCATTGATAACTGGCTACACTGCTGGGACGCAACGTACACGGTACATTTTCGAGAAACGTTCGCCTAATTGGCCTGAGGTCCACGCCTGTGCAAAAACAACTGCACACGATGATCCTACACTACTTCTCAGTCCAGTCGGGTGGCAGCGCTAGTACTTGACAGTGCTCACAATCTGAATGACGGGTGGGTTACTGTGTGAGAGAGAGGAAAGTGTTTATGTGTTTTTGTGTTTACATAATAATAATGTTGAACGTTTGAGTCTACCATGTGTTATCTTATGTGCCTTGAATTTTGAAACGCCACGCCGCATTTTGCCGTTGAAATCTCATTTCACTTTCAGTTGCTTTTAAAATTTGCGTGTGTGTTACAGACTGCTGGCCGATTCATCATTCGTCATGGACATCCAAAGTCTAGAGTTGCCTTCCAGCACTTCCTACGTGGTGCCATTGATGTTGGTGCTGTCACTTCTACTGCTGTTCAGACACCAACTAGCAGGCTGGTTTCTGAGAAAACCACAAACAGGTAACCAATATTCAACAGGCCAGCGAATCGTTTACGATAAAACCGATTTATTTCAGTGTTATATGTTGGAACTAGTCAAACAGCAAACAAAAGGAAGCTATTTCCAGCTTGTAGATTTGCAGAAATATCCTCAGCCAGTCAACGCGCGCGCGCGCGCGCGCGCGCGCGCGTGTGTGTGTGTGTGTGTGTGTGTGTGTGTGTGTGTGTGTGTGTGTGTGTGTGTGTGTGTGTGTGTGTGTTTTAGTAACCGTCCAATACCATTCATTGCAATCTGGTTTAACTGGTTACCGGGTAGGATGGTAAGAGGAGAGACTGGGCTTGGTTTCATGCATAGTTGCATAGATTTCTTAATCAGACTAATTTCATCTTTGCTGAGTAAACTTATATGAGTGCGACTGTACGCTCGAAATACTCTAAATTGGTAATTAACGCAGCTCTTAACACGATACAATGTTGTTTACATTTTGCGCGAGTGATCGCGTATTCAAAGTCTACGACTGGCGCTCGGTGTCATCGAGTACGCCTCTGTTGGCTCAGTGCCAGCATCAGAGACGCTATTTCCCCGCCCAGCTGTCTAACTGGTGTGAAGACTAAGAACGATCTGTGAGCACACAAATGCTAGAATACAGATTTCTTAACATTTCAGTTTCTGATGAGGACACCCTGCGTCTGGTCGTGTTTGGGAAAACCGGAGCTGGCAAAAGCTCGACATGCAACACCATTATTGGGAAGAAGGCGTTTCGTGTTGGACAAGGGGTGGCCTCCGGCACGCAACACTGTCAGTCGGAGTTGGCGACGGTTAACGGTCGAGCTATTTCGGTTTGTAAACAATTTTCCTATCTCTGTTTTACTCTATTTTCGTCAGGTATTTTCAGGTGTTTATGATATTGTCTTTTACTCTCTTGTCGTCAGGTATTTTCAGGTGTTTATGATATTGTCAAAAGTATCAGCCAATAGGCAGAAACAATCATGCATTCATACCTGTTTACTAAGAACATTGTTGTCGTCTAAACAGTTTCAAGCAGTCACAGTGGCCAGCTCGATCTACATAGGGTTTTGTTTAATATGATTTTTTATATGATCATATGTATGAAACAGATGCTGGTTTCCCATACGATAGTTCCGCCTGGTCTCTCTCGCATTTAATGATTTATGTTAACAAAAATAAATACGGTAAATTAAAATTAGCAAGTATTTCTACAAGTTGTTACAGAAGTTTGTGCTAGAGGGCAAAATGGTGACTCTCGTGTTCCCCCCTATTACTCACTAAACTCTCATTAGCTGCCCACAACAGCTGCAGCCCAGATTTACCAAAAATATGAATTTGGAAATACAGTTAAGCAGGGCGGGTAGGTGCTGGAGGGTTTGACGTACTTTTCCGCCACATGCAGGAGATGTGAAAGACGTGCCAACGAGAAAAAGACCAGCACAAAATGTTCGGACCAGACAGGGATTCGAACTCACGACCCGAGCATTAAATGACCAGCGCACTGCCTGTTGCCTATCCACAGCTAAGCAGCATTATGCTACGATGAACTAAACATTAGGGCGGACTAACACTCCTTTATCTAGTGGATAGCGCGCCTTTCTGTGGACTAGAGGCAGTATTGCAGATTCCGTTTTGTTTCTTTCCAAAGGTTGTGGATACCCCTGGTGTCCACGCGACAGACAGGAGCACAGAAGATGTGGCCAACGAAATCGCCAAGTGTATCCTGCTGTCTTCACCAGGACCTCACGCCTTCCTCATGGTCATCAACCTCAACCAGAGATTCACGGACCAAGAATACGCCGCCTACACAATGCTCAAAGAACTCTTTGGTCCTGAAGTGAAGAAGTACGTCATTGTGGCATTCTCCTGGGCGGATCAGCTGGAACAAACTTCAATTGAGAACTATCTGCGCGATGTTCCGGGGCGTCTGAAGGAAATTTTATCTGAAACTGGTAAACGTTATCTCGTCTTCAACAATAAGGGAGATAAATCCACCAAAGCTCAACAAGTCCGACAACTTCTGTCTCTTCTGGGGGCTTCAGAGACGAGGTCGATCTCCTACTTTGAAAGTTCCTCCACCAAAGAGGCTGAAACGGAGTTTAATCAAAGGGTGCAGCAGACTATGAAACGGGAACATATTTCACCTTGGAAAGCTAAAGAAAGAATTCTGAAAGGGGTAGAAGCTAACAGCGAGGAAGTGCTGATAAGGCGTGTTAAAACAGCACTAGGCATCGTTGAAAAACTTGCAAACGCGACGGCTATGATGGCTCCTTTGTTCGGAAAGCAGACTGTAGCCACTAGGGCAGCAGCCGTTGCAGCTTGTGCAAAGGAAGCCCAGAATGTCTGTACAGTCATGTAGAAAGCACAGTTATCATGATCGTAATTTTTCACTTCCCTCATTGTTTATCTCTAGAAAACTACTCTCTGTTCCTTCCTCTTTGTGACGACAGCAGCTATCAGCTAACTCTGACAACAAAATTATGTACAGAGACTGTGATCACCAAAAACGTCTCTTCAACCACCTTGCAATCAGAAACTGCACAATTTATGTACAAGCAATCTGTCTTGCTCACTCTCCAAAGTTCATTTCCCACCAATAAAAGGTTTAAGTGGTGGAAAAGGACGTTAAACTCCCAAACACCCGTGTGTGTGTGTGTGTGTGTGTGTGTGTGTGTGTGTGTGTGTGTGTGTGTCCTTTAAATGTATTAAGTTTTTATTCCGTTGCAGATAGTGTTTTACCAACGTCTTCAATGATTTCCTGGCCGTATATTTTTCTTTTCTTTTCTTTTTGTCATAATCTTCTTTTCAAATTTCTTTCTTTTATGGTAGTGTAACAACGGCAACTTTGAAAATGGTCTTTGTATGCCTATACGTCTTTTCGCTGTAAAATGAACGACCATTGTCGTTGTCGTTGTCGTTGTCGTTCTCTCTCTCTCTCTCTCTCTCTCTCTCTCTCTCTCTCTCTCTCTCTCTCTGGCAAGCACATATAGATAAAGTCTGTCAACTTGTGTCAAGAAATGTATTTATGTTGTCAAAATTGAAACACTTTATTGACAGCGATTCTCGAAAATTGTTTTATACCGCCAATATTAAACCCCACATTGACTATTCGTCCACAATCTGGGACGGATGCAGTGATATCCACCTGAAGAGACTAAATTCCTTACACAGGAGAGCAGCAAAATTGATCCTTCCAGACCCCACACTAACAACTGTCCAGAAACTCCAAAAGCCAGAAATGCTCTCTCTTCCGAAACATCTGATCATCATCACAAAGATATATTCATGTTCAAAATCCGCAAAGGCGTTCTGCCACAGTACATCAGCAGCCTCTTTACCACGTCTGATCCACGCTATCCCTCATCAACGCAACGCTTTATACCGCCACGTCCGAGGATAGATATTTTTAAATCAAGTCTCTCCTTCTCCGGTGCCTCTCTTTGGAACAAGCTCCCTCTAAGCATTACTAGCAATGGATCGTAATCATCATTAAGGAAAAGTCTCTTCAACCACCTCGCATCGGAAACTGCATAAATTATTCACAATCCATCCATCTTGCCCATTCACCAAAGTTCACGTCTTACCAACAAAACCTGTCACGCAATTTACATAAATAATGATAAACCTGCGCTAATTCCATGAGTATGTACATCATAACTGATATCATGATTTTGTGTATAATCATGTTTGCCGCGCGAGCTTGCGCATATTATGTGTGTGTGTGTGTGTGTGTGTGTGTGTGTGTGTGTGTGTGTGTGTGTGTGTGTGTGTGTGTGTGTGTGTGTGTGTGTGTGTGTGTGTGCGATTTCCAGTTCTTATGTACTTTTTATCCTTCCCTTCATATTCTTCTTTTGAATTTTCTCTTTTTTATGGTAGTGTAGCAACGGCAAGTTTGAAAATGGTCTTTATGCCTATAACTTCTTCCGTTGTAAAATAAAGGATCGTTATCGTTATCGTTATCGTTCTCTCTCTCTCTCTCTCTCTCTCTCTCTCTCTCTCTCTCTCTCTCTCTCTCTCTCACCTAGTTTCTTTTACGCTATTAACTTCAGCGTAGAGGCAGTGTGTGTGTGTGTGTGTGTGTGTGTGTGTGTGTGTGTGTGTGTGTGTGTGTGAGAGAGAGAGAGAGAGAGAGAGAGAGGCAAAGAAATAAGTGGGTACAAATCCATGTCAGGTCAAGGTTTATTTTTGAGAATCAGCATGTTGTTGAAACGGGACTTGGTCGCCTACGATAACTGCGCTGATTGCAACTTATCGCGGCACGACCAGTTTCTGAAAAATAACCGTGACGAAGAAGGACAGGTCCTCGGAAAATGCCGCTGAAATATATAATACGCGCGCGTGTGTGTGTATGTGTGTGTCAGTGTGCGCGCGCGTGCCCCCCCCCCCCCCCCCCTTTTTCGGAACACACACACACACACACACACACACACACACACACACACACACACACACATTAATCATTGTTTGGTTAAATCACTTACATGTAAAACGCAGGCACGAATACAAATGACTCATGTAGGACATGACCTCAAGCACGACCGCGAAATGCGATACCTTCGAACGCTATCAGGGGCACCTAAAATCTCTATTAAAAAAAAAGGAATTGCTGAAGGTAATGATACATTGTGGTTGCAGCCTAGGAAGCACAAAGTATTGTTACATAAAAGTAGGGAGATGCATAGAGTGACTGCAGTCTGAGAATCGGTCGAACGTGAAGGATGAATGTGGAAAATGTTTCACCAACAAAATAACTAAGGGGGGTGGGGGGAGGGGAGCTTGATGATGTGAAAATGCTTTATCGTCCTTTTTTGGGCCAATTTATGGCATATTTTGAACGCTTATCCTAGTAAAAACTGACAGTCAACAGCGGCTGCACATAGCAGACGAACGAGTTTGTACGTCGGCAGAGCACGACACCGACAGAATAAAGTGCGCATTTTTATGCTGGCAAGACTTTTTATGCTGGCAAGACGGTGTTAATTCACTCATGAACTCAAATCCAAACAAAAACACAAGTTTTAAACTTCCACTAAAGATCCAAGACGCAATCAACCCTTCGCTAAAGCTCAGGGTTGATTTGCGTCTTGGATCAAAATACTCGTCGGTATCCCACAGCTTGATGGGAAAAACTGCTCAGTCATTTCAAGCACGGATAACAAACTACACACGCTAGGTCTGCTCTCTCTTCGTAACCTACTGCTTTTCAATAAGTTTGTTGCTGTCTTCAGGCTGCTCAAAACTGAAACTCCGAAGTATCTGTCTTCTCTTTTCAAGCCTGTGTCATCACGTAATCCCAACACCCAACTGTTTCTCACCATCCCACTCCCTAGAATGGACTTGTATAAAACAAGTTTCTCTTACTCTGCAGCATCTTCCTGGAATTCTCTTCCACTGAGGCTTAAACAGTTGTGCTCTTTAACATCATTTAAGACTCACCTACACAAGTATCTTTTGGACAGTTCCGGGGATGCAGCCAGTCTACTTCATCATTGATTATGATTTACCCCTCCGGTCATGTTTCACGCTTCACCTGTTTGCTAGAAATGGCTATATTTCTTAATTTCTACTCATTATGTTTGGCTTGACATTCCCTTGATATGCTCCGTCTTATTTTGTTTGTTTTTGGTTTTGCTTCTTTGTTTGTTTGTTTGTTTGTTTCTCTCTTCTTTCTTTATATTTCTTTTGATTGTTGATGGGTTTTTTCCATTTTTGTAGTTTGGATCATGTAGTACTTCTTAGGTCTTGTTTTTCTGTTTTTGTTTTCTGTGTGGCAAGGACAAGTTGTAAGATAAGCACTTGTGCTTAACACATATCCTTGTAAAATAAAGTTCATTCATTCATTCATTCATTCTCTCTCTCTCTCTCTCTCTCTCTCTCTCTCTCTCTCTCTCTCTCTCTCTCTCTCTCTCTCCAGCCGCGAATTAGTCTTTGTGGCTTGCGCGGCTTTAAGCCCTAAAAACTCACTCACTCACTCACTCTCTCTCTCTCATACGGTCTCACTATGCGTCAACGGTGTGGGATGGTTGCAGCCACATTCATTTAAAGGGGCTTAACTCCCTTCATAGACGTGCAGCAAAGCTACTTTTACCGAACCCTCATCTTACAGCTGATGAAAAGCTAAACCAGCTGCAACTTCTTCCCCTGCCAAAACACCTGCTATACAACAAAGGAATTTTCATGTAAAAGCTATGGAACAGAAAGGCTCCTAACTATTTATCCGACTGTTGCCACCGCTCAGCTTCCCGATATGGCAGTTCAAACAACCTGTGTATCATTCCAAAGCCGCGAATTGACATTTTCAAAAGCAGTCTTTCATTTTCTGGAGCGGCATTATGGAACAGTCTTCCAGCCCATGTTAAACACGCATGCTCTGTCACAAACTTCAGACAGCTTTTCTTCAAATATTTTCATATGTCACACGATATTTAATCTTCCCACAGTTTATTCTCGCCCATTCATACATGTATTGACATAAATGGTATGTTCATCACGCTTTTTAAATGTTCCTTTCTTATTAGTGTGTAGTTTCATTTAATATGGTTTTATTGCTATTTTGCTTTTCTCCTGTTGTATTACATGTGTGTGTGTGTGTGTGTGTGTGTGTGTGTGTGTGTGTGTGTGTGTGTGTGTGTGTGTGTGTGTGTGTGTGTGTGTGTGTGTGTGTGTGTGTGTGTGTGTGTGTGTGTGTGTGTGTTTAGATAGATACTACTAGAAATAGCAACGGCAGGTATGAAAATTGACTGTTTCACGTTAACTACCTCTACCGTTGAAAAATAAATTTTCTTGATTCTTTTCTTGACTCTCTCTCTCTCTCTGATATTTTTATTTTGATCACAAATTTCTCTCCATTCCCAACAAAATTTGTGCATGTTAGAGTTTGAAAATCACGGATTGATCCTCAGAAGGAGCAGTGAAGAACGGAGGTGCAGACACTTTCATCAAACACACGTTATATGTTATGTATGTGCGATCATGCTGTAGTGATAGCAAGGTTAAGATAGAGAACACGGCCCTGCACCTAATCTTTCATGCTTGAAAATTATACTCTCTCTCTCTCTCTCTCTCTCTCTGAGCTCCCTCTCTGTTTGGTCTCACCATATAATCGTTCTCTTTTCTGTGTATTAGGTGATTAGTCCGCACTGAAAATACCCGGCAACTACATTAGGTGTGGAAAAAGGGCTTCAACATTAACCAACTTTGACCGTTGTTTAACTCTCGTATCCCCATCTTTGATATCCGCCAATCCAGGTGGAAAATGACGTTAAACTAAAACAATCCTACGCACGTGAGTGGCTGATGAGTGATGAGAGCAAACGGGAGAATTAATCTGATGGCTATCTGATGGCTTGAAGCCGGTAATGGTCATAGTAGTGTAGAGAGATGCATGCTGAATTTCATGATGTATGACACAAGGTGGTGTCAGCCGTCAAAGGTACTTAAAAAGAGTTTACATGTTGGGAGTCGGCAGATACATAGACTGCTGCGCGCAAGGTGGCGGGGGGATGGGTGAGAAGGGTAGGGTCAGATTAAAAAAAATTTAAAAAAAAAACCCTAGAAAACGGGTCGTTGAGCCGATTAGCCATCTAGTGATGGACTGTTCTACGGTTCAGCGTCGCGCTGTGGTCTGTCCTCGGGCCTCTTATGTTCACACTGTACACACTGCCGGTCTCCCAACTCATTGAATGCTTCTCCGTCTTGTATCATGCTTTTTTACTGATGATAGTCCTCTCCCATCTCCCCGCCATCACCCCCTCGATCCCTAAATTATTTTGTTGATGAAACATTTTCCATATTCATCCTACACGTTCGACCGATTCTCAGACTGCAGTCACTCTATGCGTCTCCCGTCTTTTATGTAACAATACTTTGTGCTTCCGAGGCTGCAACCAAAATGTATCATTACCTTCAGCATTTTTTTAATAGAGGTTTTAGGTGCCCCTGATAGTGTTCGAACGTATCGCAATTCGCGGTCGTGCTTGAGGTCATGTCCTACATGAGTCATTTGTACTCGTGCCTGCGTTTTACATGTAAGTGATTTAACCAAACAATGATTAATGTGTGTGTGTGTGTGTGTGTGTGTGTGTGTGTGTGTGTGTGTGTGTGTGTGTGTTCAGAAAAAGGGGAGGGGGGGGGGGGCACGCAGGGGTCGACACGGTTATTTTTCAGAAACTGGTCGTGCCGCGATAAGTTGCAATCAGCGCAGTTATCGTAGGCAACAAAGTCCCGTTTCAACAGCATGCTGATTCTCGAAAATAAACCTTGACCTGACATGCATTTGTACCCACTTACTTCTCTTCCTTTCTCACGCACACACACTGGAAAAGGACGTTAAACCCCAAACACCCCCCCCACCCACACACACACACACACACACACACACACACACACACACACACACACACACACACACACACACACACTGCCTCTACGCTGAACTTAAACAGCGTAAAAGAAACTAGGTGAGAGAGAGAGAGAGTGACAATGACAATGACAAATAATTACTTCATTTAGGCTTTTGGCCCACGACTGAAAGGGGGGAGGTAGGCAGCTCAAGAATACAACATCATACTACATAAGTATACAGTAGACAGTATACAATGATATTACAACATACGTGTATATGACATTCACACACAATAACACAGACCATACTTTACATGAACCCTACAATACTTAATTTTTCACACATGTCATTGTTGGCACAGAGCTCAACACGGCCACACTTACAGAGAGAGAGAGAGAGAGAGATGTCAGTGAGTTTATTATCCTTGTCACTTAAGGGTCGTTCTTTCGACAAATTCAGATTAAGATCGTTTATGGCATAGGCATTCTGCCCATTCGCATGGGGCAAGGGGACGGCGTCAACAACAACGACCCACGAAAAAGCGTAATGAATAAGTTTCCTAACTATGCAATCAGCATGGATTTTGTGAAAACATGACTGGAAACTACACATCATTAAGAAGACTACTCTAGCAGGCAAAATTTCTTTTCTATCGAATAAACTGTTTAATTCCCAAGCATATCATATTATCCACCAAAGCTCAGCACACAGTTTAATTGTCATGTTAAAAGCGACCTAAGTAATGCCACACAAGCCCCGCAAGAATGAGAGAGACAGGCAGACAGATCCTCCTCAGAGTCACTTTTGGTAAGAATCGGCTTTCTAAATCAGTTCTTTTTTTCTCTCTCTTTGATCCTGTTTTGAGTACAAAAAAAGTAAATAAGTAAATAATAGGTAAATGCACGTTGCAAGTTCCTAAACGACATCGAACACTTGACCCGAGTCAGCGCTACATGTTAACGAACAAATATGCCGCCATTTTGTAGCCCTGAGGTGGAAAAAATAGCACAAGGGGCCCACGATGAATAAACAGACCTTCCCTGAAGTGCACTATCTATCACTTCTAACCGATGTGTTATCCGCTAATCAAGTTGTGAACAAGATATGGGAGCAAGATTATAGCCGAACAGTGCAGCCTTGGCCAAGGTATGCCTTGTTGAAACTGACTGGTGACACGCAAAGCCCCCCCCCCCCCTACCCCCCCCCACCACCACCACCATCTCTCTCTCTCTCTCTCTCTCACACACACACACACACACACACACACACACACACACACACACACACACACACTGCCTACACGGTGAACTCAACGCAACACTAGGCAAAGACCATTTTCAAACTTTCCTCTGCTACGCTATCATTAAAAGAAAGTGTGTGTGTGTGTGTGTGTGTGTGTGTGTGTGTGTGTGTGTGTGTGTGTGTGTGTGTGTGTGTGCAGTATAGACTTGTTCACGTCTAGTCTCTCCTATTTTGGTGCATTCATCTGGAACATGTTACCACCTGACGTCCGACTAATTAACAATTTCTCGAGATTCAATGTTCAAATGCATCAGAATTTTCTGACTTATTAATAATTTCTCAAGGTTCAAGTTCCAAGTTCGTCAATATTTTTCTCGTTTATTATTGGGAAAAAAATTGTTTTTCCCCGTACTGTGTTTTTTAGTTCTTAGAAATTCTATGTGTATTTCTCGTATTGAATTGACAACTTTCTCATTGTTTACATAAGCATTTACGCTGTAATGTTCGTGAAATGTGCTGTAAACTGTGCAAGCGCTGGTCAGGCCGCGCGCGCACGAGCGTGTGTGTGTGTGTGTGTGTGTGTGTGCGCGCGCGCGCTACGCTTTTATGAATAGTTCAAGATGTATTATGATGTATCAGGACTGATGTACGATGAGAAACTTGTGATAAAGCCTGACTGTGAAAGGCCTAACATGCGTAGTTACTTGGTATATAAAGGCAGTGTTGTCAGAGATGGAGAAATGGATTTATGATTTGATGAACATCAGCAGCACAGTTAAGTGGCAACACACAGCACACCACACACACACACACATCATAATCAGTATCATCAGTTCATATTCTAGAACTTAGGCAACAACAGTGACTGCTCAGAACAAATACATTTCAATGGTAGCAAAGGGCATGGACAAATCGGCTGAGAGTCTATCAGCTAAATTATTGCACGCTGAAATGCAGCTATTTTTATTGCCCCTCCTTCCCTCTTTCCAGCAAATTTCCAGACGTTATCCGCAGCACAATATATTCTATGCACTAGGCTATAATCAGCGGCTGGGTCGACATTGCCCTGAAAGCAGAACAACTGAAACGACGTAATGAAACGTACCTAGAACAAAGCCACACTGCTGCCCGAAAATGGAAACGCATAACTTTCCCGTTGACGTCTGCTATGAGTACCTCTCGTGTCACCCCAGGCTCATTTTTCGCTTCACTCTCTGGGGATTCTCTCTCTCTCTCTCTCTCTCGTCAGCTTACAAAGGTAAGGTCAAATACTTGCCGCCCTTAAAAGAAGCTTAAACTCTACCCTATTAGCTAGTAACCATTATCGCCTCATCAAAAAACTCAAATTAGAGAGGTGAATAGTTGGCTTGTCGTGAAATGGGCAGAAATATTTTGAGTTGCATAGTTGGACCGAGGGGTCCACTGAGCCAGGCCGGATATCGTTCTGGCGGGAATTCTAAACCCTCTTGAGTAGGTACCGTTTGGCCATATTCGGGGCTGCTGAGCGACATATAAGTGTTTGTATCGGCTGGAGAGAGAGAGAGAGAGAGGAGAGCACGATACAAATGCATGTCAGGTCAAGGTTTATTTTCGAGAATCAGCATGTTGTTGAAAGGGGACTGTGTCGCCTACGATAACTGCGCTGATTGCAACTTATCGCGGCACGACCAGTTTCTGAAAAATAATCGTGTCGTCCCCTGTTCTGAAAATGATGATTTCTCAAGAACGACAGTTCCTCGGAAACTGCTGCTAAGGTAGTGTGTGTGTGTGTGTGTGTGTGTGTGTGTGTGTGTGTGTGTGTGTGTTGTTGTTGTTGTTTTGTGGTTATTAAATATGACGTTCCATTTATTTCGTACAATACAAAAAATCGGCAAGTGTATCAATGATCGATACATCATAGCCCATTTCTCTTTTAAAATCTTCACTCTTTTGTGATCAGTGGTGCGAATTTTGCAGAAAGGAATTTTACCTCACGTGTTGGTTATGTAATTAACAAATTTAATCGGTAAATAACATGAAAATAAAAAAAAATGAAACAATGACAAACAAGAAAAATCACTGATATGTCTAGACGTGTCTGGGCGTGACAAAGAAGCAAACAGCGGATGGAGTTGACTACGTGTCTAATTTTTTACGTCTTGGCGAGGAGGGTGTCAAACGCTGGGACACAGGTAAAAGGCCTGTGCGAATGTTGAGTCCAAACTTCCACTGGCTGAGCCACCCGACACACCCTGTTCCCCTCGATGAAAGCGATTTTTGAGACTACAATCAACTGAGTTACACAGAGAGAATTAATATTTCCAATGGCTCAATGACTAACAACAATTTCAGGTTGTCATTTAGTCACAATAACAGAGAATCACTTGTAATTAAAAAGGCACATGAGTTGGTTCGGGAAGGAAAAGCTAATGACCCGTACAGAAACACCCAATGAACGGCCAGGGGGAAAAAAACTGTGTCACTTAACACATCTCCACCTTGGATCCAAACCACGTTGTTGTTGTTGTTGTTGGTTGGTTGGTTGTTTTTGACAGCGGAGTTTTGAATTGTTCTCATGAACTTTAGCCTTGCGATGCAAGAGGTAGAGGTACAAATGTATATAAATTATTCGGTAGTTGCAGCTTTCATGGAAAACGTGAAGTCTCATAGATTCAGTGGGCCTGTACAGAGGGATGTTGCTAATCTGATCTGATCTATTTACATGACAACGCACGTCTTATTCTCAGTTTCTTCTGCTTTGTCTTTGGTTGCCTCAGACGCCCCAGAGGAGGCGACTGCTACATGCTGCAAAGTTGCAGCAAGCCTTTCTGCTTTTCTTTGCTTTGCGAGAAGATCTTTTCCTTGAGAAAATACTCCCAAACCCAGAGAAGCTGTGACGCAAGCAGTAATCTGAAGTGCTGCGCCCACCTTCTTAATAAATATTATATTTTTCTCTCAAAAAATAAATAAATAAATACGGGAGGCATCAAACTTTGCGTGATGATAGACATTGATGAGACCTTTACAAACGAAGGAGGCCTCTGCCTCTCTAGGTAATTATTGCCACAGGAATTGAATCCCAACTGTCACACCAAGAAAAGGAGTGTCTCATCGTTCATGAAATACCTTTGTTTACCGGCAAAAGTGTGCGTTAATTTTTTTTTTTTTTTTTAACTGCAAGGTGCTCCTGGCTTCAGTCTCTTTGTTATCATTTAAATCAAATCAAATCAAATCAAATCCAAACATTGTCCAGTTTAAAACACGGAAAATTTTCTTTTGGTGCCCGCTCTGCACAATATAAAATAAGGTTAAGAATATCACAACATAAAAGTATACGCTTAGTAATTCCGATAATAAATTAGGTTAAATAATGATATTAATATTAACAGTAGGATGACTAAAAATAAGAGTCCATTCAGTTTAAAAAGCGGATTACACACACACACACACACACACACACACACACACAGTGCACTGTACTTTTGAAAGCATGAACCTAAGCAAATAAAAGCGACACAAAAGGGACAGAAACCACTTAACTTTGACAAAGGACGGCACAGGTCGACGTTTCGGCTTACGCCTTCTTCAGGACATAAACAAATTGAATAAGATGAATAATAAGATGAATAAGCATGAACCTAAGATACAAGTGACATAAGCAATCAACCTTCCACATAGCAAGGTTTTTTGTTTGTTTGTTTGTTTGTTTTTAAACTGTGACAAGCGTCGGCAGCACGTGCACGCCACCATCACAAGCAGAGAGCCTGTCGGCCCAAGGCACGGAACACTGCGAAGCGCGAAACTCAAGTTGTTGTTTCACAGCGACCCACGCCAAGAGCCAGTCGACTCCCGGCCAACAGTGGCAATCAGTGAGCCTCTCTTCTGAATGGAAATCTCAGTTTACACCAGGGAAGAGGGGGGGGGGGGGGGAATGGGTGGTTAGGAAGTGAGACACACATAGTCTTGAGGTGTGTGTGTGTGTGTGTGTGTGTGTGAGGTGGGGGAGGCTAGCGGAAACGGGAACTTGGATGCGTGATCTAGATTTCAGAAACATGCAAGAATTCAAGATGGAAACTGCACTGGGCAGGCGAGTGGCACTTTCAGGCGACGCCCCGAGGGCAGTTTTTGGAAGGACGGATTTAGAGGATGGGTGTCGTCATAAAAGATCTGCACGGATTTTCGCCTAACAGACTGGTAATACAGGTCAGACAGGTGTCTTTGTTGACGGCCAATCACTTTGCTCGCAGTGTTGGCAACACCAGCCAGTTTTGTCTTATTTTTCACGCTTACGTTACCTTACCAAGTGGCGATGTTGAATGTAAGAACACTTTCGATCAAATTTCTGTACATCATTTCAAGTACATCCTCATTTACGTCAAAACTTCTACAATGGTTGCTGGCTTTTCTTGTAAATACAGTCAACATTATCATTAAAGGAGAGACTACTGTCATGGAACGTGCCCAAATATTTGAATCTGTCAACAATTTGTACTGGCTGGCTGTTGATCACAACAGGCTGGGGCTCGCCCCTGTCCTTCGTCTTGTCAAAAATAAGTTCTTCAGTTTTTGAGACATTCAATGTGAGAAAACGTTTTTGAAACCACTGACTGAGGGCATCAAACTGTGTGAAATACTGCACAAGAGAATCTTCATCCACCAGTCGACCAACCAGCGCCATATCATCTGCGTATTTGATCAAAGTCAAGACTGGTGTGTTACATGAGAGTTCATTTGTGTATATTGAGAACAGAACAGGGGAGACGACGCACCCCTGTGGTGCTCCCGTATTTACGGATATCAAATCGGACATTACTCCTTTCAGACAGACACGCTGCGGCCGGTCAGATAGAAAATTCTTAATCCAAAGAACAATGTTGGAATTTATCTGTAGGTCAAGAAACTGCTGCAGCAAGATGTGACGTTGGATCGTGTTAAAGGCTGCAGAAAAATCCATAAAAAGGACTCTGACAAACGTGCCTGCATTATCTAGGTGACTTGAAATGAGATCCAACAGTGTGAGAGTAGCATCCTCAACACCTCTGTTTGATCGATAGGCAAATTGCAATGGATCCATCCGGCCAGCCACAGACGACGTGAGTTCCCTACACACTATTCGCTCCATACATTTAGCTAAGATCGGGGTCAAGGCCACCAGACGAAAATCATTGAACACCTTGGCACCTGCTGTTTTCGGCAATGCTATCACAGTTGACAGCTTCCAGGACTTCGGTACAAAATGGATGTTAAGCAGCCACTGAAACACTCTTGTGAATACAGAACCCAACTGACTGGCACAGGCCTTGAGAACTTTACCCTTCAAACCGTCAGGCCCAGGGGCCTTGTGTGGAATTAACGTGTGAAAAACATGAAACAGATTCTTCGGTGACTACAGGAGAACATGATGGTTGCTCTATCCTGTTACAAAGCTGTTCAATGTCACTTCGGAAATCATTCACATTAAAACGTGCATAAAAAGTGCATATAAATTCATTTGCTGCTGCCATTGCATCATCTGATTGGCTATGTTGTTTTTGTTGTTGTTGAGCCGTACCCATCATACAGTTTATCCCCTTCCATGCATCTTTTGCGTTACCCATCAGAAGTTTTCTTTCAAGAGAATCTGTGTAGCTTGTTTTAGCAGCTTTCAATTTACTTCTGAATTCTTTTCCTTTTTCCTTGACCTTGTCTTTATCACCTTCAATAAAAGCAATCTTTTTTTCATCGAACACAGCTTTGAGTTCTTTATTAATCCATGGTTTACTGTTCGGAAAAATCCGCACAGTTTTGGGGTTAAACACACTGTTTTCAAAGAACTGTATATATGAGGTCACTGTGTCAACTAGCTCTTCCGGATCAAGGCAAGCACAAAATAACAACTCCCAGTCAGTGGACTCAAAGCATTAGCTTTTTCTAATTTAAGGAAGTGGTTTTTTTTCACCCTCCTGAATAAACTTCATTTCTGAACGGACTTGGGCACTTTTTCTTCTTGCACTTCATGAACTTCTAATTTTTTCTTTAATGTTTCTCTAGAGGTAAGTAATGCCTGATTGTTTGGATCAAAGGCTAGGTCATTATCTATGCTGTCAAGCTCCTTTTGCAGTTCAGACCACTGGTTTTTTCTGTCAATGCCTTTTACCAGTGGAGTATGCTATACAGAAATCACGGATTCTACATTTACAAAGGTCCCATTTTAACTGGGGTTCCATTTTACTGTATTCCTGGGTTACGTTTTGCAAACAGTTGTTCACAATGCGGACAAAATTGATATCATGTAATAAACTATCATTGAATCTCCAAGATGATGGGCTTCTTTCTACAGTGGATATTTTCAATTTTATTTCAACGGATCTGTGGTCTGTTTGAGGTGTGGAATGCATATCGCAAAGGAGTGTTTTGTTAAATATACCATCTGTACATAGGATGTAGTCTAATCTACGGGCAATGAAAGGGTGCTTGCGACTCCAGGAGAATTCTTTTTCATCAGAGTGAAAAAGCCGCCAAACATCCCATACAGAAGAGTTCGTTAAAATGTTCTGAAAATAAGCTATGTCGTCCATTTTATGTGGCGCGCCACTAATAATGTCAAAGTCATTATTTAAAACACAGTTAAAGTCTCCACATACGACTTTTTCTCCATCAAACTTTCCCAGGTGTTCAGTCAATTCACCATAGAATATCTGTTTTTTCTTGAGAAGGACATGGGGCGTATGCGTTACCAACAAGTATACTGACGCTGCCAGTTGTGAAAGCAACTAAAACTATCCTGTCTGTCGTATGTGTACACTTTTCTTCATATGGAAAACAGAGATCTTACTCGTTTCTGTGCCCACAAATCACGTAGCGGCCGTCTTCGCTGGGCCCACCTGTCGGCTCGTTCTCTTTCAATGCCTTCTAGACTGGGGTTGTCGGTATCGTGGTTGGTTGTGCATGGCCACACAAAGACACCAGACTGTCATATTTCTCTCGTATCCCGGCTGAGGCCAAATATTTGTACTGGCTTTTTCATCGTTGCCCTGTCTTTGATATCACCCGTATGTGGTGGAAAAGGACGTTACACCCTCAAGCACAGCTGGGATACGAACTCACGACCCGAGCATTAGAAGTCCAACACTCTCCCATTCGGCCACCCTGGCTCCCCGCGACAGAACGTTTACTGTTCTGAACACCGTTTATTTCACAAAATTCTTGTGTAGTTGGGCTTCAGTCAAACATTGAAATCTGCAGATGAGTCCAACGTGTCACAGGATACTGAACACACTGATTTCGCCGTATCTTGAGAATATGAACGTTAAAACAAACAAATCTAGAGAGGCAGAAGCGTCTTTGGCTCACTTGTGAGCTGGGTCAAGGTCATTCAAAAGAGTATGTTTGTAAAACGCTTATCACGATCAATCATCATGCCAAGTAATGTGTCTCTGATGTTCGTGAGAAAATGGCAATTTTACAATTTTCCCAAGACAGCTGGTATGGTCTTGACCTTTGGTCAAGGTCATTCAAATGAGATTTGTCAGTGAGAGATCTATCATTATGCCATGTTCAACAGCTTTAGTGTGTGAAGGTCCTGCACAAATGGCAATGCAAATTCACAACAGACTTTAATGAACTTGACCTTCATTCAAAAGGATATGTCTGCATAGGTGGCATTGTTGTCTGTCATCATTCCTTGTTTGGTGCCTCTACTTTTGTTGCTTTTGAGAAAATGCCAACATTAACGTTTCCCCGAAACAGCTTGTATGGCTTTGACCTTGACACAAGGAAATTGAATACAGGTATGTCAGTAAAGGTTTTATCAATTATATTATCATGCAAAGTTTTATGCCTCTGGTGTTTCTGAGAAAAGGGCAATGTTAAATTTCCAGAGACAGCTTTCATGACCTTGACCTTCAGCCAAGATCGTTCTATATGGTATGGCTTGGGAGGTCTTATTGTTGTCTAACAGCGTGTCAGGTTTGGTGCGTCTGCTGTTTGTTGCTTTTGAGAAAATGACAACGTTCAAGTTAAAAAAAAAAAAAAAAAGTTTTCCGCACACAGCTTGTATGTCCTGGAACTTGACTCAAAGTCATTGAATGCAGGTATGTCAGTAAGGTGTTATCAAAGTCTATAATCATGATGATTATTGGCCATTTGTATAGCGCTACAAGAAAACGTCCATGCAGTAAGCATGCTCACGGCGCCTTTCGGGTTGGGGGGAAAGTGCGAGAGAGAGAGAGAGAGAGAGATAGAAGAGACGCGTCTTGAGGTTCTGCTTGAAGGTCATGACTGACGCAGAACCTGACTTGAGGTGAGCTGGCAAGTTGTTCCAGAGGCAAGTAGCTGCACTCTTGAAAGCCCATGCACCAGAGCGTTTCTTGTTTGTGTTGTCATAGTAACCTGGGACAGCAAGTCTGGACTGGGAAGAAGATCTTCGGCTGCGCGAAGGTCTATAGAGTGGTATGAGCTCAGCCAGATATAGTGGAGCAGTGCCGTGAATGCAGAGTTTAAAGCCTCTGGTGTTTGTAGAGCCTGAAAAAATGCCAGTGTTGATGTTTCAAACAGACTGCTTTAGTGACATTGACCTGGTTTGTGGTTTGTTTTGAAAGGTCTAATGGCTGTCTATGAGCATGCCAAGTTTCTTGCCTACGCCGTTTGTAGATTCTGAGAAAATGCCAATGTTGAAATTTACTGCGGACACACACACACACACACACACACACACACACACACACACAGTGCACTCCAAAGGCCTTTCCGAGAACCTCGTTCTTGAGAAGAAACAAAAATTGCAGGAACAGAACATGGCATAGCCATTTTTCAGAAACTAGCTTTTATTTGTCGTGTGCAAAATTGCAACTCCACCGGCCCCCGTAGTGTAGTGGTTAGCACTTCGGACTATGGACCGGGAGACCCGGGTTCGAATCCTAGCCGAGGCAAGCGGGATTTTTCCTACCTAGGTCGGCTCCTACCCAGAGCGGGTGTGCTATGGGCCCAATGGGGAGGCTGTTGCCACACAGCCGAGTTTCACCCACTTCACGGGTGCGACTTTGGGGGTGCTTCCCTTGGTATGACACGTCTTATGATGTGGATGATTACACGGTCGGCACCGCAGGTGCCGTTGTTCCCTGACCTGGTTAATGCCGGGATATTTATGACAGGAAGCGTGGAATGCGGCCCTGTCCCGCAGTCCCAAACCACACGGACCTCCATAGCATCAGCTTACCATCATCCTCATCTCCATCATCATGCATAATAAAAAAATTGCCCTAACTTCCAAGCCCTCCGTGGATTCCACCCATTACCAGGGAGGAACACCACTGGAGCCGGCAAAGAGTTGTGGCAGCAAAAAAAGAAAAAAAAAATGCAACTCCTTTAGCGTCAGTAATTAGCATTTGATTGCCCACGACGTAGTCCCGTTTGAACAAAACCAACTTCTCAAAAATGAGCCTTGACCGGATCGAGCAGTGGTGATCAAGTAGCTCTCTGTCTCACACACACACACACACACACACACAGCCACACACAGCCATTTCACTGGGCTGATACAGATTGAACCTAAGTCAGACACGCCCACAAACTGATAGAGAGAGAGAGAGAGGGAGAGAGAGTGATGTGCGAGCCACCAGTTCTCACAAAGCGTCTGTCGACTGCACATTCGGCCATTACACACCTGTCTTCGATATCGTCTTGCTGACAGTTTGAACAGAGGATACCACATCAGTTAACGGAAATGGAGGACAGTGCACTTGAAGAAAGGTCTGTTGATCATTTTTGGTGGACTGTTAGATTCACTTAAAGTTTTATTTTCGATCTAAACACATTCAAACGCCCCCAAAGGTGGTGCATTGCATGGTGGTCCTAGGTCGGCATTAAAAACTACCCCGCTCTTAGTGATCTATTTGTCTTTTTTTGTTTTGATTTACTCATTCGGGCTCTGTTGTGTTGACCACAGAGGTTTTGGATCAGAGACAGCACACAGGCAAATGGGCGTTTTTGATCTACTGCCGTCACTCCCTCAACTTCTGGTGGTGCTAGCACTTTCAATTATCTGGTTGCTGTGGCGCCAGAGATCCCTGGATGTCCACGCTGTCAAGGAACGTCCGACAAGAGAGCCGATTCTGAAGAGGAGTCCAGTTGGTTAGTATCTCTCTCTCTCTCTCTCTCTCTCTCTCTCTCTCTGTGTGTGTGTGTGTGTGTGTGTGTGTTTTCATGTTATGCTGTGTTGAAGATAAACTGATCGATTATATAAAAAAATCGCACTGGTTTACTCTCTCTCTCTCTCTCTCTCTCACACACACACACACACACAAACACACACACACACACACACACACACACAGAGTTGCCATTCCTCAGGCTACAACCTGAATTGAGCCCCAGGTCGGATACCCGGTGGGATTTGCACACGGGATTTAATTTAATTAGCACACCAGTCACAGGTTCTTTTCGCAAATAATAGATTTTGTGTCAACAACCCTCTATAATCACGAAGGCTGAAAAGAGATATCCAGCTGTTCCGAAGATGTCATTTATTCAAATGACAATTGTTATTCATAGCATATCGTAGCAAATGCTGGATAAAGCTTGGAACGCAGAGCAGTTTTCCCACAATCAAGGTAGGATAGAAACAAAATAGTGCAAACTCAAAGGTCCCTAATAATACATTGTGCATTACGGTAAACTCAAACAACTGAAATAATACCTTGTTAAATTGTCACTCATTCGCATGCTGTACACTGCAGAATAGAGAGAGAGAGAGAGAGAGAGAGAGGATACTCCATAAATGTGGCGGAGGAAACCGGCGGATAGAAATGCAATAACAGCGTTATTTGTTCCTGGTCATTCCCACTGAATTGCTCATTCAAGTCAAAAACGTGGACGACTACTGAGAATCTGACTCGCTACAACTCAGTGTTCACCGTGGAGAAATTAGAGAAAGATAGAAACGTTCGTCGGCTAACATTCTTCGTCGTTTCATGACGTCATTATGAGCCGAAGACGCGCGCACAAATCTGTAGCATAGCAGCGGCCTTCATCGGCGGTACGCGTTCCACTCTCTGGGGCACAGAGTCTTTCAGTGGAAAGTACCTCTGTGCACGGTGGGGAAATGGCGCTCACTGCGCTACCGTGACGGGCCTAAATTGTCTCGGTGCTCTCAAACACAAGGTCGCGCCCTATGTCATCCTTGATCAGCTTTGAACCCAGAGGGATCCTCAATGGCGCAAGTGATGGCAGGCTGTCTTCAGAGTGAAAGTAGGCGTGTTTCTGAATCAGAGACATACATAACATGTCTCTGTCTTAATGGACAGATCTATTATTACATTCAGTCCTAGAGCACGGGTGTGTATGCTTTTGTAATCGTCTCTTATTCCACCACAAGGCAGGTACGTGATCGTCTGCACCGTGCAATAATACTTGCTTGTAGAGTGCAACACCTTGGCCTGTCAGAGTGCAACCCCCTTTCCGTTTACTCACATCCTGTTGGATCAGTGCACCACGTAAACAGTGCCATCAAAGCGCAGCAATAATTGTCCGCTGGCAAAGATTTTGCCCAAACAAAAAGTGGTCGGATATTCAAGACTTCGTTTCAAATCGAATCATATGACATACAAGTCTTCGCTTTTCTAAAAAAAATTCGCCATTTTTGAAAATGGCGCTGGGTGTAAGCAGTCACATTTTCACGCCCCGCCGAAAAGGGACTGCACTCTGGAGTCTATACGCGTTCGTGACAGAGTGGTGTCCCTTCACTCGATCTGCATCTGGCTTCACTCCCTTGATCATTGAACGCACTGTCAGGTTTGTGTTTTCGAACTGTTTACCTAATATATTTTTCTGCATGGAGGGTGTTTACGTCTTTTGTTATATCTCGCATGTGTATTTGCGAGTGCATGAGTCTTTGGAAGAACAAATTTGAACAATGCTGTTGTCGAAAAGCGATGAATGGAATGAATGAATGCACGCCATTTTGGCTGGTGATCACGTCACTACTAGGATGTAAACAACACAGCGAGATGGCTCCAAATGGTAGGTCTCTTTGGAGACTGATTGCTCGTAATCCACGGCTTATCAGTTCTCATAAATGTGCAAGACAACAGTGAATATGTTTAAAAATCACCAAATTATAGTGTCATTGTACCTACCGCAGTAGCACGGTCAGAAGAAGGGGCCGAAGGTGCGATCGGAAAAAGCACACTTTTCACGACGAAGATCAGAACCTTCGCCCGTGTCAAAGTTCATGCGCATGCGCACTCGCGGCAATGCTAAAAATAAACGAGAATCCCGACGACGAAGATCGGCCGACGAACGTTTCTATCTTTCTCTATTATTACAAAATCTTCGGTGCGGTTATGCTAGTAAACCTCCTTTACGTTGGGAGGATAGTCAAGGGGCGGTGGGACTGGAAAAAAGCTTTGTATGGCCGTGATACAGGCAAACTTGGGCTGAAAAATTCTGCTAACAAAGGATACTCACCATACTGAGTCAAGGCGACCTCTCACCAAGAGGGAATGCTACTGCTACTCGTCTGATAGGGCATCAAGAAAGGAAAGAGCCGTTACAGAAATTTAATTATTTTTCAATAATTCTCATTTGCATAAGTATCCCTCTATATATCACGAAGGCTGAAGCTCACTGATAGTGGGGACAAAACAATTCAAACAGAAAAGACACAAGCGGCTGATGCTAAAATGTGTCATTTATTCAAATGACAATAATATTGTTATTCATAGCAAATCATAGGTATGCAAAGCAAAGGAATTTTCTCACAAAGAAGATAGGGTAAAAATGAATTAAACGGCCAAAGGCAATGAGACCTACCTGTGGTCTGATTGTCACCCCACCCGAAAGTCTGCAGGGAGACCAAACCGGTACAATTGTCTGTTGAAGGAGAGTTGTGCCAGAGATCCCTGGATGTCCACGCTGTCAAGGAACGTCCGACAAGAGAGCCGATTCTGAAGAGGAGTCCAGTTGGTTAGTATCTCTCTCTCTCTGTGTGTGTGTGTGTGTGTGTGTGTGTGTGTGTGTGTGTGTGTTTTCATGCTATGCTGTGTTGAAGATAAACTGATCGATTATATAAAAAAATCGCACTGGTTTACTCTCTCTCTCTCACACACACACACACACACACACACACACACACACACACACACACACAGAGTTGCCATTCCTCAGGCTACAACCTGAATTGAGCCCCAAGTCGGATACCCGGAGGGATTTGCACACGGGATTTAATTTAATTAGCACACCAGTCACAGGTTCTTTTCGCAAATAATAGATTTTGTGTCAACAACCCTCTATAATCACGAAGGCTGAAAAGAGATATCCAGCTGTTCCGAAGATGTCATTTATTCAAATGACAATTGTTATTCATAGCATATCGTAGCAAATGCTGGATAAAGCTTGGAAAGCATAGCAGTTTTCCCACAATCAAGGTAGGATAGAAACAAAATAGTGCAAACTCAAAGGTCCCTAATAATACATTGTGCATTACGGTAAACTCAAACAACTGAAATAATACCTTGTTAAATTGTCACTCATTCGCATGCTGTACACTGCATAATAGAGAGAGAGAGAGAGAGAGAGGATACTCCATAAATGTGGCGGAGGAAACCGGCGGATAGAAATGCAATAACAGCGTTATTTGTTCCTGGTCATTCCCACTGAATTGCTCATTCAAGTCAAAAACGTGGACGACTACTGAGAATCTGACTCGCTACAACTCAGTGTTCACCGTGGAGAAATTAGAGAAAGATAGAAACGTTCGTCGGCTAACATTCTTCGTCGTTTCATGACGTCATTATGAGCCGAAGACGCGCGCACAAATCTGTAGCATAGCAGCGGCCTTCATCGGCGGTACGCGTTCCACTCTCTGGGGCACAGAGTCTTTCAGTGGAAAGTACCTCTGTGCACGGTGGGGAAATGGCGCTCACTGCGCTACCGTGACGGGCCTAAATTGTCTCGGTGCTCTCAAACACAAGGTCGCGCACTATGTCATCCTTGATCAGCTTTGAACCCAGAGGGATCCTCAATGGCGCAAGTGATGGCAGGCTGTCTTCAGAGTGAAAAGTAGGCGTGTTTCTGAATCAGAGACATACATAACATGTCTCTGTCTGAATGGACAGATCTATTATTACATTCAGTCCTAGAGCACGGGTGTGTATGCTTTTGTAATCGTCTCTTATTCCACCACAAGGCAGGTACGTGATCGTCTGCACCGTGCAATAATACTTGCTTGTAGAGTGCAACACCTTGGCCTGTCAGAGTGCAACCCCCTTTCCGTTTACTCACATCCTGTTGGATCAGTGCACCACGTAAACAGTGCCATCAAAGCGCAGCAATAATTGTCCGCTGGCAAAGATTTTGCCCAAACAAAAAGTGGTCCGACATTCAAAACTTCGTTTTAAATCGAATCATATGACGTACAAGTCTTCGCTTTTCTAAAAAAAATTCGCCATTTTTGAAAATGGCGCTGGGTGTAAGCAGTCACATTTTCACGCCCCGCCGAAAAGGGACTGCACTCTGGAGTCTATACGCGTTCGTGACAGAGTGGTGTCCCTTCACTCGATCTGCATCTGGCTTCACTCCCTTGATCATTGAACGCACTGTCAGGTTTGTGTTTTCGAACTGTTTACCGAATATATTTTCCTGCATGGAAAGTGTTTACGTCTTTTGTTATATCTCGCATGTGTATTTGCGAGTGCATGAGTCTTTGGAAGAACAAATTTGAACAATGCTGTTGTCGAAAAGCGATGAATGGAATGAATGAATGCACGCCATTTTGGCTGGTGATCACGTCACTACTAGGATGTAGACAACACAGCGAGATGGCCCCAAATGGTAGGTCTCTTTGGAGACTGATTGCTCGTAATCCACGGCTTATCAGTTCTCATAAATGTGCAAGACAACAGTGAATATGTTTAAAAATCACCAAATTATAGTGTCATTGTACCTACCGCAGTAGCACGGTCAGAAGAAGGGGCCGAAGGTGCGATCGGAAAAAGCACACTTTTCACGACGAAGATCAGAACCTTTGTCCGTGTCAAAGTTCATGCGCATGCGCACTCGCGGCAATGCTAAAAATAAACGAGAATCCCGACGACGAAGATCGGCCGACGAACGTTTCTATCTTTCTCTATTATTACAAAATCTTCGGTGCGGTTATGCTAGTAAACCTCCTTTACGTTGGGAGGATAGTCAAGGGGCGGTGGGACTGGAAAAAAGCTTTGTATGGCCGTGATACAGGCAAACTTGGGCTGAAAAATTCTGCTAACAAAGGATACTCACCATATTGAGTCAAGGCGACCTCTCACCAAGAGGGAATGCTACTGCTACTCGTCTGTTAGGGCATCAAGAAAGGAAAGAGCCGTTACAGAAATTTAATTATTTTTCAATAATTCTCATTTGCATAAGTATCCCTCTATATATCACGAAGGCTGAAGCTCACTGATAGTGGGGACAAAACAATTCAAACAGAAAAGACACAAGCGGCTGATGCGAAAATGTGTCATTTATTCAAATGACAATAATATTGTTATTCATAGCAAATCATAGGTATGCAAAGCAAAGGAATTTTCTCACAAAGAAGATAGGGTAAAAATGAATTAAACGGCCAAAGGCAATGAGACCTACCTGTGGTCTGATTGTCTACCCACCCGAAAGTCTGCAGGGAGACCAAACCAGTACAATTGTCTGTTGAAGGAGAGTTGTTTTCGTTTTTGTTTTGACCAGCTGAACGAGATATCTTCTTCCTACGTTTTAACGTAATCATACCTGCCATACTAGCCAGTCTGTCAAAAAAGTACACTTGTGCTAGGAAAGTTACTTCAACTGAGTAACCTCTGGTTTTGTGTGTGTGTGTGTGTGTGTGTGTGTGTGTGTGTGTGTGCGTGTGTGTGTGTGTGTGTCCTGCCATCTTTCTAGTTTACAACAAGTAGCACATACAGATTCTGGAATGCTGTTCACATTCTGGAACACAAAGCAGCAAAGTTTGGTGACTTGAAATGTAATAATTATTGTGTCATGGTATATGCTGAGCACTCAAGCTGACGCCCACCAAAATCATGGGTAGTTAACTTTCACAAGTATCGTTACAATTACTGCATTGTGTTGGCTACCCCCTAACTGAAGAAAGCGGCAGGTTCTGTAAGGTTGGTTTTTTGTTGTTGTTGTTGATGTTGTTGTTTTCTTGCGTTTTGTTTTTTCGGGTTTTTTTTTTTTTTTTTTTTGGGGGGGGTGGGGGGGGGGGGTCTTTTTTTTTTTTTTTTTTTTTGGGGGGGGGGGGAGGGATGCTGAGTAGAAAGGTGTCAAATGACACTGACACTGGGTCATTGTGACCTGGCACCATGTGATACCGCAGCACATAAATGCTGTTTTGCCATGGTTACAAAGACTCTAACCACACACTTGATAATGATATACGTTTACCGTTAATTCAGTTTTACTTTTTATATTTTATATGAAAAACTGTGATGACTGTATATCATTTGATTTATTTATTTAGCGACAAAACAAGGGTGAATCCAAAGACAGCTTTCTGTTTTAAATTTTATTTGTTAACCAGACAATAAAGGTTTGAATGCAAGAAAATGATCTATTGCTCTCAGTCGAAGATTGCATTAGACACTAGAGTGCATGGCACTGTCTTGTAGCACTGCCACTAGTGGCAGTGTTACAGCATAGCACAATGCAAGGCAGGGGGAAGATGTAAAGGAAATTACTGTACCGAGTCCCAACAAAGAAATGGCATTATCTTCCGAAACCTGCAACTGCATCGGCAAACACAACTGCTAATCAGTAATCTGAGCATAACAAATTTGTACTAACGAGTAACATTAACCAGTTTAGTCACAGACCAGAGCAACTGATGTGTATTATTATTATCATTATTTACTTACTATTCAAGAACACCTTTGTAAGAGCATCATGACAGTCAAATAATAACTGTAACGCCCGAAGAGCAATGAACCGTTTGAGGTTAAACCTGGAATCTGCAGATTATCAAAAGTTAAAACCGTGCTGATTTAGAGGCAAATGTTATGCATTTTCGCAGCCTTCACAATGCCGGACTGTCGTGGGCGACAGGCTTGGACGCACGCTTGCATAAGCTGTACAGCCTGAAACGTGTCTGGCTGTATCATGGATAAAAATAAAGCATTTGCACGCTCGTCGCCTGCAGTCCCTGCAGCTTGTAATCAATGAAATGAACATGACAGTAAATATTCCGGAAATTCCTGGACTACATGAAATATAGACACGCTCATGCAACTTGATTCTGCGTTTGGTACCCTTCAGCGCTTGCAGGCTGTTCTGGAATAGGAGTGCGAGAGTGGAAAGTCGGGTCAGCGCGACGAGTAAACAACACAAGTATGCGAACAAACGTCACAGTTTGAGCATGAAATGAATGCATAATACTTGTTGTCATCCATTAGCGGCTTTTCTCTTTGATCTCTCCCGTTGCTCGAATCCCGGCTGGGGCCAAATACTTGTGCTGGCCTTTTTCTCGTTGCTCCGTCTTTGATATCACCCATAAGTATACGTGGTGGAAAAGGACGTTAAACTCCCAAACACCCACCCACCCACTCTCTCCCGTTGCACAATTGCGGGAATTCCACTGGTGCGATAACTCATGTGACACATCACATGACAATCATTTCCATGAGTTCCCTGCCAAGGTTTTATCTATATGAATGGAAAGAACACAGATAGAACCTATTGGCAGAGAATCATTGAAGGACGGGTATTACTACGCCTGGTGCGCGCTCACCCCGATCTTCAGATGTCAACACGGCCGGCAAAAACGAAACACGTTTACGGCTCGGTATTGGCGTTTCCAACTTCATCAACTATTTGTTAAAGTAAAAATATTGCTTTACCCGATACCTAACAAACACTATTTACTCAAATCATGGACAGTTTCAACGAAAACTTACCAAAAACCGTTCTCACAAAGTTCAATCGAAGCTGGCACCGGACTTATTCGTTAACTTGACTGGTCATGGCAAGATAGGTGCAAATAACGCTGTTAAATTTCAAAACGACAGTATTGCGTACTCAAATCAAAGACAGTTTCAACGCTATCCGACCAAAAACCTGTGACATAAAGCTGAATGGAGTCTAGTCACTGCATGTCGTCTGCTATCCGATGTGAAGGCAAGCGTATTCCTTGTCAGTCTAGATCTGATTCAACCGAAGCTCCTTGAATCGTTCGAATCATCCAAGCAAGTTATAAAATGTAGCTTTTGGTGGAAGGACACTTTAATCGTTGTACATGTACTCAAAATATTAGAAGCAACACTCACGAATCTTGATATTCTACAAAGAACCGAGGGGGGAAGATGCAAGTCTTGCAGCAGAAACCCGGCCGCTAGATCACGCTGTCATGACAGAGCGTAAACAGAGCTGTGCATGTTTCAACCCTGTACCCGGGGCCGACGCTACTCTAGAGTAGCGTCGGTACCGGGTGCAGGGATGTTCATGTTTAGCATTGACTTCGCAAATTTCTGTTTGCTTCAAAGTGTTACCAGGTTTGTTTGTGTCTTCAGTCGAAGTTTAGAACTTGTGTTTTTGTTTGGGTTTGAGTGAACTGACATTGTATTGCTAGCGTAGGAAGGCGCACTTTATTCTGTCGTCGGCCTAATGATTTCCTGG
The DNA here is from genome assembly GCA_018292915.2 of Batillaria attramentaria. Classification (NCBI taxonomy): domain Eukaryota; kingdom Metazoa; phylum Mollusca; class Gastropoda; family Batillariidae; genus Batillaria; species Batillaria attramentaria. Next base: position 156,131 of record JACVVK020000296.1, read on the forward strand.
CCACTCCTATTTTGCGCTGCTCAGGTTCAGCTCCAAAAAATAGCAGGTAGAGCAGTTTTTAGTCGGGTAAGCGCTCAAAATGCAGCATGAATGAGAGAGGATCATAAAGCCATTACACCACATAATTAATTGTTCCATGACATGATCCGTCCCTCAGCTTAAGTTCAGGGACGGATCTGCGTCATGAAGCAAATACTCGTCGGTATTCAACAAAGCCATGTGGTGTGGCAGCTAATTATGCATATTTAGGGGAAAGTCCGACTGCGAAGTGTTAAAAAAAAATTGCTAACTGTTTGCAAACGTGGGCTGAAAAATCTGCAAACAAAGCATTGCATTATTTGGCAATTTTAAAACGCATGTATACATTTCTGTAAATATAGATCTTATGTGTTGTGGCATCCCATTCATAACGTTTGGTAGAACTGCAGAACCAGTCAGCATGGTGGCCCCGACAAATATTCGGTCGTGTGTATGTGCTGTATTTTGAAAATATCCGATTATGTGATGATGATAATTATAATGCACTTTTATTTAACACTCAGACAAAATCAAAGCGGACAGGGTTATCCGTATTGTGCTGATTGGCAAGACTGGTGCTGGCAAAAGCGCCACAGGGAACTCCATCCTGGGATCCAAGGCTTTTGACCCAGTTAGGAGGATGAGCTCTCAAACACAGGTGTGCAAGAAAAAGGCGGCCAAGATCAATGACACTGAGGTGCAGGTAAGTATAAAGTAGATACGTTAATCCGTTCCATGTCTGTCTTTCGGTATTCAGAATACCTTAACAAAATGCAGATGTAATGAAATCGTCGCCGAATCATTTGTTCAGGTGAAGATTAGTATCAGCTTCACAAACTTGCAAAAGCCTTCATCAGTTTCGACTGCATTGCCAAACGTGAAGGTGTGGTGATATAAATTAAGTATCGCAGCAATCGGCACGATAGTGTAGACCACAGAAGTTGCAGATTTCACCTTATCCTGTTCATTCCTCTCAATAGGTTGTTGATACACCTGGAGTCGTGGACACGGACCGGGACCAGGCAGAGGTTGAGAAGGAAATTACAAAATGCATTTGCCTAAGTGCCCCGGGACCCCATGTTTTTATAATGACTGTAAGACTGTGCGATAGATTCACTGCTGAAGAATTTGCGGCATACGAAATGCTAAAAAGAATGTTTGGGGATAAAGTTGTTAATTACATGATCATTGTTTTTACTAACGCGGACCAGCTTGACGGCATGAGCGTTGAGGAAATTTTGAAAACCGCTCCGAAAAACATGAAACAAGTTCTGAAAGAAGTGAAGGACAGATACATAGCATTTAACAATAGCGCAGCAGTTGCTGATGAAGCCAAAGACAAGCAAGTTGTAGATCTCATGAAACAGATCGAAGATTTGAGAGGCACCTTCGGTGCTCACGAACAGTTCTTTACAAACCCCGTAATTGAGGAAACCGAGAAGGAAATAGAAGAGAAAGTGAAAGAACTTTCAGACAAACTCAGTGTCGGGGACAAAGAAGCTAGAGAAATTTTTATGGATCAGATTGAAAATGACCAGCAGACTTCCTTTCTTAAGCAGGTCGGGAGAGTTATAAGGCGTTTGATCACAACGGCTGTGGCAGCAGTATCAGGAGGGGCCGGTATCTTGGCAATCCGTCTAGCAGTAGAAGGTGGCGCTGCTGCTGCTTCTACAGCTGCTGCAACAGCATCTGTTTCAACTGCTTTGGGATCACTTGTAGCGGCCGACAAAGCAAAGAAGTTGTGTGCTGTCATGTAAAATATGCACCACAGAAACCCGCTTCCTCATTGCTGGCCGGCAACTCATAAATGCCAGTCTTTTGTACTCTACTGAATTTGGTACTTTACATTTGCAAACATATACGGGTTTATTGAGCAGTCAAAAGCAATTTTTAAATATTGGCACATTCAGATCAAACGCTACAGAAATGACAGTGACATCAATATCAACATGATACGGAGCTTCGCCGGAATTTTCCTTTTCTCAGGAACGCTAGCTTCAACAAGAACGGTTTGTTATGAGAAACCACTGACGTTTCTTGATCGATGTTGCTCTGCGAATCAGGATGAAGAATCAGGAGGTCAACGAAGGGAGTGTGAGGAAGAGAAGCGGTTAGGCGGGGGGGGGGGGGGGGGGTGTAAGTTGGTCTGTCGCTGAATCCGTTTTAACAATATTTTACATTTCCTGCTTTTACACGGTCTGGGCACGCATGCAAAACTCGAGGTTAAGGATTTTAACCCTGGGCTAAACTTTAACCTCGATCTAAAATAGCTCTATGGTTAAATTTTCGCATGCACGAGTCGAGATCACCTCTATCTAGCTACAGTCGGGGGTCAGACTATCGGGCTGATTTCGGGCTGATAAGTCCGCTAACCCCGGGTTAGCGAGAAGCAAAGATTGCATCAATTGCACTGAATCGGTAAAAAAAAAAAAAAAAAAAAAAGGCAGCTTTTACGCTCATACTGCGTTTTCCGTGACCGTCTAACCCATTTGACATCTTTGGTGATGTGTAAATATTCAAAAAGCTCAAGTTTGGAGGTTCTTACGACCACTGACAGTAACAAAGACGACAATGAACTTTCGATTCGGCAAGCACCCGCCGTACACCGGCTGTGCTAAGAAACGCGTGGCAGCCTTGGTTGAGTTAGTGTTCATGCCGCGGCAAAAGCACGTTGGTGGTAAGTGTCTTCATGAAATTTCTGAGGCAATATTTTTTTTTTAATATTCTTACCATCAACGCGGCATGGACACTAATACAGCCAAGGCAACTGTGCGTTTCTCAGCACAACCGGTTGTACGGCGTGAAGAATCATATCTTGACGCCAGCTGCGTTGTGTGTGTGTGTGTGTCTGTACTTACCGGAGACCGGGGACACACACGGGCAAATTTTTCCACAAATCGGGGACTTGTGTGTGTGTGTGTTCTTGTTGTTGTTGTTGTTTTAAATCAGGAAGCAGGCCCATTCCATCATGGTGCCTAAACCGTTTTAGAAGGAATTTTTCCTTCCTTTTTTCTCTTCCTTTTTTTATTTTTTGTATATTTTCGTATGCTGCTTCTGTCCTTCCTTCATCACTTTCCCAATTCTTTTCCATTTATCTTTCATTCATTTGCATGTTAAAAATACACATTTCATAATAATAATAATAATAACTCACCAGGTGCAAGCTGTGCCGTCAGCCGCCCCCCCCCCCCTCTTTTTTAATGTTGTTTCCATAGTAATGGAAACAACATCGTAGGACGGGCTAAATTTTCCACGTTCATGGGCAAGCATCTGTGGTACAAACGCACGTCACTGCCGATCTCCCGCAGAGACGATTTTGCAAGTGTAACTCTGACAATGACGTAAGAAAACGTGCGTCATCGATGCTGACATGTACGGTGCCCCGAACGTGCTTCTCCTCCTCAGTGAGTGCCGTCTGTGCGTATGTGTGCGTGCGTGCGTGCATGCGGCTGTGTGTGTGTGAATTGTGTCCAGGCCCGTTTCTTCGAAAATACTCAACCGAATGGCTTCAAATTTGGGGTATCCAAATATATCAAAATGTTATATTAGAGCAACCAAGCGTGTGATGATTGCTTAAGTGATTTGGGAGTTATCGCCCTTTTGAGACAAGTTGGTTGTCTTTCGTGTACAGGCGTAATATTTATTTAAATCACTCAATTTTTTTTGGGTTGGACTTCTAATGCTCGGGTCGTGAGTTCGATCCCGGCTGGGGCCAAATATTTGTGCTGGCTTTTTCATCGTTGCCCCGTCTTTGATATCACCCTATGTGGTGGAAAAGGACGTTAAACCCCCAAACACCCACCCACCCACTCAATTTTTTGGCAGTAGATAGCTTGAATACGGACTCTGAACAGAGTCACTACTAGAAACTGGTCGCTCTTATAGTTTTCATGTAAACCGAGCCTGAGTTGACATTGCATGTGAACCCAGTTCAGATGCCTATTTCTCCGAAAATACTGAACCGATCGATTTCAAATTTGGGGTTTCTAAATGAATCAAGATTGTTGAATAGAATGCCCGATCCAGGTACGATTGCTCACATGATTTGCGAGTTATCGCCCTTTTCAGAAAGAGTGGCTTTCTGGCGTTTAAAGGCGTAATATTTACCTAAGCCGCTCCATTTTTTGGACATAGATAGCATGAATACGGACTCTCAGCTAAGTGAATTTTGGAGGTTGTCGCTTTTATACTTTTGGCGTAAGCCGTACCTGATGAAAGTGCTGGTGAACACACTTTAGGTCTCTAAATCGCTCCTACTATACATAGATAATGAGCCTGGGGTGCCATAAAAAATATACAAAAAAAAAATTAGAAAAATTCACTGCAGCCGTTATCGTCAGTTGACTCGAAAATTTGTACTCACAGCACATTTCCTCTGCAAGCCACACGCCTCACAAACACGCACGCGCACTGACGTAAAGTAAGTGTGTCATGTTTGATTGACGTGATGCTGTTTTTTCTTGGGGGTGTCTCGCCACTTTCTTTCCGAATTCCTCTGTTTGGAGACGTGGTGTATTTTACTTCTACTATGTCGCCATCTTCGTGCAATCGCAGAGAAGACACGGGATACAACACAATACAACTCCAATACTTTATGAACAGAATATGCACGGAGAACAAATTCATGAAAGAAGAAGAACCCAGAACGCTGTGCAGGGCTGCTTACGTACGGAACAGGTCAGATCTAGAACATTCCTCAACTTACTGGAAGGTTCGATATCTTTCCAAGGTGACGTAATCTACTGACGTTACTGCACCAGCATGTTCTGGGATGGTCTAGAAATTATTTTGCATCGAAATGCAGTATCCTTTCGCGATCTCTACAACTTGACGTGTGGAAAGCGGGAATTTCAGTTGGTTTCGTTTTTGCCACTGACTCACACTCAGAAGCATAATGTGTGTGTGTGGGGAGGGGGGGGGGGGGTGCGTGCGTGCGCAAGGGTCTCTTCTCCGATACCAGTAAGCAATCGTCTGCCAGTCAGGTCTGCGGGAAGTAACTCTGTCAAAGGGGAACGACTTTATTACAAGAATTCATTCACCCATGTAGAACCTCGCATACGCCAAAACGTTTGTGACGTCAACCAGCTAGGCGAGCTCACAAACCTTTTTCACACACAATCCATGGTCCTGTGTCACCAAAGGATGGGTGTTGTGATTGCTAATTTTCACTATTCTTTTTTGTTCTTTTCTGCCCAACATTTTTTTTTTTAACACACAGTCCATGGTCTTTAGTCACCAAAGGATGGGTGTTGTGATAATTTTACTATTTTTTCTGGTCCTTTTCTCGCCCAACCTTTTTTTTTTTCCCGCGCCGTGTATGTCAGTACGTCCGCAGAGTTACCTTTTGTTTGTTTGTTGAAGTTATGTCCCATTTGTTTATGTCCTGAAGAAGGCGTAAGCCGAAACATCGACCTGTGCCGTCCTTTGTCAAAGTTAAGTGGTTTCTGTCCCTTTTGTGTCGCTTTTATTTGCTCATGTGTTTGGGTTTACTTTCTTTATGTCAGCATGCTTGATGTCAGAGAGCTTGCGTTCCGGCGTGTGCGCGCGGGCTGCATACATGACACAACGACTACGACTGTGACTACAGCAGGTCATTGAATGGAAACAACATACTGGGCTGGTGGCCATCTTGGTGTTTTTTTTTTTTTTTTCTTCCTCTTTTTTAACGTGTACATGAGCCTTTTTAGTCATCAGTAAGACAAAGTATATATATCATTAATAATACTTATAAATACTTAATGAGCATAAACAAGAAAAGCTTATAATAATGCTCATGGTGAAACAAACAGTGTAACAGTATTGCTATGACAGACTAAATTAATCCTAGAATGTGATATATTAACACTGGAGAGAGAGAGAGAGAGAGAGAGAGAGAGAGAGATTCTGTGTGTGTGTGTGTGTACTCACAAAACATAAAATAAAATAAAGCAAAATGAATATAAAAAAGAAATAAAACATTTTAAAAATGAAATTTCCGCTAGGCTGCGCTAGACACTGTTAAGGAGGTATCAGTATCCCTATTGCGTGGTCGGAACAGTTATTCTTGCTGAAGCGCTTGTCAGTAACCGATGTTTTAATCCATTCTTTCTTCGAAAAGACCACACATGGCAAGGAAGTTATCGAATGTAAACAAAATCCACGCCTGGAGCATGCGCATCGAAGAGATTTCCCCAAGCTTAAAATAGAGTGTCGGGTTAGCAGCTACACGTTTTAACCTTGACTTCTGCGTCGCGCTAAATCGCTCCCTCTAGCCTCGGAATAGCTAGTCTGGGTTAGGCCTCAACCGAGGGTTGAATTAACCTCGATGTTTACATGCGGGCCCTGGTTGTAAAACATATTCACACGGCATGTATGCTGCACTACTTGGTTTTCCAACACATAATTTTATGTATTCACTCTTGTCTTGGGTACAAATTTTATTATTCTTGCCTTATCTGTATGGTTTGATTATGCGCAGATTACGAAATTTGTACAATTCCTTCGTTTGCTCTATGCATTGTTATTTTTTATTGTTTTGGGGGCCCGTGTGGCCTATCTAGCAAAATGTGTTGTCCCTATCGCTTTGCCTTCACTGTTTTAAGTGTACGTATCTTCAGACTAATATTTATTTTGACGATGATTCTGGCCAGATCACAAAACGTACCCTGTAAAACCCAATAATTATTGTTCAGCACTTGGTTAAAATTTATTTGTCTATGTTTGGCTTTTTTCTCGTAGAAATAACATGTCTAAAATATCTTCCAGCGGGGACTTCGTAGTGATGTTACTGAAATTTCTTCAGACCTCTTATGATTATTTTTTCCAGACATGTCTTCTTTCAGTTCCCTTTAATTTTTTAGGTGTGTTACAGCTACTTATTAAAGACAATGCATCTGTCAATGCTTATTTTGCGTAACTAATATTGCGTCAGCTATTCTTGCTGTGTGTAATTGTGCTTTAGTGTGAGCATTTCGATGAACTAAATTAGGTTTACTATAGGCGATAAACGGGGACTATCTGCATGTTCAGTCATAGACACATATAAAGCAGTGAGAGTTTATTTTGGGGGCAATGAAGACAAAATTGTACTTTCTAATCCTCTTATATACTTATTTATTCCTTATTCCTCGATTTAGAACGAACAGAGCTTATTATTATCATGTCGCCTATTATTATTAAATACAGCTGGTTAACAGAATATGTTCGTATTGTTTTTTAATGAGAGCAGAAAAAAAATATTTGGTAAAATTGAATATTTTCGTATTTTCCCCCTCTCTTTTCCATGTCTTTTGGGGGTCGTTTATAAATGAGTATTTACGGTAATCTTTGTTAATGCTGGGAATCAGTCTATCACTACAGCTTGTGAAGTCTGTGACAAACCGCATTTATAGGGTTTTCATTAATTATTTGTTTGCAGTTTTTAAAAATGTTTTTTCATGTGTAGTGCTAGCTGTTAACTAGTGTTTTAGACAGGTAGCACTGTACTGGATTCTATCCCAGTCGTACATACTTACTTAGGCCCCTGGCTCCAAGTGGAGCATAGGCCATCAACAACCCTTCGCCATCGCACTCTGTTCTGGGCTATTTTTGCCACTCCAGTCCAGTTGGTCCCCTGCTTATATAGCTCTGCCTCAGTGTCCCGCCTCCAGCTGTTGCGAGGCCGGCCTCTCTTCCTTTTCCCCTGCGGGTTCCATGTCAGGGCTTGGCGTGTGGTGCTGGATGCTGGCTTCCTGAGGGTGTGTCCAATCCAGCCCCACTTCCTCCGCAGTATCTGCTTGGCCCCGCTCGCTCCCACAGCTCTTCGTTCCGGATCTTCTCTGGCCATCGGATGTTGAAGATGCGCCTCAAACAGGTGTTGAGAAATGTCTGGATCTTCTGGTGCATCGTCTCCGTTGTCCTCCATGTTTCGCATCCGTAGAGCAGAACTGACTTCACGTTGGAGTTGAAGATGCTAAGCTTGGTTCTTATGCTGACAACTTTGGATGCCCAGACGTTCTTCAGCATGACCATTGCTGCTCTTGCCTTGCCGATTCTGGCTGTGACGTCTCGGTCTGTGCCTCCCTGTCCATCAACCACACTCTCCGGGTAGACACAAAAAAAAAAAAAAAAATCTACCTCCCTGATGGGCTCTCCACCGACTGTGACTGGTGTGTCGGCAGTGGTGTTGATCTTCATCAGCTCGGTTTTCCTCCTGTTGATCTTGAGCCCTGTTCCAGCTGGTGTGGCTTCCAGGCAAGTAGTCTTGTCCTGCATCTGGCTGTGGCTGTGAGACAAGAGCGCCAGGTCGTCCGCAAAGTTGAAGTCATCCAGCTGCGTCCAGAGTGCCCACTGTATCCCGTTTTTCCTGCCTGTTGTAGTGGTCTTCATAATCCAGTCGATGACCAGGAGGAAGAGGAACGGGGACAACAGGCATCCCTGGCGGACTCCGGTCTTCACCTTTCACCGAAGCTTTCTGACAACTGGCCGGCATGGGCAGTCCTGCAGCTCATGTCTTGGTAGGTGCACTGGATCAGGGAGATGATCTTCCCGGGAACTCCATAGTGCCTTAGCAGCTTCCACAGCGCCTCTCTGTCTATACTGTCGAAAGCCTTCTCATAGTCTATGAAGGGGGGAGTTCCACTCCAGTGACTGCTCAACAATGATGCGTAGGCTGGCGATCTGGTCAGCGCAGGACCTGTTCCTGCGAAAGCCCGCCTACTGGTCTCGGAGCATGGGGTCGACTGCCTCCCTTATCCTCTCCAGTAGAATTCTGTTGAGAGCCTTGCCTGGCGCTGACTGTATAGTGACGGGAGCATGATCCCTCGGCAGTTGCTGCAGTCCCTGAGGTCCCCTTTCTTTGGCAGCTTGATGACGATCCCTTTTTTTCCACTGGGCTGGCACCTCTTCCTTCTCCCAGATCTTGCTGAATAGGCTATGCAGCATGTTGACGGCTGTGTCTGTGTCTGCTTTGATGGCTTCTGCTGGTATCTCATCCGGCCCTGCAGCTTTCCCCTTTCTCAGTGTCATGATGGCTTTCCTGATCTCCGCCTTAGAGGGCTTCTCGCAGTTGATGGGCTGTTCTGTCTCTGCTGGTGGGATGTCTGGTGGTGTTTCAGAGATGGGGCGATTTAACAGCTCCCTGAAGTGTTCTGCCCATAGCTTCAGCTGTTCCTCAGTTGTTGTCAGTGGGTGTCCGTTCTTGTCCTTCACTGGTTTGTCTGTCTGCCGAAATTTGCCCGCAAGCTTCTTGGTCACCTGGTACAGGTCTTTTAGATTCCCTTGTCGGGCTGCTTCCTCTGCTTGACTGGCCAGGTTGTCGATGTAGTCCGTCTTGTCCTTCCTGGTGCTCCTCTTTACTTCTCTGTCAGCTGCTGTGTATTCTTCTTGTGCCTTTGTCTTAGCTTTATCCCAGTCTACCTAACATTTTCACGTGCGGGAAAATGCCTATGCACGGCTATAGTGTTCGCTGAGTTGTACTCAAAAAGCGAGACTGTTGTAACACAGGTAGACCTGAGTAGTTGTCAGCTTACGAAGTGAGCAGTTGTGACAAAGATTGTGCGCAGTCCTACTGTTGACCGGTGGAGGGAACAGGTCTTTTTTCCCACCCGGCTTCTTTTGTGTTCCGTATGCCATAGCGCTACAGGTATGTTTGACTTTTGAATATTGTTTGCCTATTTCAAGACCAAGTGGATTGTTTGATAACCTATGTGTATAACCTGATGCCAGTATGATGTATGTCTGATTTAGTTCTGAATGTTGAACTTCTCGATTTGTTACTTAAATGAGAGAATTTTTGTAGGATGTTTGAAGTTCATCCTTGTGAGGACAAAACCGTTGTGAGAATATGGTTTGAGGTTGATTATGATGATATAAGTTTGAACTGTTTGATTTTGTATTGGTACTTGGTAACTGGAAGGTGAATTTGTTGATAATTTCTGATCTCAATTCATAATTGGAATTTTTTAGATCGATGTCAGATGTTATTGTTGTTGAAATGGAACTTTGTTCAGGATCAAAGTTAGTTTATGGAGAAGAAATACTATCCGAGATAGTGGTAGTAATTACGGGTTAATATTGTAAAAGAACGACGCCGGAGACCCGGTGAGCTGACCGCATAGTATCATGTCCGCCTAATCAGCGTACACGACACCATGTTTGTCTACTATTGTCTGCCCTGTCGTTGTGGAGCTTAAAGGCAGCGGCGTGTGCTTGTTTCCCTTGAGGTCACGTGCAGCCATCCAGTCGAGCGCTGTGTCAAGGTGGAGCTGTCCCTGAGTCTGATGGGGTACACCATCCACAGCGTATTATATGTGTGAAGGTGTCTGCGGTCCAGCATTGTTCCAGTCACTTCAAGAAGAAGTGCTTCCAGTCGTTACTCATTCCAGGAGAAGGTGAATGAAGATTTGATTCTCCAGAATTCCCAGAGGAATCGTCTGGACTCACGTGTATATAGTTTCTACCCAAGACCAACAAGTGCCAAGCCTGCAGCATCGCTTCGACCAAGCTTGTTGAGTTCATCTTGCTTACTTCACTTTGTTATCCATTTCCATTTGTGTGTAGTGGCTTATGTCCTCGTTGTAGTATTAATTTCATATTCGGGCACATGCCCTTAGAATAACTGATGTGCTTGTGAAATTGGAGACTTCTGCTTTATCAGTTGTGGAATTTGTTAAGCCTTAGAACTACTTATTAATACGTGTGATTGTCCGATTGTTTTTGTGTATAAAAGGTCTCAGTCAAAAGAATAATTATTTGCTTGTGTGTATGAAAGGGAGTGAATAACGTTTGCATGTGTGCCTTTCTGAATGTCTGTGATGTGAAAGCGGAGTGAAAGTGTGAGACCCGCATTACAAATTCAAGATTGTGCGTGTGTGTGTGTGTGTGTGAGAGAGAGAGAGAGAGAGAGAGAGAGAGAGAGATTATATTTAGTTTCTCTTTGTAAACATTGCTACGCTTGATTCAGTTTCTCTTTATACATTTATCGTGGTGGAAAAGACAATGACTAGTTTTAAGAAGAAAGATCGCCGAATCCAAACAAGAACGTCTTTACAGCGGTCATTATTTTTTTCCATTTTCTTCATTACAAACCGGGTGGGGGGTACGTTTATATTTTGTTGCTAGTAGTCACCAGTTCTAACTTGTCATTGTTTTACATATTGGAAAAAGTAGAGTGATCCCAGAGGAAGGAAAACGTGCATCCCACATCAAATTTCTTGAACTCTTCATTGCTCAGTTGTGACCCGTTCTCACAAAAGGGACCATAAGTCGAAAATTATCAATTTTGAGATATGTATATCACTGCAGTCTATTGGTTATGCAGTTTAATTCAATATAAGAATGAAAGCTGTACTACTAAAATTGACAGAGATATCAGCAGTTGAAGTTGGCTACTCTCAAGGCGGCATTAGTGACCCCGGCACTCTTTTCGCCTGTAGCGGCGTTCGGCCTAGGGGGACTTACGGTCCTTTTCGCGAGAACAGGCCACAATTGAAGTAGGGGACTTTAAATGCCTTTTTCTAATTAAGCACAGCATTAACTGCTACGGGGGTAGGGTACCAAGTAGCCAGATATGACGGCCACAGTGTACACAGCGGTTTTTTGTTGTTGTTGTTGTTTTTGTTTGTTTGTTTTGTTATTTACCAACTTTTAAAGCAGACGCTTTGCTCTTACGTATTACTAGCCAATCCGCAGTGGTCCTTTTGGCTGTGAGTGGTAATGAGGGGAATCCGTATTGTGACTGGGTTCAAATAATTATTGACTATACACAGCAACGATTACAAATGACGCCGCTGGAGCAGGTATTGTGCACACACTTCAAGTTTGACTACTGATATGTTAAACCAAACACCCTGCGGTGGTCCAACGAAATGACCAGAGATTTGCCTGCAGCGGTCCGCAGGTATCAAAGTTTCCATTTTCCATATAGACGCCAATTCAATTACTGATGGGGACCGGGCTGACATATTACGCTGCTGCAGCTGCTACGATTGACAGATCATGTGCAGACGCTCATCGTGCTTTAGAGAAATGGCCGGTCCAGCATCCCAAAAATACTATTAAGATACCTTTTTGCTTGAAATTCTAACGCACTCATTAAATGTCTGACATTTTCATTAATTCCTGTCTTAGGGTACATATACAGAAATTAGACTATATATATATATAGTCGAACACGCTTAAGTCGAATTCGCAGGGGAAATGGATTTTCGTTCGACGTATCCGAAGTTTGACTTATCCGTGATGACGGATAAGGTCGAATTTCGACTCTAGCTTCGAGTTAAGCGAGTTGCACCTTCCCCCCCCCCCCCCCCCCCGAATCGGTTTGAAATATGAAATTTATTTTCCCTGGTCAACATGAGCTTACTGCTGCTGCGTTGGTATAGTTCGCCCCCTTGTGTCATTTGCACCTGCTGTAAATGCACTGCGACCGTCTGAACAACATAGCGATTGCATCAGTACCAAAAGGTAACCCCAACCCTAAATCTAAACCTAACCCTACCTAACCCTAAACCGGTGTAGGATCCGGTCCGGTCCCCCCTCTGAAGTAGTCCCCCGGGGGACCAATTCGTGGCAAAAACTGCTCTATAATGGTCCCCCCTTAGACATCCAGCCTCGTTTTCGACTGGTCCCCCTGGGCGATTTTGGTCCCCCCTCGCATCCAAAATAGGCCCCCTCTCGAAGTGGTCCCCCTCTTTTCTAACCAATGTAGTCAGTATTTATTTTTAACTTTATTGTTATAGTGTGTGTCAACTCAGTAGAAAACGTGACTCTGGATCTCTCTCACTCTCTCTCTCTCTCTCTCTCTCTCTCTCTCTCTCGCCCCCCACACTTTCTCTCCTCCCCCCATCTCTCAAACACACACACACACACACATTATGCACGCACTCACGCACGCGTGCACACTCACTCACGCACGCACGCACGCAAACACACACACACACACACACACACACACACACACACACACACACACACACACACACACACACACACACCCCTCTTTCGTTATATGTATAATTATTTTCATTTTTGTACAGAGATGTTATTCAAGATGATCTTGAACTGGGTCAAGGTTACAGTGTCAAATCTAAACTTTTAAAAGTGATTTAACTTCGTAGATTTGCCGTTCTATGTAGCCTATACTTTTGTTTTTTATTTTCTCTTTTTTTTGTGGGATGAGAAAACGGTCGCCACTAAAAAACAAAAGTATAGGCTACATAGAACGGCAAATCTACGAAGTTAAATCACTTTTAAAAGTTTAGATTTGTTTTCTCTTTTTTTTTTTTTTTTGTGGGATGAGAAAACGGTCGCCACGCTTCTTGACACGTCACGTGACTCGTGTCAAACATCGCCACGCTTCTTGACACGTCACGTGACTCGTGTCAAACATGCCTATAATTATAAGTACACGACAATTCATTCCGTCAACCAGTCTTCGTTTTTCATTGACTATCATCATGGACGACACTCTGTATGACAACGTGTTGAACTATTTGAAAAATGGCACTTACCCTCTGACCGCGAAAGGGGAAAACCGTGATGTGACTAAAGTTAAAAAGAGACAGTTGAGAAAGACTGCTGCAAAATACACAATTCGAGAGGATGTGCTCTACCACGACGGAATCCTCGTGGCAAAGAGGAACCAGGTTCCAGAGATATTGCAAGAGTTTCATGACAACTATGTGAGCGGAGGACATTTGGGGATGAACAAGACTTATAAGAAGGTGAGCACCCGTTTTTGTACTCCCAGTTTTAACAGGCTTTAGAATGGGAACGAGGTTTTGTGTGTTTCTGGTATGTCTGGTATAACCAACACATCGGATATAGCGGCCACTTTTGTCCTGGTGGACGTTATATCCGATGACTCCGTATATAACGTAAATTTTCCGGTATAGCCGATGTCTTCGGTATATAACGGACATTTTCCGGATTGAAGACATTTCCTTTGCTGGCTCTCTCTCTCTCTCTCTCTCTCTCACTCACACCCCCCCCCCCACACACACACACTGTTATCTACCAGTTATCTTTAAGACATAGTATTTATAAATATTTCATTACTCTTTTTTCTCTCTAGGTCTTGGAGCGTTACTTCTGGCATGGAATGAAACAGGAGGTTGAAGACTACTGCAGATCATGCTGTGTGTGCCAGAACATGAACGCTTGCAGAAAGAAGCCAGCAGCACCGCTTCACCCCATCCCAGTGCCCAAAAAGAAGTGGAGCCTCGTTGGAATGGACATCATAGGACCTTTGCAGGTCACTGACAGAGGTAACCAGTACATTGTTGCCCTCACAGACCACTTTACAAAGTTTCCCGTTGCCAAGGCCATCCCGTGCAAGAGTTCAGAGGAAGTTGCCAGATTCATGTACGAAACCATCTGCATCTTTGGCGCGTTTGATTCCCTCATAACTGACCAAGGCCGTGAGTTCATTAACTTTGCGCTTGATATTCTCACCGACCGTTTCAATATCAACCATCGCATTTCTTCGGCCTACCACCCTGAGACGAACGGCCAACGGGAGAGGGACAATAGGACACTCAAAGACACTTTGGTAAAGATCACAGACAATGATGATTGGGATGAACTCTTGCCAGCAGCCCTGTTCGCCTACCGAACATCCGTTCACAAGTCTACACAGTTTTCACCCTTTTTGGCATTGTATGGTGAGCAGGCAAAACTACCATTTGACGTCACTGGTGATGCCAACGAGCAAGATCTGAACGAAGAAATCATGGACACTATGAAGGGGATTCACGAGGAAGTCAAGAACAAAATTGGTGAAAACATTTCAAGGGCGCAGAAGAAGCAGAAAGAGTACTATGACAGCAGGCGTGCATATGACCACGGGTTCCGCATCGGAGACAAAGTCTTAATCATCAATGCTGCACGAGTACACAGAATGGGAGGCAAGATGGCACCAAGATTCGTCGGGCCATATGAGGTCATAAGTGTGTTGCCGAAGGGTCGACTTCAACTGAAGAACACTAAAAGTGGGAAAATACTGAAGAATCTCTACAATATCAGCAACGTCAAATTGTTCCATGATCGTACACAGGACAACGCTGACCCCTCCCATGCTCCACAGGCTGACCCCTCCTATCATCCACAGGCTGACCCCTCCCATGCTCCACAGGCTGACCCCTCCTATCATCCACAGGCTGACCCCTCCCATGCTCCACAGGCTGACCCCTCCTATCATCCACAGGCTGACCCCTCCCATACTCCACAGGCTGACCCCTCCCATGCTCCACAGGCTGACCCCTCCTATCATCCACAGGCTGACCCCTCCTATCATCCACAGGCTGACCCCTCCCATGCTCCACAGGCTGACCCCTCCTATCATCCACAGGCTGACCCCTCTTGCCAGCCGCCATTGAGAATGAAGTTCCACCCCGTTGATGGTGCCTGGCAAAAGGATCGGGCCTCCAGTTTGAATTTCCCCAGACTTTTCAGGCGGCACCCCTCAAGGGAAAGTGTTGAAGTTGACATTACGGCTACACCTCTCGATAGCGTTAGCGTAAAAGGAGATGGGAATTGTTTTTTCCGGTCTGTGAGCTTTGTTGTTTTGGGGACTGAGTCGAAATATAAGGAATTCCGAAATATCATTTGCGATTGGATTGAAAAGAATGACAAACGCTTCTACGGAACGAGCGCACGTGAAAATTACGTCGCGACATCAAACATGAGAAACGACCGTACTTGGGCCACCGAGGTTGAGATATTTGCTGCAGCCACCCTCTTGGACACGCCCGTGTATGTGTTCACAAGAGAGGCTCCAGGCCGACAACCTAGGTGGCTGAAATACGGGCCAGTTTGGCAATCGGCCCCATTGAAAACAGACAGAGCAATTTATATAATGAATCTTGGACATCACTTTGCTCCTGTTTTTTGTGTCACTCCTTAGACCAGAACTGTTAGTCTTCTGCTGTTTTTGTTGTTTCAAGCGTCATGATTTGAGACACTGGTACTCAGTCTTGACTGTCTACTTGAAGTACGCTGAAAGCCAAAGGTGGCAACTAGTTTTCATGTCATGGACACTTACTTAATTTTGAAGAAATATTTTTCTATGGCGTTGTATAGAAAATATTAGATACTTGGTCTTTGATGTTATTCTCTAAATGCTATTTCCAGTTTAAAAAAATTGACAGGAAATGTGGACTTTCATGCATTCGATGACGTTTCATGCAAAGACAGTACGGTAGAAGTTTGTTTTGTACTTTGCTATTGTTATTATTTTGCTCATTTCAGGACAAGATGTGCGATTAACAATTTATTAATTTACATTTATGTTGCGTTATAAAGTGCACAGCGCTCTGGTTAACAATTTCTGTTGCAACTCTTTGCTATTCATTAACTGTTTCTTGTTTCATTTCTTGTTTCTTTGACACAGTTTGACTGGACATACCTTTTGAAATAAAGTTTTTCTTGTCAAAGAACGTAAATGTCTATTTCAGGTTTTGCTAGAGAGAGAGAGATAGAGAGTGGGGGGGGGGGGGGGAGAGAGAGAGAGAGAGAATATTGATTGACTTATTTATTTATTGTTTGAAATTCTAGTAATAATGTTTAGTATTCGGTACAACCATCTCATAAACAAAAACAAAAAAAAAAAGAACCAATGCAAAAAAACAACTGAAAGAAACAAGAACCAACAACCAAACAAATATATCTCACACACACAAAAATAACAACAAGCACATAAATCGGGAAAAAAAAAAAGAAAAAAAAATGTTCCTATGGCCCTGTGCTTTTGGGGACAATAAAGTTTTGTAACAATAAAGTTAAAAATAAATACTGACATAGCTCTACATTGATTAGAAAAGAGGGGGACCAGTTCGAGAGGGGGCCTATTTTGGATGCGAGGGGGGACCAAAATCGCCCAGGGGGACCAGTCGAAAACGAGGCTGGATGTCTAAGGGGGGGACCATTATAGAGCAGTTTTTGCCACGAATTGGTCCCCCGGGGGACTACTTCAGAGGGGGGACCGGACCGGATGCTACACCGGTCTAAGCAGGCGAACTCTACTAAATGAATGTGGATGCGTTTGAATAGTTTGCCCAGTACGGCCCAGGGGTGCGAACTATACTGAGCCTTACTGCTAGGATTTGTTGTATTCAATACGTTCGTGCAAGCTGCCATTTCATCGAATCTCCGTAGCTATTTTGTTCACTTTTAGTTCACTTTCAGTTCAGAATATTCGCTTGGTCTTACCATAGTCACACATGCAATGCAGAGGAAGGAGAAAGCCAAGTTTTTCTGATGGCTGTTTCGTTCTGACATGAAAGCTGCCTGGCACCAAACGGTGATAAGTTTCCAGCTTATGTTTTCTTCTTCTTTTCTAGTTTCACTGACTCTTATTTTCCTTGTAAGATCAGCAGCGTCATCTTTGTGTGTGTGTGTGTGTGTGTGTGTGTGTGCGCGCGCGCGCGCGTTCGCAGTCACATGATCGCATGTGCTCAATAAATTCTAGTGCAACGTCATATAAACACACGCAGTCAAATAGCAGAAAGATCCAACTCTAACGGCACCAACCGGCAAACTCTCTCTCTCTCACACACACACACACACACACACACGCACCAGGAATAACTCGCTGCTTACCCTCCGAATCCGACGGCAAATCACCTTCTTAACACTGACGACAGAAAACCTCAGAGATCAGGGGCACAGGGTCAGATCTCACGCCTAGCTCTGTTCTTGCACGTGTTTCTCGCCAATTTCGTGTTCTACCACTCAAGTAACCAGCCCTAAGGCCCGCAGGACACGTAACACTGTCAACCTGTACTTGCACGGAAAATGTAAAATCTCCGTGTTTTGACGCTGATGCCTCAGAAGGACAAAAAGAAATTCCCGTGCCAGCGACTGGTACGACTTATCCGAGGCTAAAATTGCAGATTTCGTTTGACATAACCGAGTTTTGACTTATCCGTGTTTGAGTACTCGTTCGACTTATCCGTGGAAAATTTAGTCATACAAAGAGCAAGTTTGGCCTGAAGGTTCCCAAGTTCAATCTCAAAACCTTCGGTGAGCGCTCTTTCAGTTTCTGTGCCCCCCAGGTATGGAATTCTCTGCCTTCCTCCCTTAGGAACACCCAGACCCTCCCACAGTTTAAATCAAAACTAAAGACGTATCTTTTCAAGACAGCATATGATCTGTAGTATCATCTACCCCCCCCCCCTTCCGCACACGTAATTAGTGTTTCATGTATGCGTGAGAATGTGTGTGTGTAGCGCACTGAGTGCTCTGTGAGCAGACTACTAGCGCTATATAAGAGCTATTATTATTATTATTATTATTATTATTATTATTAGAGTGTAGTTTCAGAGTTTAGAAATGGCTATATTTCTTAATTTCTACTCATTATGTTTGGCTTGACATTCCCTTGATATGCTCCGTCTTATTTTGTTTGTTTTTGGTTTTGCTTCTTTGTTTGTTTGTTTGTTTGTTTCTCTCTTCTTTCTTTATATTTGTTTTGATTGTTGTTGGGTTTTCTCCATTTTTGTAGTTTGGATCATGTAGTACTTCTTAGGTCTTGTTTTTCTGTTTTTGTTTTCTGTGTGGCAAGGACAAGTTGTAAGATAAGCACTTGTGCTTAACACATATCCTTGTAAAATAAAGTTCATTCATTCATTCATTCTCTCTCTCTCATACGGTCTCACTTGGACTATGCGTCAACGGTGTGGGATGGTTGCAGCCACATTCATTTAAAGGGGCTTAACTCCCTTCATAGACGTGCAGCAAAGTTACTTTTACCGAACCCTCATCTTACAGCCGACGAAAAGCTAAACCAGCTGCAACTTCACCCCCTGCCAAAACACCTGTTATACAACAAAGGAATTTTCATATAGAAGCTATGGACCAAAAAGACTCCCAACTATTTATCCAACTGTTGCCACCGCTCATCTTCCCGATATGGTAGTTCAAACAGCCTGTGTATCATTCCAAAGCCGCGAATTGACATTTTCAAAAGCAGTCTTTCATTTTCTGGAGCGGCATCATGGAACAGCTTTCCAGTCAAATATTTTCATATGTCACACGATATTTAATGTTCCCACAGTTTATTCTCTCCATTCCTACATAATTGACATTATTGGTATGTAGATCACGCTTTTCAAATGTTCCTTTCTGATTAGAGTGTAGTTTCATTTAATATGGTTTTATTGCTATTTTGCTTTTCTCCTGTTGTATTACATGTGTGTGTGTGTGTGTGTGTGTGTGTGTGTGTGTGTGTGTGTGTGTGTGTGTGTGTGTGTGTGTGTGTGTGTGTGTTTATTTAGATAGATACTACTAGAAATAGCAACGGCAGGTATGGAAATTGACTGTTTCACGTTAACTACCTCTACCGTTGAAAAATAATTTTTCTTGATTCTTTTCTTGACTCTCTCTCTCTCTCTCTCTCTCTCTCTCTCTGATTTTTTATTTTGATCACAAATTTCTCTCCATTCCCAACATAATTTGTGCATGTTAGAGTTTGAAAATCACGGATTGATCCTCAGAAGGAGCAGTGAAGAACGGAGGTGCAGACACTTTCATCAAACACACGTTATATGTTATGTATGTGTGATCATGCTGTAGTGATAGCAAGGACAAGATAGAGAACACGGCCCTGCACCTAATCTTTCATGCTTGAAAATTATACTCTCTCTCTGAGCTCCCTCTCTGTTTGGTCTCACCACATAATCGTTCTCTTTTCTGTGTATTAGGTGATTAGTCCGCACTGAAAATACCCGGCAACTACATTAGGTGTGGAAAAAGGGCTTCAACATTAACCAACTTTGACCGTTGTTTAACTCTCGTATCCGCATCTTTGATATCCGCCAATCCAGGTGGAAAATGACGTTAAACTAAAACAATCCTACGCACGTGAGTGGCTGATGAGTGATGAGAGCAAACGGGAGAATTAATCTGATGGCTATCTGATGGCTTGAAGCCGGTATGAAATGGTCATAGTAGTGTAGAGAGATGCATGCTGAATTTCATGATGTATGACACAAGGTGGTGTCAGCCGTCAAAGGTACTTAGAAAGAGTTTACATGTTGGGAGTCGGCAGATACATTGACTGCTGCGCGCAAGGTGGCGGGGGGATGGGTGAGAAGGGTAGGATCAGATTTTTAAAAAAAAAAAAAAAAAACCCTAGAAAACGGGTCGTTGATCCGATTAGCCATCTAGTGATGGACTGTTCTACGGTTGAGCGTCGCGCTGTGGTCTGTCCTCGGGCCTCTTATGTTCACACTGTACACACTGCCGGTCTCCCAACTCATTGAATGCTTCTCCGTCTTGTACCATGCTTTTTTTTTTTTTTTTTTTTTACTGATGATAGTCTCTTCCCATCTCACCGCCATCACCCTCCTCGACCCCTAAATAATTTTGTTGATGAAACATTTTCCACATTCAGCCTACACGTTCGACCGATTCTCAGGCTGCAGTCAGTCACTCTATGCATCTCCCGACTTTTATGTAACAATACTTTGTGCTTCCGAGGCTGCAACGACAATGTATCATTACCTTCAGCATTTTTTTTATTATTGAGGTTTTAGGTGCCCCTGATAGCGTTCGAAGGTATCGCATTTCGCGGTCGTGCTTGAGGTCATGTCCTACATGAGTCATTTGTGCTCAAGCCTGCGTTTCACATGTAAGTGATTTAACCAAACAATGATTAATGTGTGTGTGTGTGTGTGTGTGTGTGTGTGTGTGTTCAGAAAAAGGGGAGGGGGGGGCACGCGCGCGCGCGCGTGCGCACTCACACACACACATACAAACACGCGCGCGTATTGTTTCAGCGACATTTCCGAGGAACTATCGTTCTTGAGAAATCAACATTTTCAGAGCAGGGGTCGACACGGTTATTTTTTAGAAACTGGTCGTGCCGCGATAAGTTGCAATCAGCGCAGTTATCGTAGGCAACAAAGTCCCGTTTCAACAGCATGCTGTTTCTCAAAAATAAACCTTGACCCGACATGCATTTGTTCCCAATTATTTATCTTCCTTTCACACACACACACACACAAACACACACACACACACACACACACACACACACACACACACACACACACACACACACTGTCTCAACGCTGAACTTAAACAGCGTAAAAGAAACTAGGTGAGAGAGAGAGAGAGAGAGAATGACAATGACAAATAATTACTTCAGTTAGGCTTTTGGCCTACGACTGAAAGGCAGCTCAAGAATACAACATCATACTACATAAGTATACAGTAGACAGTATACAATGATATATACAATATACGTGTACATGACATTCACACACAATAACACAGACCATACTTTACATGAACCCTACAATACTTAATTTTTCACACATGTCATTGTTGGCACAGAGCTCAACACGGCCACACTTACACAGAGAGAGAGAGAGAGATGTCAGTGAGTTTATTATCCTTGTCACTTAAGGGTCGTTCTTTCGACAAATTCAGATTAAGATGGTTTATGGCATAGGCATTCTGCCCATTCGCATGGGGCAAGGGGACGGCGTCAACAACAACGACCCACGAAAAGGCGTAATGAATAAGTTTCCTAACTATGCAATCAGCATGGATTTTGTAAAAACATGACTGGAAACTACACATCATTAAGAAGACTACTCTAGCAGGCAAAATTTCTTTTCTATCGAATAAATTGTTTAATTCCCAAGCATATCATATTATCCACCAAAGCTCAGCACACAGTTTGTCATGTTAAAAGCGACCTAAGTAATGCCGCACAAGCCCCGCAAGAATGAGAGAGACAGGCAGACAGATCCTCCTCAGAGTCACTTTTGGTAAGAATCGGCTTTCTAAATCAGTTCTTTTTTCTCTCTCTCTTTGATCCTGTTTTGAGTACAAAAAAGTAAATAAGTAAATAATAGGTAAATGCACGTTGCAAGTTCCTAAACGACATCGAACACTTGACCCGAGTCAGCGCGACATGTTAACGAACAAATATGCCGCCATTTTGTAGCCCTGAGGTGGAAAAAAATAGCACAAGGGGCCCACGATGAATAAACAGACCTTCCCTGAAGTGCACTATCTATCACTTCTAACCGATGTGTTATCCGCTAATCAAGTTGTGCTGAACAAGATATGGGAGCAAGATTATAGCCGAACAGTGCAGCCTTGGCCAAAGTATGCCTTGTTGAAACTGACTGGTGACACGCAAAGCTCCCCCCCCCCCACCCCACCCCCTCCCCCCCCCCCATCCATCTCTCTCTCTCTCTCTCTCTCACACACACACACACACACACACACACACACACACACTCTGCCTATACGGTGAACTCAACGCAACACTAGGCAAGGACCATCTTAAGTTAAACACAGACAAAACGGAAGTGATGGTTGCTGGGACTCAGTCCCGGGTGTCTCAGATTTCATCAGACTCCTTGTCACTTGTTGGATCCACAGTCCCTCTCAAGCCCTCTGTCAAATATCTCGGTGTAACTGTAGACCAAACTCTGTCCATGGAAAGCCACATCGGTGCCGTGTGTCGTTCGGCCTTCTTTTCGCTCAGGAAAATCGCTTCTATTCGTTCCCTCTTGTCTGAATCCTCCACTGCCCGACTCATCAATGCAACTGTTACATCTAGATTAGACTTTTGTAATTCTGTCCTTGTTGGCCTGCCAGCTGATCAAATCAACCGCCTTCAGCGTGTACAGAACAGCGCAGCGCGTCTTATTCTCAAAAAGCGTAAACGTGACCATGTTACACCTCTTCTGGGAATTACACTGGCTACCTGTTCGATACCGTATCATGTATAAAATAGCAACACTAGCCTACCGTCATTTCGACAAATCCCTCCCGCAGTACCTCACAGAGAATCTCACTACGTATGAAACATCCCGTTCACTTCGCTCGTCTTCTGAGAAACTATTAAAAATACCCCGTGTCAGTCTGAAAACTTATGGCCAACGTTCCTTCAGTTACTCTGCTCCCCAAATCTGGAACTCTTTGCCCGTCTCACTTAGGAATCTCCCTACTCTGTCACAGTTCAAGGCACACCTTAAAACCTATCTGTTTCGGGAAGCTTTCAACTAAATTTTTTACTGTATCCTCCCCTGTATCCCACGTCCGCCGTGTGTGTGTGTGTGTGTGTGTGTGTGTGTGTGTGTGTGTGTCCGTCGGTCTGTGTGTGTGTGTGTGTGTGTGTGAGTGTGTGTGTGTGTGTAGCGCGCACTGAGTGCTCCGGCTCTTGGGCAGACTTTCTGCGCCATACAAGAACAATTTATTATTATTATTATTATTATTATTATTATTTTCAAACTTTCTTCTGCTACGCTATCATTAAAAGAAAGTGTGTGTGTGTGTGTGTGTGTGTGTGTGTGTGTGTGTGTGTGTGTGTGTGTGTGTGTGCAGTATAGACTTGTTCACGTCTCGTCTCTCCTATTTTGGTGCATTCATCTGGAACATGTTACCACCTGACGTCCGACTAATTAACAATTTCTCGAGATTCAATGTTCAAATGCATCAGAATTTTCTGACTTATTAATAATTTCTCAAGGTTCAAGTTCCAAGTTCGTCAATATTTTTCTCGTTTATTATTGGGAAAAAATTGTTTTTCCCCGTACTGTGTTTTTTAGTTCTTAGAAATTCTATGTGTATTTCTCGTATTGAATTGACAACTTTCTCATTGTTTATATAAGCATTTACGCTGTAATGTTCGTGAAATGTGCTGTAAACTGTGCAAGCGCTGGTCAGGCCGCGCGCGCACGAGCGTGTGTGTGTGTGTGTGTGTGTGTGTGTGTGTGTGTGTGTGTGTGCGCGCTACGCTTTTATGAATAGTTCAAGATGTATTATGATGTATCAGGACTGATGTACGATGAGAAACTTGTGATAAAGCCTGACTGCGAAAGGTCTAACATGCGTAGTTACTTGGTATATAAAGGCAGTGTTGTCAGAGATGGAGAAATGGATTTATGATTTGATGAACATCAGCAGCACAGTTAAGTGGCAACACATAGCACACCACCCCCCCCCCCCCCCACACACACACACACACACACATCATAATCAGTACAGTCATTTCATATCCTAAGGTTTAGGAAAACAACAGTTGCTGCTTAAAACAATTACGTTTCACTGGCAGGATAAAAAGGGCGTGGACAAATTGGCACATACCAGCAACAGTCAGCAGATGGCAACTGGGGATAGGTACAGCATGGACATCAGCAGCACAGTTTAGTGGAAATACATAAGTGGAAATACATAGCAGACAGCTCGCTCTCTCTCTCTCTCTCTCTCTCTCACACACACACACACACACACACACACACACACACACACACACACATCATAATCAGTATAATCAGCTCATATTCTAGAACTTAGGCAACAACAGTGACTGCTCAAAACAAATACATTTCAATGGTAGCAAAGGGCATGGACAAATCGGCTGAGAGTCTATCAGCTAAATTATTGCACGCTGAAATGCAGCTATTTTTATTGCCCTTCCTTCCCTCTTTCCAGCAAATTTGCAGACGTTATCCGCAGCACAATATATTCTATGCACTAGGCTATAATCAGCGGCTGGGTCAACATTGCCCTGAAAGCAGAACAACTGAAACGACGTAATGAAACGTACCTAGAACAAAGCCACACTGCTGCCCGAAAATGGAAACGCATAACTTTCCCGTTGACGTCTGCTACGAGTAGCTCTCGTGTCACCCCAGGCTCATTTTTCGCTTCACTCTCTGGGGATTCTCTCTCTCTCTCTCTCTCTCGTCAGCTTACAAAGGTAAGGTCAAATACTTGCCGCCCTTAAAAGAAGCTTAAACTCTACCCTATTAGCTAGTAACCATTATCGCCGGCCTCATCAAATAACTCAAATTAGAGAGGTGAATAGTTGGCTTGTCGTGAAATGGGCAGAAATATTTTGAGTTGCATAGTTGGACCGAGGGGTCCACTGAGCCAGGCCGGATATCGTTCTGGCGGGAATTCTAAACCCTCTTGAGTAGGTACCGTTTGGCCATATTTGGGGCTGCTGAGCGACATATAAGTGTTTGTATCGGCTGGAGAGACAGAGATAACGATAACGGTCCTTTATTTTACAACGGAAAAAGTTATAGGCACACAAAGACCATTTTCAAACTTGCCGTTGCTACACTACCGTAAAACAAGAAAATTCAAAAGAAAAATATGAAGAGAAGGAGAACCCCCCCCCCCCAAAAAAAAAAAAAAAAACAACAACAGGAAATCGCGCGCACACACACACACACACACACACACACACACACACACACGCGCGCGCGCGCGCGCGCTACAAGCATAATTATACACAAAATCATAATATCAGTTATGATGTACATACTCATTGGACTAGCGCTGGTGTATCATGGTTATGTAAATTGCGGGACAGGTTTTGTTGGTAAGAAGTGGACTTTGGTGTATGGGCAAGACGGATGGGTAATAAATCATTTATTTAGAGAGAGAGAGAGCACGATACAAATGCATGTCAGGTCAAGGTTTATTTTCGAGAATCAGCATGTTGTTGAAAGGGGACTGTGTCGCCTACGACAACTGCGCTGATTGCAACTTATCACGGCACGACCAGTTTCTGAAAAATAATCGTGTCGTCCCCTGTTCTGAAAATGATGATTTCTCAAGAACGACAGTTCCTCGGAAAATGCTGTTAAGGTATTGTGTGTGTGTGTGTGTGTGTGTGTGTGTGTGTGTTGTTGTTGTTGTTGTTTTGTGGTTATTAAATATGACGTTCCGTTTATTTCGTACAATACAAACAATCGGCAAGTGTATCAATGATCGATACATCATAGCCCATTTCTCTTTTAAAATCTTCACTCTTTTGTGAGCCGTGGCACCCCTCATCACGCGCACATCTCGCCACGATCTCCTGAACTTCCGGCTGATGCAGATGTGATCAATCTGGTTCTCCGTGACATGGTCCGGCGATCTCCATGTGGCCTTGTGGATGCGCTTGTGTGGGAAGATGCTGCCTCCTATCACTAGCTGGTTCAGGGCACAAAAGTCTGCAAAGCACTCGCCATTTTCGTTCATCTGTCCCAGTCCGTGTGTTCCCATGGTGTTCTCATAGCCTGTGTTGTCTGATCCAATCTTGGCGTTGAAGTCTCCCATCAGTATGGTCATGTCCTTGGCTCCTCCTCTATCTATCACTGTCTGCAGTTGTTGGTAGAAGTCATCTTCTTTTCTCCTCTTCTGCATCATTGGTGGGAGCGTAGCACTGGATGATGTTCAGCTTGATGTCTTTTTTCTTGGTGATGAATTTGGCTGTGATGATGCGGGAGTTGACAGGTTCCCAGCCGATGAGTGCCCGCTGTGCCTCCGGTGCCAGCATCAGGGCCACGCCCTCAGTGTGGGGGGCTCCATCCTCTGTGTGTCCAGAGTACAGCAACTGCTCTCCCGATGAAAATCTCAGCTGTCCTGTCTGTAGCCACCTTGTCTCACTCAGTCCTAGTACTCCCTATCTTGTAGTTCTTCATCTCTCTTGCTACTTGTATGGTCCTTCCTACTTCATACATTGTCCTGATGTTCCATGTGGCTACTCTCGTCGTTGTCCTGGGTGTTAGAAGGGGGGTCGGCCTTGCAGCTTCCTTTCGGCTTTCACTGCAATGCGTCATAGGTCTCCGGGATGGAGACCCTTCCTTGCCCAGGTGAATGTTTTTTGGTTTGTTGCTGTCGATGCTTCTGTAACTTTATGGTTTTTTTACAGGAAGGGCTGTTAACCCTACGCAAACCCGTTTAGCCTCTTGGAGAGGTGGTCCACATTCGTCTGACCTCTACCCTTCGACCTGTCCAGCTTGGGTGACCCTGCCAGGAGCACGTGCTCCCGCTGGCGTAGCTCTCTGGGTCATTGAGGTACACAAGCCACTACCCCACGACAAGGGTTGGACCATGTAGGGGATAATAAATTAGGTTAAATAATAATATTAATATTAACAGTAGGATGACTAAAAATAAGAGTCCATTCAGTTTAAAAACCGGATTACACACACACACACACACACACACACACACACACACAGTGCACTGTACTTTTAAAAGCATGAACCTAAGATACAAGTGACATAAGCAATCAACCTTCCACATAGCAAGGTTTTTTGTTTGTTTGTTTGTTTGTTTGTTTTTAAACTGTGACAAGCGTCGGCAGCACGTGCACGCCACCATCACAAGCAGAGAGCCTGTCGGCCCAAGGCACGGAACACTGCGAAGCGCGAAACTCAAGTTGTTGTTTCACAGCGACCCACGCCAAGAGCCAGTCGACTCCCGGCCAACAGTGGCAATTAGTGAGCCTCTCTTCTGAATGGAAATCTCAGTTTACACCAGGGAGGGGGGGGGGATTGGTGGTTAGGAAGTGAGACACACATAGTCTTGAGGTGTGTGTGTGGGGGGGGGGGGGGAGGCTAGCGGAAACGGGAACTTGGTTGCGTGATCCAGATTTCAGAAACATGCAAGAATTCAGGATGAAAACTGCACTGGGCAGGCGAGGGGCACTTTCAGGCGACGCCCCGAGGGCAGTTTTTGGAAGGACGGATTTTGAGGATGGGTGTCGTCATAAAAGATCTGTTCGGATTTTCGCCTAACAGACTGGTAATACAGGTCAGACAGGTGTCTTTGTTGACGGCCAATCACTTTGCTCGCAGTGTTGGCAACACCAGCCAGTTTTGTCTTATTTTTCACGCTTACGTTGCCTTACCAAGTGGCGATGTTGAATGTAAGAACACTTTCGATCAAATTTCTGTACATGTTCCTTTGGGACAAGAAGAGGAGTAAGCTGAAGAGATCTGTGGTTTGATCAGACTATAGAGAAGGAGGTCTTCGTATGGTCGATGTAGTGTCATTTGTAGCCAGTATGAAAATCAGCTGGCTTAGACGACTCTTTTCTGGTAATAAGTTACTGACAAGGATGTTGCATGCAATGTGTCCTGAAATGGAGAATCTGCGCTTGGTTGGGGGAGAATTTGCAAATATTATAATGAGGAGATTTAGAAATAAATTTTGGCAAGATGTAATGAAACACTATAAAAAAAATTTGTGCCATCTGTAAACTGGACAACGATAGAGAATTACTGGCAGAACCTATACACTATAACATACGCATTGTTCGGGACAAGAAAACTGTACATGTTGGTGAATGGAAGGACAATAATATTGTGAAGATAGGGGACCTTGTTGATGCAGACGGGTGTTTTTACAGGTTTACTGATTTTAAGCACTTCTTTCCAGCTGTAAGTACCAGCTTTCTTGTATATCACGGGATTGTCCATGCACTTGTCTCTTACAGAGACTCACTGAACATAACTGTCAATGATAATTGTGTACAGGATTTCTCAAAAGCTTGGTCCGCTATATATGGAGGCAACAAAGCAGTATATAGTGTCTTTGTGAAAAATAGCATTCCTCCATCATGTGTGAAAAAGTGGTCCGACTACTGCTCTTATCAGCTGAATTGGAATACTATTTTTACAAGAGCTTGCAAATCAACTACAGATACTCAGTTAAGATGGTTTCAAGCCAGAGTGATACATCGATTATTACCCACACAAAGATATCTATTTTTACTCAAGATTGTCGATTCACCACTATGTGCTTTTTGTGGAAATGAACAGGAAACCATTGTTCATCTTCTGTGGGATTGTCCATTTGTTCAAAGGTTCTGGGCAGATGTATTAGAATGGTTCAATGACAACTGCACACACTGTTCTAACTTTAGCTTTTCGGAATCTCTGGTACTGTTCGGTTGGAAAGAAAACTATAGGACAGACAAGGCCATGGATCTACTCATTCTACTAGGAAAATATCACATAAATAAATGCAAACTTCAGAACATAATCCCTAGTTTGTCTTTGTACAAGAAAATTGTTAGACTAAGATGTATTATTGAAAAATATTGTTATGCGGGTGGGTGGGTGGGTGTTTGGAAGTTTAACGTCCTTTTCCACCACATAAGGGTGATATCAAAGACGGGGCAACGATGAAAAAGCCAGCACAATATTTGGCCCCAGCCGGGGTTCTATTGTTATGCAATTAGTGGATTTACAGATAAGTTTACAGTAAACTGGATAGCCTATAGAAACCTGGTTGATTAATTCCACATGCACCAGACAAGTTACTTTCATTCTACTTTATTATTACTTTACTTTCTGTATTGGAATTGCAAAAATCTGTTCCACATAGGAACAGTGGTTGTACTTGGGAATGGATATACCGGTACACCCAACCCTTCTCCTTGAACTGTAGCTCCCAAACTGTTTTTTGCCCACACATTTACAGATTATATGTATGTATGTGATTTCTATTATGTATGTATGTATGTATGTATGTATGTATGTATGTCTGTATGTATGTATGTATGTGTACAATGTATGTAAGTATGTATGTATGTATGTATACTGGATAAAAAAAAGTAATTAAAAAAAAATCTGTACATCATTTCAAGTACATCCTCATTTACGTCAAAACTTCTACAATGGTTGCTGGCTTTTCTTGTAAATACAGTCAACATTATCATTAAAGGAGAGACTGCTGTCATGGAACGTGCCCAAATATTTGAATCTGTCAACAATTTGATCACAACAGGCTGGGGCTCGCCCCTGTCCTTCGTCTTGTCAAAAATAAGTTCTTCAGTTTTTGAGACATTCAATGTAAGAAAACGTTTTTGAAACCACTGACTGAGGGCATCAAACTGTGTGAAATACTGCACAAGAGAATCTTCATCCACCAGTCGACCAACCAGCGCCATATCATCTGCGTATTTGATCAAAGTCAAGACTGGTGTGTTATATGAGAGTTCATTTGTGTATATTGAGAACAGAACAGGGGAGACGACGCACCCCTGTGGTGCTCCCGTATTTACGGATATCAAATCGGACATTACTCCTTTCAGACAGACACGCTGCGGCCGGTGAGATAGAAAATTCTTGATCCAAAGAACAATGTTGGAATTTATCTGTAGGTCAAGAAGACGCTGCAGCAAGATGTGACGTTGGATCGTGTTAAAGGCTGCAGAAAAATCCATAAAAAGGACTCTGACAAACGTGCCTGCATTATCTACGTGACTTGAAATGAGATCCAACAGTGTGAGAGTAGCATCCTCAACACCTCTGTTTGATCGATAGGCAAATTGCAATGGATCCATCCGGCCAGACACAGACGAAGTGAGTTCCCTACACACTACTCGCTCCATACATTTAGCTAAGATCGGGGTCAAGGCCACCGGATGGAGGTCATTCAACACCTTGGCACCTGCTGTTTTCGGCAATGCTATCACAGTTGACAGCTTCCAGGACTTCGGTACAAAATGGATGTCAAGCAGCCACTGAAACACTCTTGTGAATACAGAACTAACTGGCACTGGCCTTGAGAACTTTACCCTTCAAACCGTCAGGCCCAGGGGCCTTGTGTGGAATTAACGTGTGACAAACATGAAACAGACTCTTCGGTGACTACAGGAGAACATGATGGTTGATCTATCCTGTTACAAAGCTGTTCAATGTCACTTCGAAAATCATTTACATCAAAACGTGCATAAAAAGTGCATATAAATTCATTTGCTGTTGCCATTGCATCATCTGATTGGCTCTATGTTGTTTTTGTTGTTGTTGAGCCGTACCCATCATACAGTTTAACCCCTTCCATGCATCTTTTGCGTTACCCATCAGAAGTTTTCTTTCAAGAGAATCTGTGTAGCTTGTTTTAGCAGCTTTCAATTTACTTCTGAATTCTTTTCCTTTTTCCTTCACCTTGTCTTTATCACCTTCAATAAAAGCAATCTTTTTTTCATCGAACACAGCTTTGAGGTCTTTATTAATCCATGGTTTACTGTTCGGAAAAATCCGCACAGTTTTGGGGTCAATCACACTGTTTTCACAGAACTGTATATATGAGGTCACTGTGTCAACTAGCTCTTCCGGATCAAGGCAAGCACAAAATAACAACTCCCAGTCAGTGGACTCAAAGCATTAGCCTTTTCTAAATTAAGGAAGTGTTTTTTTCACCCTCCTGAATAAACTTTATTTTTGAACAGACTTGGGCACTTTTTGCTTCTTGCACTTCATGTACTTCTAATTTTTTCTTTAATGTTTCTCTAGAGGTAAGTAATGCCTGATTGTTTGGATCAAAGGCTAGGTCATTATCTATGTCAAAGTCATTATTTAAAACACAGTTAAAGTCTCCACATACGACTTTTTCTCCATCAAACTTTCCCAGGTGTTCAGTCAATTCACCATAGAATATCGGTTTTTCTTGAGAAGGACATTTATACTGACGCTGCCAGTTGTGAAAGCAACTAAAACTATCCTGTCTGTCGTATGTATACACTTTTCTTCATATGGAAAACAGAGATCTTACTCGTTTCTGTGCCCACAAATCACGTAGCGGCCGTCTTCGCTGGGCCCACCTGTCGGCTCGTTCTCTTTCAATGCCTTCTAGAC
>JACVVK020000296.1:192500-355000 GCA_018292915.2 Batillaria attramentaria
GCCGACGAACGTTTCTATCTTTCTCTATTATTACAAAATCTTCGGTGCGGTTACGCTAGTAAACCTCCTTTACGTTGGGAGGATAGTCAAGGGGTGGTGGTACTGGAAAAAGCTTTGTATGGCCGTGATACAGCAAACTTGGGCTGAAAAATTCTGCTAACAAAGGATACTCACCTTAATGAGTCAAGGCGACCTCTCAACAAGAGGGAATGCTACTGCTACTCGTCTGATAGGGCATCAAGAAAGGAAAGAGCCGTTACAGAAATTTAATTATTTTTCAATAATTCTCATTTGCATAAGTATCCCTCTATATATCACGAAAGCTGAAGCTCACTGATAGTGGGGACAAAACAATTCAAACAGAAAAGACACAAGCGGCTGATGCGAAAATGTGTCATTTATTCAAATGACAATAATATTGTTATTCATAGCAAATCATAGGTATGCAAAGCAAAGGAATTTTCCCACAAAGAAGATAGGGTAAAATGAATTAAACGGCCAAAAGCAATGAGACCTACCTGTGGTCTGATTGTCACCCAACCCGAAAGCCTGCAGGGAGACCAAACCAGTACAATTGTCTGTTGAAGGAGAGTTGTTTTCGTTTTTGTTTTGACCAGCTGAACGAGATATCTTCTTCCTACGTTTTAACGTAATCATACCTGCCATACTAGCCAGTCTGTCAAAAAAGTACACTTGTGCTAGGAAAGTTACTTCAACTGAGTAACCTCTGGTTTTGTGTGTGTGTGTGTGTGTGTGTGTGTGTGTGCGTGTGTGTGTGTGTGTGTCCTGCCATCTTTCTAGTTTACAACAAGTAGCACATACAGATTCTGGAATGCTGTTCACATTCTTGAACACAAAGCAGCAAAGTTTGGCGACTTGAAATGTAATTGTGTCATGGTATGCTGAGCACTCAAGCTGACGCCCACCAAAATCATGGGTAGTTAACTTTCACAAGTATCGTTACAATTACTGCATTGTGTTGGCTACCCCCTAACTGAAGAAAGCGGCAGGTTCTGTAAGGTTGGTTTTTTGTTGTTGTTGATGTTGTTGTTTTCTTGCGTTTTGTTTTTGGGTTTTTTTTTTTTGTTGTTGTTGTTTTTTTGTTTTTTTTTTTGGGGGGGGTCTTTTTTTTTTTTTTTTTTTTTTTTTTTTTTTGGGGGGGGGGGGGAGGGATGCTGAGTAGAAAGGTGTCAAATGACACTGACACTGGGTCATTGTGACCTGGCACCATGTGATACCGCAGCACAGAAATGCTGTTTTGCCATGGTTACAAAGACTCTAACCACACACTTGATAATGATATACGTTTACCGTTAATTCAGTTTTACTTTTTATATTTTATATGAAAAACTGTGATGACTGTATATCACTTGATTTATTTATTTAGCGACAAAACAAGGGTGAATCCAAAGACAGCTTTCTGTTTTAAATTTTATTTGTTAACCAGACAATAAAGGTTTGAATGCAAGAAAATGATCTATTGCTCTCAGTCGAAGATTGCATTAGACACGAGAGTGCATGGCACTGTCTTGTAGCACTGCCACTAGTGGTTGAGTTACAGCATAGCACAATGCAAGGCAGGGGGGAGATGTGAAGGAAATTACTGTACCGAGTCCCAACAAAGAAATGGCATTATCTTCCGAAACCTGCAACTGCATCGGCAAACACAACTGCTAATCAGTAATCTGAGCATAACAAATTTGTACTAACGAGTAACATTAACCAGTTTAGTCACAGACCAGAGCAACTGATGTGTATTATTATTATCATTATTTACTTACTATTCAAGAACACCTTTGTAAGAGCATCATGACAGTCAAATAATAACTGTAACGCCCGAAGAGCAATGAACCGTTTGAGGTTAAACCTGGAATCTGCAGAATATCAAAAGTTAAAACCGTGCTGATTTAGAGGCAAATGTTATGCATTTTCGCAGCCTTCACAATGCCGGACTGTCGTGGGCGACAGGCTTGGACGCACGCTTGCATAAGCTGTACAGCCTGAAACATGTCTGGCTGTATCATGGATAAAAACAAGGAGGAACGGCCCCGTCCTACAAAGTTGTTTCTCCAAACTTCATTTTATTTTGTCTGTTTTGTTGTTATTGTTGCCGGATCTCCCCTCTCCAAGTTCTACCAATGACACTAGATCCTCTACGACCTCGACCGATTAGCCACGTGACTGGGGGTGGGGCCGGGTGGGGGAAGAAGGGGGAGAGAGAGAGAGAGGGTGGGTGGGTGGGTGTTTAGGAGTTTAACGTCCTTTTCCCCCACATAAGGGTGATATCAAAGACGGGGCAACGAGAAAAAGGCCAGCACAAATATTTGGCCCCAGCGGCCGGGATTCGAACTCTCGGCCCAAGCATTGAAAGTCCAACGCGCTACCATTCGGCCACCCCGGCTCCCCAGAGAGAGAGAGAGAGAGAGAGAGAGACGTCAGTTCCGTGAACTAAACATTTGACGTCAGCCTCAGGCAGGTCGTCATACAGAGAGAGAGAGATGACGTCAATTCCGCGAAGTAAACTTTTGACGTCAGCCTCTAGCACTGAGATGGTCTGAGGATGCTTGTTCATGTCTTGTGATTTCCCTGTTGGCTTTGTGACTTCTCCGACTGAATTATTTTTCACATGAAATCTGGAAGATCTAGAGGGCTGATGAAATGTCGGAAGCAGTGACGATACTTGCAGATTTTGTCTGTGAACCAAACATTTGACGTCAGTCTCACGCTGCTCGTCTGACAGATGATACTTCTACATATCTTGTGATTTCCTTGTTGCTTTTGTGACTTCCGTGACTGAATTAATTTTGACATAAAATCTGGAAGATCTAGAGAGCTGATGAAACGTGGACTTAAGTGCCTTGGATTGTACTTACGAAATTGCAAAATTGGAACTTTTTTGACCGGCGCTTCTCGCAGAAACGTAAAAATTTGTTTATCTAAAAGCTCTGCTATTCTTAATACTAAAGCTATAATAGTGCAGTAGTTCATGTCATATGTGCAGTTGGCACAAATGACAAAAATACCGGAATGATGAGTAATTTGAAGCAGTCGTTTCATAGATATTTGGGCTTATATGCAAACCACCCCTACCTCGGAAATATTTTTCTTACACAAAACCTGTCAAAGCTACAGAGCTGTGCTACGAAAACAGGCAGTATAATTGGATGATCTTCCCAATTTCAGAAAATGAAGCCATTTGAACATTTTTTTTCGAAAAAATTCGTGACATGACCGATTTTTTCAAATCGGCGATAACTGTTCTCAAAATGCGGCAGGCTAAAAATCGTGAAAAATAGCTCTGGAGAATATGACTGCCCATTTTATCTCAAAGTAAAAAGCCGTCCGGCGAGGTGGTTTAGCAGATAGCCATCATTACATCCGTCCACACACACACACACACACGTCAACTCCCGCCAAAAAGAACGCAGCAGCAAAGTGTGCACGTAAGGTGTCTATGACGCAGATTTCGTTACGTCACTGTGTGCGTGAAAGTAAGTATTGTGTGGAGAAACGTCACAGTCTTGTTTTGTTTCACTGAAACTTGCTGCTGCGCGTAGCAAAATCTGCCCCGTCTCATAAAGTTGTTTCTCTATAGAGAAACAACTTAATAAAGCATTTGCACGCTCGTCGCCTGCAGTCCCTGCAGCTTGTAATCAATGAAATGAACATGACAGTAAATATTCCGGAAATTCCTGGACTACATGAAATATAGACACGCTCATGCAACTTGATTCTGCGTTTGGTACCCTTCAGCGCTTGCAGGCTGTTCTGGAATAGGAGTGCGAGAGTGGAAAGGTCGGGTCAGCGCGACGAGTAAACAACACAAGTATGCGAACAAACGTCACAGTTTGAGCATGAAATGAATGCATAATACTTGTTGTCATCCATTAGCGGCTTTTCTCTTTGATCTCTCCCGTCGCTCGAATCCCGGCTGGGGCCAAATACTTGTGCTGGCCTTTTTCTCGTTGCTCCGTCTTTGATATCACCCATAAGTATACGTGGTGGAAAAGGACGTTAAACTCCCAAACACCCACCCACCCACTCTCTCCCGTTGCACAATTGCGGGAATTCCACTAGTGCGATAACTCGTGTGACACATCACATGACAATCATTTCCATGAGTTCCCTGCCAAGGTTTTATCTATATAAATTGAAAGAACACAGACAGAACCTATTGGCAGAGAATCATTGAAGGACGGGTATTACTACGCCTGGTGCGCGCTCACCCCGATCTTCAGATGTCAACACGGCCGGCAAAAACGAAACACGTTTACGGCTCGGTATTGACGTTTCCAACTTCATCAACTATTTGTTAAAGTAAAAATATTGCTTTACCCGATACCTAACAAGCACTGCTTACTCAGATCATGGACAGTTTCAACGAACACGTACCAAAAACCGTTCTCACAAAGTTCAATCGAAGCTGGCACCGGACTAATTCGTTAACTTGACCGGCCATGGCAAGCTAGGCGCAAATAACGCTGTTAAATTTCAAAACGACAGTATCAAATCAAAGACAGTTTCAACGCTATCCGACCAAAAACCTGTGACATATAAAGCTGAATGGAGTCTAGTCACTGCATGTCGTCTGCTATCCGCTGTGAAGGCAAGCGTATTCCTTGTCAGTCTAGATCTCTGATTCAACCGAAGCTCCTTGAATCGTTCGAATCATGCAAGCAAGTTATAAAATGTAACAGTTGGTGGAAGTACACTTTAATCGTTGTAAATGTACTCAACATAATAGAAGCAACACTCACGAATCTTGATATTCTACGAAGAACCGAGGAGGGAAGATGCAAGTCTTGCAGCAGAAACCCGGCCGCTAGATCACGCTGTCATGACAGAGCGTAAACAGAGCTGTGCATGTTTCAACCCTGTACCCGGGGCCGACGCTACTCTAGAGTAGCGTCGGTACCGGGTGCAGGGATGTTCATGTTTAGCATTGACTTCGCAAATTTCTGTTTCTTCAAAGTGTTACCAGGTTTGTTTGTGTCTTCAGTCGAAGTTTAGAACTTGTGTTTTTGTTTGGGTTTGAGTGAACTGACATTGTATTGCTAGCGTAAGAAGGCGCACTTTATTCTGTCGTCGGCCTAATGATTTCCTGGCCACTCCTGTTTTGCGCTGCTCAGGTTCAGCTCCAAAAAAATAGCAGGTAGAGCAGTTTTTAGTCGGGTAAGCACTCAAAATGCAGCATGAATGAGAGATAAAAGGATCATAAAGCCATTGCACCACATAATTATTTGCTCTATGACATGATTCGTCCCTCACCTCAGGGACGGATCTGCGTAATGAAGCAAATACTCGTCGGTATTCAACAAAGCCATGTGGTGTGGCAGCTAATTATGCATATTTAGGGGAAAGTCCGACTGCGAAGTGTTAAAAAAAATGCTAACTGTTTGCAAACGTGGGCTGAAAAATCTGCAAACAAAGCATTGCATTATTTGGCAATTTTAAAACGCATGTATACATCTGTAAATATAGATCTTATGTGTTGTGGCATCCCATTCATAATGTTTGGTAGAACTGCAGAACCAGTCAGCGTGGTGGCCCCGACAAATATTCGGTCGTGTGTATGTGCTGTATTTTGAAAATATCCGATTATGTGATGATGATAATTATGATGCACTTTTTTTCAACACTCAGACAAAATCAAAGCGGACAGGGTTATCCGTATTGTGCTGATTGGCAAGACTGGTGCTGGCAAAAGCGCCACAGGGAACTCCATCCTGGGATCGAAGGCTTTTGACCCATTTGGGGGGTTGAGCTCTCAAACACAGGTGTGCAAGAGAAAGGCCGCCAAGATTAATGACACTGAGGTGCAGGTAAGTATGCAGTAGATACGGAAGTCCGTTCCAAGTCTTTCGGTATTCAGAATACCTTAACAAGATGCAGATGTAATGAAATCGTCGCTGAATCATTTGTTCAGGTGAAGATTAGTATCAGCTTCAAAAACTTGCAAAAGCCTTCATCAGTTTCGAATATTGCCAAACGTGAAGGTGTGGTGATATAAATTCAGTATCGCAGCAATCGGCACGATAGTGTAGACCACAGAAGTTGCAGATTTCACCTTATCCTGTTCATTCCTCTCAACAGGTTGTTGATACACCTGGAGTCCTGGACACGGACCGGGACCAGGCAGAAGTTGAGAAGGAAATTACAAAATGCATTTGCCTAAGTGCCCCGGGACCCCATGTTTTTATAATGACTGTAAGACTGTGCAATAGATTCACTGCTGAAGAATTTGCGGCATACGTAATGCTAAAAAGAATGTTTGGGGATAAAGTTGTTAATTACATGATCATTGTTTTTACTTACGCGGACCAGCTTGAGGGCGTGAGCGTTGAGGAAATGTTGAAAACCGCTCCGAAAAACATGAAACAGGTCATGAAAGAAGTGAAGGACAGATACATAGTATTTAATAATAGCGCAACAGTTGCTGATGAATCCAAAGTCAAACAAGTTGTAGATCTCATGAAACAGATCGAAGATTTAAAAAGCACCTTCGGTCCTCAAGAACAGTTCTTTACAAACACCCAAACTGAGAAAGCCGAGAAGAAAATAAAAGAGAAAGTGACAGAACTTTCAGACAAACTCAATGTTGGGAACAAAGAAGCTAGAGAAATTCTTATGGATCAGATTGAAAATGACCAGCAGACTTCCTTTCTTAAGCAGGTCGGGAGAGTTATGGGCATAGGGTTTTTGATCACAGCGGCTGTGGGAATGGTAGCAGTATCAGGAGGGGCCGGTATCCTGGCAATCGGTCTAGCAGTAGAAGGTGGCGCTGCTGCTGCTTCTACAGCTGCTGCAACAGCATCTGTTTCAACTGCTTTGGGATCACTTGTAGCGGCCGACAAAGCAAAGAAGTTGTGTGCTGTCATGTAAAATATGCATCACAGAAACCCGCTTCCTCATTGCTGGCCGGCAACTCATAAATGCCAGTCTTTTGTACTCTACTGAATTTGGTACTTTACATTTGCAAACATATACGGGTTTATTGAGCAGTCAAAAGCATTTTTTTAAATATTGGCACATTCAGATCAAACGCTACAGAAATGACAGTGACATCAAAATCAACATGATACGGAGCTTCGCCGGAATTTTCCTTTTCTCAGGAACGGTAGCTTCAACAAGAACAGTTTGTCATGAGAAACCACTGACGTTTCTTGGTCGATGTTGCTCTGCGAATCAGGATGTAGAATGTACAAAACAGGAGGTCAACGAAGGGAGTGTGAGGAAGAAAAGCGGTTAGGCGGCGGGGGGGGGGGGGGGGGGTATAAGTGGGTCCGTCGCTGAATCCGTTTTACCAATATTTTACATTTCCTGCTTTTACACGGTCTGGGCACGCATGCAAAACTCGAGGTTAAGGATTTTAACCCTGGGCTAAACTCTAACCTCGATCTAAAATAGCTCTATGGTTAAACTTTCGCATGCACGAGTCGAGATCAGCTCTATCTAGCTACAGTCGGGGGTCAGACTATCGGGC
Source organism: Batillaria attramentaria (assembly GCA_018292915.2). NCBI lineage: Eukaryota > Metazoa > Mollusca > Gastropoda > Batillariidae > Batillaria > Batillaria attramentaria. Next base: position 199,984 of record JACVVK020000296.1, read on the forward strand.
CGATTTCGGGCTGCTAAGTCTGCTAACCCCGGGTTAGCGAGAAGCAAAGATTGCAGCATCTGCACTGAGTCGGTTAGAAAAGGCAGCTTTTACGGTCATATTGCATTTTCCGTGACCGTCTAACCCATTTGACATCTTTGGTGATGTGTAAATATTCAAAAAGCTCAGGTTTCGAGGTTCTTACGACCACTGACAGTAACAAAGACGACATTGAACTTTCGATTCGGCAAGCACCCGCCGTAAACCGGCTGTGCTGATAAACGCGTGGCAGCCTTGGTTGAGTTAGTGTTCATGCCGCGGCAAAAGCACGTTGGTGGTAAGTGTCTTCATGGAATTTCTGAGACAATATTTTTTAAAATATTGTTACCATCAACGCGGCATGGACACTAATACAGCCAAGCCAGTGCGTTTCTCAGCACAACCGGTTGCACAGCGTGAAGCATCATATATTGACGCTAGTTACGGTGTGTGTGTGTGTGTGTGTGTGTGTGTGTGTGTGTGTGTGTTGTTGTTGTTGTTGTAAATCAGGAAGCAGGTCCATTCCACCATAGTGCCTAAACCGTTTCAGGATTTTTTTTTCTTCCTTTCTTCTCTTCCCTTTTTATCTATATATTTTCGTTTGCTTCTTTTGTCCTTCCTTCATCAGTTTCCCAATTCTTTTCTATTTATCTTTCATTCATTCGCATGTATAAAATACGCATTTCATAATAATAATATTAATAATAATGATAATAACTCACCAGGTGCAAGCTGTGCCGTCAGCCGCTCACCTTCCCCCCCCCCTCTTTTTTTAACGTGTGCATGAACATTTCTTGTCATCAGTAAGAAAAAGTATAATAATATTATATCATTAATAATACTTATGAATACTTAATGAGCATAAACAAGAAAAGCTTATAATAATGCTCATGGTGACAGTGTAACAGTATTGCTATGACAGACTAAATTAATCCTAAAATGTGATATATTAACACTGGAGAGAGACAGAGAGAGGTTCTGTGTGTGTGTACTCACAAAACATAAAATAAAAGAAAGCAAAATAAATATGAAAAAGAAATAAAGGGTGGGTGGGTGCGTGTTTGGGGGTTTTAACGTCCTTTTCCACCACATAGGGTGATATTAAAGACGGGGCAACGATGAAAAAGCCCCAGCCGGGATCGAACTCACGACCCGAGCATTAGAAGTCCAACGCTCTACCATTCGACCACCCCGGCTCCCAAAAGAAATAAAGAAAAACATTTTTAAAATAAAATTTCCGATAAGCTGCCTTATCAGTATCCCTATTGCGTGGTCGGAACAGTTATTCTTGCGGAAGCGCTTGTCAGTAACCGATGTTTTAATCCATTCTTTCTTCGAAAAGACCACACATGGCAAGGAAGTTATCAAATGTGAACAAAATCCACGCATGGAGCATGCGCATCGAAGAGATTTCCCCAAGCTTAAAATAGATTGTCGGGTTAGCAGCTACATGTTTTAACCTTGACTTCTGCATCACGCTAAATCGCTCCGTCTAGCCTCGGAATAGCTAGTCTGGGTTAGGCCTCCAACCGAGGGTTGAATTAACCTCGATGTTTGCATGCGGGCCCTAGTTGTAAAACATATTCACACGGCATGTATGCTGCACTACTTGGTTTTCCTACATCATATTCACTCTTGTCTTGGGTACAAATTTTATTATTCTTGCATTATCTGTATAGTTTCATTATGTGCAGATTACGAAATTTGTACAATTCCTTCGTTTGCTCTATGCATTGTTATTTTTTATTGTCTAGCAAAATGTGTTGTCCCTATCGCTTTGCCTTCACTGTTTTAAGTGTACGTATCTTCAGACTAATATTTATTTTGACGATGATTCTGGCCAGATCACAAAACTTACCCTGTAAAACCCAATAATTATTGTTCAGCACTAGGGTAAAATTTATTTGTCTATTTTTGGCCTTTTTTCTCGTATAAATAACATGTCTAAAATATCTTCCAGCAGGGACTTCGTAGTGATGTTACTGAAATGTCTTGAGACCTCTTATGATTATTTTTTCCAGACATGTCTTCTTTCAGTTCCCTTTAATTTTTTAGGTGTGTTACAGCTACTTATTAAAGACAATGCATCTGTCAATGCTTATTTTGCGTAACTATTGCGTCAGCTATTCTTGCTGTGTGTATTTGTGCTTTAGAGTGAGCATTTCGATGAACTAAATTAGGTTTACTATAGGCGATAAACGGGGACTATCTGCATGTTCAGTCATAGACACATATAAAGCAGTGAGAGTTTATTTTGGGGGCAATGAAGACAAAATTGTACTTTCTAATCCTCTTATATACTTATTTATTCCTTATTCCTCGATTTAGAACGAACAGAGCTTATTATTATCATGTCGCCTATTATTATCAAATACAGCTGGTTAACAGAATATGTTCGTATTGTTTTTAATGAAAGCAGAATAAAATATTTGGTAAAATTGAATATTTTCGTATTTTCCCCCTCTCTTTTCCATGTCTTTTTGGGGTCGTTTATAAATGAGTATTTACGGTAATCTTTGTTAATGCTGGGAATCAGTCTATTACTACAGCTTGTGAAGTCTGTGACAAACCGCATTTTATGGGGTTTTCATTAATTATCTGTTTGCAGTTTTTAAAAATGTTTTTTCATGTGTAGTGCTAGCTGTTAACTAGTGTTTTAGACAGGTAGCAAGATGCGTCTCAAACAGGTGTTGAGAAATGTCTGGATCTTCTGCTGCATCGTCTTCGTTGTCCTCCATGTTTCGCATCCGTAGAGCAGAACTGACTTCACGTTGGAGTTGAAGATGCTAAGCTTGGTTCTTATGCTGACAACTTTGGATGCCCAGACGTTCTTCAGCATGACCATTGCTGCTCTTGCCTTGCCGATTCTGGCTGTGACGTCTCGGTCTGTGCCCTCCTGTCTATCAACCACAAAAAAACTCCACCTCCCTGATGGGCTCTCCGCCGACTGTGACTGGTGTGTTGGCAGTGGTGTTGATCTTCATCAGCTCGGTTTTCCTCCTGTTGATCTTAAGCCCTGTTCCAGCTGGTGTGGCTTCCAGGCAGGTAGTCTTGTCCTGCATCTGTCTGTGGCTGTGAGACAGGAGCGCCAGGTCGTCCGCAAAGTTGAAGTCATCCAGCCGCGTCCAGAGTGTCCACTGTATCCCGTTTTTCCTGCCTGCTGTAGTGGTCTTCATAATCCAGTCGATGACCAGGAAGAAGAGGAACGGGGACAACAGGCATCCATGGCGGACTCCGGTCTTCACCTCGAAGCTTTCTGACAACTGGCCGGCATGGGCAATCCTGCAGCTCATGTCTTGGTAGGTGCACTGGATCAGGGGGATGATCTTCCCGGGAACTTCATAGTGCCTTAGCAGCTTCCACAGTGCCTCTCTGTCTACACTGTCGAAAGCCTTCTCATAGTCTATGAAGTTGATGTAGAGGGGGGAGCTCTACTCCAGTGACTGCTCAACAATGATGTGCAGGCTGGCGATCTGGTCAGCGCAGGACCTGTTCCTGCGAAAGCCCGCCTGCTGGTCTCGGAGCATGGGGTCCACTGCCTCCCTTATCCTCTCCAGTAGAGTTCTGTTGAGAACCTTGCCTGGCACTGACAGGAGCATGATCCCTCGGTAGTTGCTGCAGTCCCTGAGGTCCCCTTTCTTCGGCAGCTTGATGACGATCCCTTCTTTCCACTGGGCTGGCACCTCTTCCTTCTCCCAGATCTTGCTGAATAGGCTGTGCAGCATGTTGACGGCTGTGTCTGTGTCTGCTTTGATGGCTTCTGCTGGTATCTCATCCGGCCCTGCAGCTTTCCCCTTTCTCAGTGTCATGATGACTTTCCTGATCTCTGCCTTAGAGGGCTTCTCGCAGTTGATGGGCAGTTCTGTCTCTGCTGGTGGGATGCCTGGTGGTGTTTCAGGGATGGGGCGATTTAGCAGCTCCCTGAAGTGTTCTGCCCATAGCTTCAGCTGTTCCTCAGTTGTTGTCAGTGGGTGCCCGTTCTTGTCCTTCACTGGTTTGCCTGTCTGCTGAAATTTGCCCGCAAGCTTCTTGGTCACCTGGGCCGCGTTTCTTACGGAAAGGCGCTCGCGGGCGCTTGCGAAGGTCGCTTTGCCTCGTTGGGAAACGGCCAATTAGAACCAAGGCGCTTTCAAAATGGCGGCGGAATCACGAACACGGTTGTTGGCAAGGCTGAAAAGGAAGAAGAAAACTCTAGTGCTCGCAGCTATCAGTCATCTTTTGAGCGCAGAAGACGACGTTTTTGAGGAGGAGCAATAATTACTGGCTTGGAGCATGATATACCGCTAGTATGCATGTTCTGCTCTATGCAAAACGGAGACGTAAGGCACCATTACGTACTCACTTTGACCACTCCTTCCCCACAAACACGCACACCATATCCCTGAATGACTGGCGACCACGGCCCGGTGCAATTACCTCAAATTATTTTCGTATACTATTCTGCACAATTACAAGTTGGGACAGAAGGTCTCCATCCACCCGCAAATTCATTTTAAGCCATTTCTTAGTTCCACTTCAACGAGGCCTTCGGTGGGCGCCGCCATCTTTGTTTACATAGAAACTGACCACGTGACCTTTTACTCGCGGCGAACTTGCTTCAGACTTCGTGCGCGGGCGCTTTTTCTGCACGCCGCGGGCAAGGTGCATGTAAACGGTTTCATAGGAAAGCGCCCAGGAACGTTTCGAAACGCCCGCCTTAAGAAACGCGGCCCTGGTACAGGTCTTTTAGATTCCCTTGTCGGGCTGCTTCCTCTGCTTGACTGGCCAGGTTGTCGATGTAGTCCGTCTTGTCCTTCCTGGTGCTCCTCTTCACTTCTCTGTCAGTTGCTGTGTATTCTTCTTGTGCCTTTGTCTTAGCTTTATCCCAGTCTACCTAACATTTTCACGTGCGGGAAAATGCCTATGCACGGCTATAGTGTTCGCTGAGTTGTACTCAAAAAGCGAGACTGTTGTAACACAGGTAGACCTGAGTAGTTGTCAGCTTACGAAGTGAGCAGTTGTGACAAAGATTGTGCGCAGTCCTACTATTGACCGGTGGAGGAAACAGGTCTTTTTCCCACCTGGCTTCTTTTATGTTCCGTATGCCATAGCGCTACAGGTATGTTTGACTTTTGAATATTGTTTGCCTATTTCAAGACCAAGTGGATTGTTTGATAAACCTATGGATAACCTGATGCCAGTATGATGTATGTCTGATTTAGTTCTGAATGTTGAACTTCTCGATTTGTTACTTAAATGAGAGAATTTTTGTAGGATGTTTGATATTCATCCTTGTGAGGACAAAACGTTGTGAGAATATGGTTTGATGTTGATGATGATGATATAAGTTTGAACTGTTTGATATTGTATTGGTACTTGGTAACTGGAAGGTGAATTTGTTGATAATTTCTGATCTCAAATCATAATTGGATTTTTTTAGATCGATGTCAGATGTTATTGTTGTTGAAATGGAACTTTGTTCAGGATCAAAGTTAGTTTATGGAGAAGAAATACTATCCGAGACAGTGGTAGCAATTACGGGTTAATATTGGGACGACGCCGGAGACCCGGTGAGCTGACTGCATAGTAGTATGTCCGCCTGATCAGCGTAGACGCCTCCATGTTTGTCTACTATTGTCTGCCCTGTCGTTATGGAGCTTGAAGGCAGCGACGTGTGCTTGTTTCCCTTGAGGTCACGTGCACCCATCCAGTCGAGCGCTGTGTCAAGGTGGAGCTGTCCCTGAGTCTGATGGGGTACACCATCCTCAGCGTATTATGTGTGTGAAGGTGTCTGCGGTCCAGCATTGTTTCAGTCACTTCAAGAAGAAGTGCTTCCAGTCGTTACTCATTCCAGGAGAAGGTGAATGAAGATTTGATTCTCCAGAATTCCCAGAGGAATCGTCTGGACTCACGTGTATATAGTTTCTACCCAAGACCAACAAGTGCCAAGCCTGCAGCATCGCTTCGACCAAGCTTGTTGAGTTCATCTTGCTTACTTCACTTTGTTATCCATTTCCATTTGTGTATAGTGGCTTATGTCCTCGTTGTAGTATTAATTTCATATTCGGGCACATGCCCTTAGAATAACTGATGTGCTTGTGAAATTGGAGACTTCTGCTTTATCAGCTGTGAAATTAGTTAAGGCTTAGAACTACTTATTAATACGTGTGATTGTCTGATTGTTTTTGTGTATAAAATGTCTCAGTCTGTCACGACCGTGTGTGCTGCAATGTATGGGTGTAAGAGGTGCGTGCTCTTTCTTTACTCTCACTCACACGCAGTCGCACAACAGAAACTGATACTGAGACGTGCGGGGATTCACACCACCACAATATTATTGACAAGACGAACAGTCATTGCATAACACGTCACAGTACAGCTACAATACCAATCAAGAACAGGCAAGGTAATCAATCAAGGCAATAAATACTATGCCTAAATACAAATGATATAAATAATTGTATCTAAGAGCGCTCAGAGCATTTTAACGTGCACGGGATGGTACCTCCAACGATGGTCAAGCGCGCAGATGTGCGGTTTTAGCAGCCGCAGACAATATCACAGGCGGCGGAAAATAGAACTGACTCGGCAGCTCTACAACAGCATCACAACAGCTGATGCTCTCGCGGACCAGCACCCACGCTGAATCCCGGATACGGGCAGTCAGGCTCCCTCCCCTTCAGTCGTCGCAGGGCCATGAAATCCTCCACGGGACAAGGGACTACAGGGCAGCTTCTGGCTCCCGAAACAGCCACTCGGGCTAGAACCCCTGTGCAACAATACACTATTGTAAGTCCTTGGGCTCAACCAGCACATACTGCCTATCTATGGGATAATATTAACCCATGGCACAAACCAGCGAACGCTCCTATGTTACGAACGCTAAAGGAAACTGCACATACTAAACGCTAAAGGTAGAAGCCTACAGCCGTCACATCGGACAAGTCAGTAGAATATACAAACAGGTCAGTGTTAAACTCACTGGTAAAACGGCTAATAACCGAACATACTTAGCCGACATAACACTTCGGCCACAATAGTCAAGTTTCATACTAACTTCCTGACCGTTGGTAATATCTACACAAGAGAAAATAGCTGACCTGAAACATAATACGGGAAATAACAGATATGAACCATTTACCTCCATATGCAAGATGCGAGGGGTTATGACGGTAGACCGTAAAGACAGCGGACGAGAAGAAGTGCCAGACTCTTGAACGGACGTGTCGGTACTACCGGGCCAAATGCGAATAGCAAGTGAATAGCAATGGTTTTTATACTGTTAGGGCGAATAGGGTGAGTATCGCACAGGATACACCTGCATCACGTGTAAAACGGGTTACCTGTATCGACTTAAACAAGGGAAACGGACAGGTCAGCATATTATACACAAATGTCCCGTGTAAAACCTTCACCAAGGGATACATTCGTGGCCCGTGCAGAAAACAAGGCACGTGCGCCACACAGAACATAGTTACGATGCATACGGAAATCATACCAACCCGTCATACGGAAATCATAACAGCACATGATTTACCCTAAGTCACGCATCCGTGACACAGTCAAAAGGATAATTATTTGCTTGTGTGTATGAAAGGGAGTGAATAACGTTTGCATGCGTGCCTTTCTGAATGTCTGTGATGTGAAAGCGGAGTGAAAGTGTGAGACCCGCATTACGTTACAAATTCAAGATTGTGTGTGTGTGTGTGTGTGTGTGTGTGAGAGAGAGAGAGAGAGAGAGAAAGAGAGAGAGATTATATTTAGTTTCTCTTTGTAAACATTGCTACGCTTGATTCAGTTTCTTTTAGTACATTTGTCGTGGTGGAAAAGACAATGACTAGTTGTAAGAAGAAAGATCGCCGAATCCAAACAAGAACGTCTTTACAGCGGTCATTATTTTTTTTTCCATTTTCTTCATTACAATCCGGGTGGGGGGTACGTTTATATTTTGCTGCTAGTAGTCACCAGTTTTAACTTGTCATTGTTTTATATATTGGAAAAAGTAGAGTGATCCCAGAGGAAGGAAAACGTGCATCCCACATCAAATTTCTTGAAGTCTTCACTGCTCAGTTGTGACCCGTTCTCACAAAAGGGGCCATAAGTCGAAAATTATCAATTTTGAGATATGTATATCACTGCAGTCTATTGGTTATGCAGTTTAATTCAATACAAGAATGAAAGCTGTACTACTAAAATTGACAGAGATATCGGCAGTTGAAGTTGGCTACTCTCAAGGCGGCATTAGTGACCCCGGCACGCTTCGCCTGTAGCGGCGTTCGGCCTAGGGCGACTTACGGTCCTTTTCGCGAGAACGGGCCACAATTGAAGTAGGTGACTTTAAATACCTTTTTTTAATTAAGCACAGCATTAACTGCTACGGGGGTAGGGTACCAAGTAGCCTGATATGACGGCCACAGTGTACACAGCGGGTTTTTTTTTTTTTGTTTGTTTGTTTGTTTTTTGGGGTTTTTTTTGTTTGTTTGTTTGTTTTTTTTTGTTTTTTGTTGTTTTTTTGTTTTTGTTTTTTTTTTGTTTTTTTTTTTTGTTTTTTTTTTTTTGTTTTTTTTTTTTTGGGGGGGGGGGGTATTTACCAACTTTTAAAGGAGACGCTTGGTTCTTACGTATTACTAGCCCATCCGCAGTGGTCCTTTTGGCTGTGAGTGGTAATGAGGGGAATCCGTATTGTGACTGGGTTCAAATAATTATTGACTATACACAGCAACGATTACAAATGACACCGCTGGAGCAGGTATTGTGCACACACTTCAAGTTTGACTAATGATATGTTAAACCAAACACCCTGCGGTGGTCCAACGAAATGACCAGAGATTAGCCTGCAGCGGTCCGCAGGAATCAAAGTTTCCATTTTTCGTATAGACGCCAATTCAATTACTGATGGGGACCGGGCTGACATATTACGCTGCTGCAGCTGCTACACTTGACAGATCATGTGCAGACGCTCATCGTGCTTTAGAGAAATGGCCGGTCCAGCATCCCAAAAATACTATTAAGATACCTTTTTGCTTGAAATTCTAACGCACTCATTAAATGTCTGACATTTTCATTAATTCCTGTCTTAGGGTACATATACAGAAATTAGACTATATATATATATATATATATATATATATATATATATATGTTACAGTGAATTTGTGTAATCAGGGATTTCATGAAATCCCTGAAATTTTCAGTAAGTTCATGTAATTACTGTTTCACTCGGGGATTTCATGAAATCCCTAAAATTTCCAGGGATTTCATGAAATCCCTAAGTTTTTGTCATGGTTTTTACACTATCTTACTGGCTGAGTTTAGTGAATTTGTGTAAGATCAGACAACCGGTGCCTAGACCCTGAAATTTCACTCGTACCGGCCCCTGCAGTGTAGTGGTTAGCACTTCGGACCATGGACCGGGAAACCCGGGTTCGAGTCCCAGCAGAGGCAAGAGACATTTTTCCTACCTAGGTCGGCTCCTACTCAGAGAAGGTGTGCTATGGGCCTAATGTGGAGGCCGTTGCCACACAGCCGTGATTCATCCACTTCACGGGTGCGACTTTCGGGATGTATGACACATCCTATGATGTGGATAATTACACACCGGCACCGCAGGTGCCGTAGTTCCAGGGCCTGGTTAACTCCGGGATATTTATGACAGGAAGCGTGGAATGCAGCCCTGTCCCGCAGTCCCAAACCACACGGACCTCCATAGCATCATCTTACCATCATCCTCATCTCCATCATCATCAGTGCACAATCATAATATTTTTTTAAATGCCCCAGCTTTCGTGCCCTCCGTAAATTCCACTCCATGACCTGGGAGGAACATCACTGAATAATAATAATAATAAACTGCTTTGATATAGCGCAGTATCCCAGTGGACGCTGGCAAAGAGTTAGGGCAGAAAAAAATCACTCGTAGATCAGATGACAAGTTCAGAATTGCCTAGATCCTGAAATTTCAGTCTTAGCAGCAGCTCACCACAGCATTCTCACCATGTGACAACTCTGTACACAAACAGTAATTTCTTTTGACTGATGAAACTGCATGTTCACGAGGGTACACTAACACTGCAGTCTGCTACATGTACTTACAACTGCCTACCACTCCACTGCAAGCATGTCTCAATCCAGCATGGAAGAGACTTTCAAAGCGGAGCTGTTTGCACGCTACCAAACACAAATATCTGATTCCAAAAGAAGACTACTACAAACTCGTGGAGAGTGTGAAATATGCTGCTGCTGGTGGTCAGAGAAAGAGCAGAACGACTATTATCTCCTGACCAAGTAAATTTGCTTCACGAAAGGGGGGAGGGGAAGGGGTGTGTGTGGTGGGGGGGGGGGGGGGGGGGTAGGAGAGGCTCGAAAATTCTAACAACAGGGGCGCGGGGATTTTCATTATTCCATTTCAGTCAATAAATACCTTTCACCTGAGGAGATCTATTACGTCATTTCCAGTATTTGAGGTACACATAAAATTATTCTGACAACATTTTCAGCACCAAGAATACGAGGGGACGAACAGATACTCTCGCCCCACTCACCCCTCCCCAAGTCCTACGCTAGTGCATGGTTTTCGAAGATGGATTTTACTGTGACATCTTACATGTATGAGTTGCGCGAAATGTACTCGCTTGTTTTATCATTTAAAAAAAAAAAAAAAAACTAACTATGGTCATCGTACACGTATGAGTTGTGCGAAATGAACTTGCACATTTTTTCTTCTTTTACTGTAACTATCTTACATATTGGTTGCGCGAAATGTACTTGCATTTTTTATTTATTTTGTATCTTCTACTGTGAGACCTTGTATGTTTTTTTGTTTATGGAAGGAAGACATCGACTTTACTCAGTAACCCCATCCAGAGATATATGTGTGTATAAAAATTATTTAAAAAAGTAATAAAGGAATTTAAAGTAACAACAAACCAACCAACAAGTAAGAAGAAGAAGAAGAAGAACACTTATAGTGTTGTGATGAATTTTATTTTGTATTTTTGTGTTTTTTTGAAGATGAAGATGAGAATGAGTATGAAAAGTGAGGTGAAGCAATGGTTTGTCTTTAGTTTATATCATTGTGAGATTGTTGTCAGGTGTGGTGTATGTGGGTGTTGTGTATGGTTGTTGTGGTTTTGCTGTAGGGTGTTTGGAATGTGATGAGAATGTTGTGGGTGCAGGTGCAGATGTGAATAATTTATGTGTATGTGTAGATAAGGGTGGTGTAGATATGGTTGTGGGAGGTAGTGGAATGGGTGTATGGTTAATAGTGTTGCAGGTGATGATGTAGATTGTATGCGAACAAGTCTAGATCTGTAGTTGTGTGTGCTGAGGTGTGTTCTGGTTTAGATCTGTAGTTGTGTGTGCTGAGGTGTGTTCTGGTGTTATGAATCTTTAGTGTATATCATAGTGAGTTTGTTGTCTGGTGTGGTTTATGTGGTTGTTGTGTATGGTTGTTGTGGTTTTGCTGTAGGGTGTTTGAAGTGTGATGAGGATGTTGTGGGTGCAGGTGTAGATGTGAATGTGAATAATTTGTGTGTATGTGTAGATGAGGGTGGTGTAGATATGGTTGTGGAAGGTAATGGTATGGGTGTATGGTTAGTGGTGTTGTAGGTGTGTTGATTAGTGTTTGTCAGTGTGAGTATGTGTTGCTTTCGGAGGTGTTTGTAAAAGTGGTTGGCGAGGGCGTGTGTATGGGTGTGTAGTTGGATTTGGGAGCAGAGTTCTTTTTGAGTGTGGTGGGGGTAGGAGTGGTCTGTGCGTTGTGGCATGTGTGGGTGTACGGTGTTCAGAGTATGATGAGGATGTTGTGAGTGCAGATGTTGATGAGGGTTTGGATGATGTGTATGTGTGTGTGGATGCAGATGTGGAGGATGTTGTAGGCAGGGGTTTCGATGAGCTTGTATGTGTGGATGAGAGTGGTGGTGCGGTTGGAAGAGATGTGGAGGTGTGTGAGCGTGGTGTATGTGGTGCAGATGTTGATGTAGAGTGTATGCGGACAGGTTTAGATGTATGTGTAGATTTGTTTGTTGTACGTGTATGTGTGGATGAGGGTGGTGATGCTGTTGGAAGAGGAGTAGATGTGGAGGTGTGTGGGCGTGGTGCAGGTGTTGATGTGGTTTGTATGTGGACAGGATGAGGTGGAGGTGGTGTGGATGAAGGTGCGGGTGTAGGTGTAGGTGCGTGCAGGTGTGGTGGCAGGGGTGTGTTGTTGGTGCATATGTCCAGAAGTGTCATGTGTGGTGTATGATTTTGTGAGATTTTAGGGATTTCATGAAATCCCCGAGTGAAACAGTAATTACATGAACTTACTGAAAATTTTAGGGATTTCATGAAATCCCTGATTACACAAATTCACTGTAACATATATAACTAGAAAATACACTCTTTGAAAACTGTGATCAACAACTAGACATGGAGCCCAAATTTTCGGGCCCTTCATCAGGGGAATACATTTGTTTTATTTGGGAATGACTTTGTTCGTTTTGTAAACTCAGTATATATATATATATATATATATATATATATAAAGCTTCAAGTAAAATTATATTACAAGAATGTCAATAAAAAAACAATAGAAACAAAAGCACATCTATAAAGTCATTTTTATTTCCAACGTGTTTTTCCTTGGGAACAAACGCAGTTAAGATTGCCTTTTTTGGGACAGTCTTAGATTTAAGAATGCAGTACATGTACAATACTAGCAATGTGTAATGGGAATTATGTTGAGCACAACCACAACTCTACAGTAGTAAGTGGCTGAATTCATTTCAAGTGTTTGACTATCTTAATCAAACGGCAAACATGTGTTTTAAAGGTCAAGGTCATCGGGTCGTCTAGTTTGCTCCCGAACATTTTATTTCATCGCTCAGAATAAGCATTTGGGTGCTGCTAACTTCTGGAAGTAAAACAGCCACAACTAAAATGACCTGTAATGTCCCTGTGGAAACCATACCTGGCATATTTATTTATGTATTTATTTTTGTCTTAGTCCTTGATACAACCATTACACACAGAAGATGTAGCAGTGCGATGCTTGTTAATGCCGAGTTAATGCTGAGTTGTCTCAGCGGGCAATCTTGTGCTGACCATTTTTGATGATCATGAGGTCGAAGAGAAATGTAACACGTGTAAGCATTTAGTGTATATTCAAACACCTCCCCCCCCCCCCCCACACACACCAAAAAAAAAAAAAGTGTTGTCTGTAATGGGCACATGAAGCACAGCGTAATATGTGCCAAATTAACGGAGAACAACGAAATCAGTGTCAAGTCTTATAACATTGATACATGATTTGATGAGTTGACAGCATCTTCATGATAAAAATATAACATCAAAGCCTTTATAACTCAAGTGTAACCTTGACCTTTACTATAGGTCACCACGAAGGCATTTTTATCAATGCATACAAGGCAAATGTTATGCCAAAAGTTGTATTTACAAAAATTTCATCCAGTCTCGATGACCTTCACCTCTAAGGTCAAAGTCACCCAAGTTGTACACAAGAATTCTTCTCATACAAACTTCATTAATTCAAATTTTGTTTTGCCTGGTGTTTGTGACTGCTTGTTCTTTTGCTTCTGATAGAGCGATGAAGTAATATGTTTGGGAGTTAACAGACGAACCGATGACCTTGACCTTGAAACATGATTGCCATGTGATTAACATACGCCATAATACTTGAAATTAATTCAGCCACTTACTGCTGTAGAACTTTGTTACTTTCCATTACACTTTGCCAGTATTGTACTTCGCTCGTAAATCTAAGAATGCACCCCCCCTCCCCTCCCCGCCCAAAAAAGGCAAATAAAACGGCGTTTGGTCCCAAGGAAAAATTTGACAGATTTGCTTTTGCGTCTAATGTTTCTTATTTGCATTCGCGTAATATTATTTTACTTGAAGTTTCATATGAAGTTTGTCTAATTTCTGTACTTGTACCTCGAAACAGGAATTAATGAAAATATCAGAGTTTCTGAGTGCTTTAGAATTTCCAGCAAAAAGGTATTTTAAAAATAGTATTTTGGGGATGCTGAACCATTTCTCTAAAGTATGATGTGCGTCTGCACATGATCTGTCAAGCGCAGCAGCTCCAGTAGAATAATTGAATTGGCGTCTATACGGAAAATTGAAAATTTGATCACCCCGGGCCACTACAGGCGAATCTCTGGACCACCGCAGGGTGTTTGGTCTAACATATCCAGTAGTCAAACTTGAAGTGTGTGCACAACACCTGCTGCAGCGGCGTCATTGTGATGTGTAGTCAATATTTGAAACCAATCACAATGCGGATTCTTCTCATTACCACTCACAACCAAAGGGACATTCTGGATGGGCTGGTAACATGTATGTGCAAAATCTCTCCTCTAAAAGTTGGTAGATAATTAAAAAAAACCGCTGTGTACACTGTGGCCGTCATATCAGGCTACTTGGTGACCCACCCCCGTAGCAGTGAATGATTTGTTGAATTAGAAAAAGGTAATTTAAATCGCCCATTTCAAGCAGTGAAGAGTTCATGGAATTTGATATTGGATGCACGTTTTCCATCCTCTGGGATCGCTGCACTTCCTACGATATGTGAGGCAAAGACAAGTTAATAGTGGTACATGTAGCTATTAGCAGCAAAATATAAACCTACCCCCCTCACAGCATGGAAGGGAGCAAGTGAAAAAAATGGGGAAAATTGATGACCGCTGTAAAGAAGACGTGCGTGTTTGGAATCGAGGATCTTTCTTCATAAGACTAGTCAGTGCATTTTCTACCACGACAAATGTATAAAAAGAAACTGAATCAAGAGTATCAAATATGGCAGGCTCTTTAGTAAACACCGCTTTCAACCCATATAGGGAACTGATAGCCTCAATTAACGGCCATCTATAAGTGATGACTCTTTTACTCAAGTTCTGGAAGATCATTATGAAACACCGAGCATGTGCCCAAGTATTTGCATCATATATTCGTTTTCGAAAACACATCTTATCACAGCAACCAATCAAGTGTCCCTACTCCCATTATTACTCGTATCCCGCCATTATTAAACAGACTGCACTTTCGATGACTGTTTGTGACCACATACCATAGCGATTTCAATGAACTTTTGATATGACACCACCAGGATCCTATTTTTGCGTGTGCACTTATCTTTGAGAAAAAAATGTTCACTGCTCACAACGCATTTACTGCTTTAATAAGTACACCCCAAATTATCCCTCTCCAAAAAAGGGCTCACTTGGATATCATATTTCATACTTGCCTGCACATTCGACGGCAAGGGAACTTCACAACACCAAAGAAGCGTTTTCTGACTGTTCAATGTTCGTAAATGTTTTCCGCGATACATGTCATCTGCAATGACCTGATAAGTGCACAAGCATCAAATACAGCCGCTTTACAGGGTCCTTTGAATCAACGGCCAAACTAATGGCCGCAGTTATCCAGGAAGCATCATTCTGACGGGGGTAAAATTTCAGTAAGTCAACCATGCATGTCTTGTCTAACAGTAACCGTATTTAGAGTGGAGGTCTGCGCATTTCTGTACCCGCAAACACGCAAACTTTGTGCACACCCTTAGAAGCCCATTTATAGGGCTCATATAGCGAAAATGGCAAGATAAACGGTCGTTTTTAACGGTGACGCGGACGGAGATAAATTCACGGAGACCACCACAGCATTAGGGGCCTGTGTTCTACTGAAATCTGTAATAAAAAGTTAGGATCAAAATAGTTCTACGTTGTTCCGCATTTTTCCTAGCCTAGTGGGGCTCAGCTGAAAATTCATCTTTGATGTGCTCGACAGCAAGGACAGACAGCGGACGAATGAATGTGAGTATTCTAGATGACAGCCGAGAGCATGTGTGGTCATACTGAACGAGAGTGCGAGCAGTACATTGAACGTAAACGTTGCACAATGTATAGAACACCGTTTAGTTCATAAGCGCTGCAGAAGTAGCCTGAGGTAGCACGCAACGTGTCGAGATGCAAGTAAAAGACTACGTAGCTCCTCTGACACTAAAGTTCTGAGCACCCCCTCAGTAAGAACTAAAACATATGGTCAGAAATCCTTTTCCTTTCAGGCTCCAGCTCTTTGGAACGAACTTCCTAAACCGCTTAGACACACAGAGTCCAGTGCCAGCTTCAAACGCTGCCTCAAAACCCACTTATTTAAAACTGATTACTGATTTACTCTGCCCTTCCACACCGTGTCAGTCTGCTTGTTGTGAGTTATTGTTTAACTTTGAATGTTCCCTGTGAGTCTGTGTTTGAAAGTGGCGTATGTATTTATGATGTACGGCGCTTAGAGCCTGTTTTATTTCATGTATAGGCGCCTTATAAGTCGTCCTTATTATTATTATTATTATTCAAAATAAATAAATTAATAAAAAAAATAAATAGAGTCATAAAATGATAAATTTCAGTTTTTATCATTTGCATGATTTTTTACCAATCAGAAGGCGCCATACTGTATCTAGCTCTTGCAGCCATCGATCAACCCGTTGTTTTCATCCATTTATTGGGTTTAAAGCTTACTCTGTCAATTATTTTTAAACTACGTCATAACAATTTCGGGAAATTCGGGTTGCTTTCCCCCGTGTATTATTGTGCGTGTATTTATTAGTCACGTTCGTGTGTTTTTTCTGTAACCGACACGAACGTCACTCGAACAATTTTACTGAAAGGTTTTTATGCAAATTGCGCGCCTAAATGATAATTAAGAGCATGTTTACCAAAATTAATTACTTCATGCTAATAGCGAACGCAGCCTTTGATCTTGTACTTCCAGTGCAGTGCGCACGAGAAGTATGGCGCCTTCAGATTGGTGTAAATATGGTATAGGACGTTTTCCATTCGCCCGCAAGTCTACCTACTGGCGAGTGACGTGCCACAAGAATGAACCAATCGGTATACCATACTCCTCGCCTCGCTCTGCCTTCATGTTACGCCTGTCAGGTCGGTAATTTTCGAGAAATCATGCACCGACAATGTAGATAGAAGGCAGGCCTGTTGAGGTACATCGCGTTTTCCATTTATCAAAGTAGCACATATATCACGCATTGTGCGGTTATCAATTTGCAGTTTATCAATTTACGATTGATTGCAGCAAGAGCAGACCAGTAGGCCAGACCAGCACACGAATCACACATCCAAACGAGGTAAATTTGGTGCTCACGAACTTTCCCAGTCCAGGGTTTATTGTCAGTGTGACGCGAACGTAGAGCGCCGAACCCTGACCATGGGAACAGCTATGGCTATGTTTGAAGCAATATTTTGGATGATATTCATCACTTCTCTTTCCTTATTCTGGCGCATCTTGGCAGACAGGAACATACTAGAGAGAAGCATCATCCCTGAAGGTTATTGTATTTTTCTGGCTCTTTACGTGCAGATTGCTTCTGTCTAAGCGTGCATTTATCTAGGTTATTTACAATTATTCACGACTTCATTTTGCACGCGTAATTTGTAATTGGTCTACAAATCAAAGGGATCTTCAAATACTCGAGAATCTTAAAGTCTTTCGTGTCTGACCAGGAATGGGTGTTACTTTTTGTGTGACGTTCCTGTTTGTGTTCTAGACAGGGTCATACGCTTGGTGATGATCGGCAAGACTGGAACTGGTAAGAGCGCAACTGGAAATTCCATCATCGGTGCCAAAGACGCTTTCGACGAGAAACGTACCTGTAGTTCGGCAACACGGGTGTGCAAGAAAAGGAGCGTCATAGTCAATGGTACTGTGGAAATTCAGGTAAGAACTTTTACTCATGTCACAGGGATCGAACTACTCGTGCGCCTGCTCTTGGTCCGGGCACTTTGCCTTTTTTCTAAAGCGTCCATCCTTCCATTTCTAATTCAGTCTGTTTACCACCACCACCACCCCTCCCTTCCCGTTTTGACAGCCAAACTAGTTCCTATAAAAATGAAGAAAGTGAATTTAACTTAAACTTAAGTACAACCCCATTTTGGCATACAAATTCGACTACCGTTTACAGCTTGGGAAAATTTCCCAGGTAAGATTTCACGAAGTTGTGTTATTAACTGACGGCACTTGCCCTTGGCGTCTGATACAGTACAAAATCACTCATTAAAATGGTGTGTGTGTGTGTGTGTGTGTGTGTGTGTGTGTGTGTGTGTGTGTGTGTGTGTGTGTGTGTGAGAGAGAGAGAGAGAGAGAGAGTTAATTGTTCATAGGGCGTGAGGTATTTATCGATGTGACCTACAAATCGCGAGACGAGTAATAATAATAATAATAATAATTTTTATAGAGCACCGCTCTCCAAATTCCAAGGACTCGCTGCGCGAGTCAGACAGTGTATCAGAGCACGCAATAAGGTCAGATTGCGTTACAATGACTATGAACTGAAACTAAAATTTGTCACGTCCGAGCTTCGCACGTCATTAACAAATTTTGCCTTCATCGGGCAATGATAACCTCGAAGTCAACAAACACGGACAGTCCATAGCATTGTTGAAACATTCAAATTTAATCTGCACTCTTTGCACTCTCAAACAGGTTGTTGATACGCCAGGGGTACTGGATACAGATCGATACGAAGGCAGCGTAGAGGACGAGATCCGAAAATGCTTAGATCTCAGTGCCCCGGGACCCCACGCCTTCATCATGACGTTAAACCTGTGTCACAGATTCACTGCTGAAGAGTACCGGGCCTATGAAATATTCAAGAGGCTTTTCGGCAGAGAAATACTGAACCATATTATCGTATGTTTTACACATGGGGACCAACTTGAAGGTACGACAGTTCAGGAAATGCTCAGAAGGGCACCGGTGAATCTAAAACACATTATGAAAGAAGTGAACAACCGGTACGTTGTATTCAACAACAAAGAGGTCGACGAAAGGAATGACAGCCAGGTTCTGAAACTGATTCGGGCTGTTCGTGATCTGCTGTCCGTGCGCAAGCCTTTTAGAAAATTACTGCAAAGGCGCCATGTCAAAGGTAATTATTTCAATCACTTATCTAATTTTTTTTGTTATGAAAAAAAAATAGTGTTCCATTTGCATGTGCGCATTTATGCAAGACTTTACAAAAAAGTACATGACTTTTCAGCCTCACACACACACACACACACACACACACACACACACACACACACACACACGGGGGGGGGGGGGTTGGGAGTTTAACGTCCTTTTCCACCAACTAAGGGCGATAACAAAGACAGGGCAACGAGAAAAAAGGCTAAACATTCAAATGCAAACCTGTGGTGAGGTTTTTCCATGTTACAGAACAAGAGAAGACAAGCGGAGCTGTCCGTTTAGTGTTACTGGGCGTGACATATAGCGGTAAGAGCGCCACTGGCAATTCCATCATAGGTTCCAGTGACGCCTTTGAAACTTTCCGTGGCTTTTCTGGTACAGAGGACTGTCAGCAGAAGTCGATTATAATCGGCAATACGGAAGTTCAGGTTCGTCCGTCAGACAGGGGCAACCTCTGTAGCGACCGCTCGCATTTTTTTTATGTCCGTCTCTCTCTCTCTCTCTCTCTCTGCCTGTGTGTGTGTGTGTGTGTGTGTGTGTGTGTGTGTGTGTGTGTGTGTGTGTGTGTGTGTGTGTGTGTGTATTAGTGCACGTTTTAGTTACTTATTGATGATTTTTGGCATTAGTTCTCAGGCGAGGCCTTGTTTTTCATGTTTTGGATGTTATGACATGTCTTTCTATATGTGGGCATCTTCAGGGATCAATTAAGCATTTTCTTATCTCACATAATATGATTATGATGGACATGCCCTCACGCTTGTTTGTAACTTGAGTAAGACTCAAAGAAAGGTATCTGTGCCACTGTGCTCTAACCTAAATAGTACTGATATAATATATGCATTCATTTCTAATATGTAATTTTTATTGAATTGAACTTCACATTGAATGAAATACATAGACACCGGCCCCCGTAGTGTAGTGGTTAGCACTTCGGATCATGGACCGGGAGACCCGGGTTCGAATCCCAGCCGAGGCAAGCGGGATTTTTCATACCTAGGTCGGCTCCTACCCAGAGCGGGTGTGCTATGGGCCCAATGGGGAGGCTGTTGCCACACAGCCGAGCTTCACCCACTTCACGGGTGCGACTTTGGGAGTGCTTCCCTTTTTATGACACGTCTTATGATGTGGATGATTACACGGCCGGCACCGCAGGTGCCGTAGTTCCCGGGCCTGGTTAATGCCGGGATATTTATGACAGGAAGCGTGGAATGCGGCCCTGTCCCTTATATATAACAACTGGAGAACCAGAGCCTTTGATTCAATTTTTGTTGTTGTGTTTGGTGGCAGGTTGTCGACACACCTGGAGTTTTCAACTTTTGTAGACCGGATCTCGACATTCTGAATGAGATTAAACAGTTACTGCGTGCTGGTGACTTTGTGCCCAACGCTTTCATTTGGGTTGTGAGTTTGTGCCGAAGATTTATGAAAGAACACTACATGGCATACAAATATACAAAAGATATTCTTGGAGAGGATATAGTAAATTACATGATTATTGTCTTTACCCACGGAGATAAAGTGGGAGAATGGTCAGTTGAAGAAATGCTGCAAACTGCGCCTACGTATCTTAAAGAGATTTTGAAGGAGGTGAAAAACAGATACGTTGTTTTCAACAACGAGACAGCCAACGACGAGACGAAGGACACCCAGGTTCTGAAACTTTTACACGCCGTCCGGTCTATGTACTACTGTACATGTACATTCCACTGAACGAAAAGTGCTCACAGCAGTTTGGTATTGCCCCTGATATACCGAGGTGAGCGGTGGTCTAATATGTAGTGCGTCGGATTTAGTCGCTGTGCTACTGAACGGCCGTCACCAATGTCATGGCGATGAAGCGTGGGTTCGAGCCCAGGTCGAGCTTGTGATATGTGATACCCGTTTTTCCTGGCTACCGGGCTGCTCGTCGGGGGTTTCTTTCCGGGTTATATATATAGGATAGGTATTGGGTGGCGCTGCACCGCGGCGACGCGCTTCCCCCGGGGAGAGCAGTCCGAATTTCAATAAAGTTGTAAAAAATAAATAAATATATAAAATAAAATATAAAAAAAATCTCTCGATCAGCTCACTTGCAAATATGCACTGATCAATGTACTGCTTACAAAAAGTTGTATGTGCGATTTTTGTAGTATCACCACATACTGGTGGTACTTTGCAAAAAGCCTACGAGCGCTCAGGAATGGCTTGCACGTTTATTATTAATCATTGCAACAGTCCTCAGTAAAATCTGCAGTCGGGTTATATACTCTGAACACCGTTTTACTCCCTCGTGGCGATGCTGATCATGGTGAAGACATGGTCGTACCAGGAAAAGACAAGACAAGCAAAATCAAACCTGAAGAATGTGTTCTTGTTATTGTATTCCATTTGTAACCGTAATGGGTTCACGCCAGCTTATGGTTAAACATATTTCTCTCTGGTGAAATGTTCTCAATGTGCTGTTTGTTTTGCTGTTTGAAAAAAAGACTGCGCCAGTGTGTGTCATAGAGATAAAATACTGACTGCAGACGGATTTCAGCACACACACACACACACGCACACACACACACACACACACACACACACACACACACACACACTGGAATACAATGGGAGACTACAGTGGGCAAAACCTTAAACACCCTGGAAGGAGGTACTTTAATATAGTTATTTGTGTCATACAACCTTTTTTTTTTTCCTTTTTTTTTTTTTTTTTGCCGTGGCGGGGACCATAGCGTCCCTTGTACCTTGTTGCAGAACTGACAATACTTTCCAGACCTGCACATGTTATGAAAAACAAATATTTATAATCATATGTTTATATTATTTTCCTTCATGCCGGCTCATCCGGAGCAATATAGAAATCATGACATATTCTCTGACCGACAACTAAAAATAAATGTATCTTTTCATCGTCGCACGTGTGTGTGTGTGTGTGTGTGTGTGTGTGTGTGTGTGTGTGTGTGTGTGTGTGTGGCCACCTAATTTTTGCAGCTGCTAAAAGGGGTCCCCGCCGACTCCACGGGTAGCCTGAATAGGCTGAATATAATTATTTAGCACTAACAGCAAAGAAAGGTAATTTAAAGATCTAACCTCCCAACAAAAAAGCTTTCCGAAGTGGGAAAACATTTAACAGAGTCGACCGTGCAAGCACTGACAACAGTTGCAGAGTTCACCAGAAACAGCGACAAAACCGTGCCGCAAAACTGCCCCCACTTGTCCGTCCACGCTGCAGTGCACATCCCCGTGCAACCCGGCTCATTATATAACCAAGTCGCGGATACGTCAGTTTAGACAACTGAGCGACTGTTGACGTGGCGCAAGCTATTCTACGACAGGTAAGTACACGCATTTGAAAGCAATTTTGATTCTTGCGTAAACATTTCAGCTCGCATACGAGCGACACTGGACAAATTCAAAAGTGACACGACTTGTGAGGGGATCACTGCCGTCAGTACTGACTTGGTCACGGCTGCTGTGATGACCACTGCACGGACTGATGACCACTGCACGATGATGTGCACAGTAGCGTGGACGGACCCCAACAGGAAGTGGGGGCAGAGTGAGAGAGTGAGTGAGTAAACCCGAGCAAACCACAAAGACTAATTCGCGGCTGAGTGTGCCTGCACTACATGAAAAAAATGTAACGTTGGACAAAGGATACAAACTGGTGTACGGTGCAATATAAACCCAGGACATGCAGGAGACGCCGCACCTTCATGCTAATTTCTCTAACTCCCGATTACAAAACAAATAGCAATTACAACTAAGTAAAACAAAGATGTATACAAAGCGCATATACAGCAAATAATCCAACTTATCTCCTAGGCGCAATAAACCAGTTCGCAGCATATGCCCAACATTACCTATTCCTAGCTACTGGTAGTGCAGACGTGATTCAGGGGCTCTAAAAGAAGAAATATAGATGAAAGGGCCGAACTTAGAAATCAGAAGAGAAATGAGAGGGAGGACAGAGCGGCTAAATTCGGGAGGTTTCAAAGAGAAAGGGACAGGCGAATGGGCTGCTGAGGGATAGATCGAGATAGACAGGAAAATTCCTTAGTTGCCAATGAAGAAAACATGCCTGGGATGCAGTTGGAGAAAAGACTGCCCCGGTTTGGGAAAACAACGCACCAGAGAGGGGTGCGTTGTGAAGGTCTTCAACATGACAGGTGTTCAGCAGCTCCAGCAGGGTCTGGTGGCAGTTTTTCGGCACGGTTTTGTCGCGGTTTCTGGACAATGTGTGAACTCTGCAACTGTGACAGAGTCAGTTGACTGTGCTTGCACGGTCGACTCTGTAATTTTTTTTTCCCACGTTCGGAAAGCTTTTTGTTGGGAGCTTAGATCTTTAATTCACGTCTAGAAGGCGTTTACTGTATCCAGTGATAAAGACATGAATAGGCCACGCGAGGCGTAAAGCAAGGTTACTGGGGCGTTGTAAATTGCCTGCACAAGACGTAGCATACTACGCGCGGCAGAGTAGGCTTACATTTTTGAGAAACGTTCGCCTCGTTGGCCGGGGACCAGGCCTCTGCTGAAACAACTGCACACGACAAACCTGCACTACATTGCTGTACTTCCCTAAACCGGGCGGCGGCTTTAACGTCGCTTTTCAGGTGACGAATCGATTCGACGGCTGAGTAAGTCTCTGTGTGTGTGTGTGTGTGTGTGTGTGTGTGTGTGTGTGTGTGTGTGTGTGTGTAAAAAGGGGGGGGGGGGGGCGGAGGGGCGTGTGTGTCTGTGTTTGTTGGCATAATTATAATGTTGAACATTGGATCTGTCGGGTAAAATGTGAAAGTGTCTAACGCTGCTGTACGTTTCGTTTTCAGATTTAGTATCGTTCAACGTTCGTCATGGACACCCTAAGCATGGAGCTGCCTTCCAGCACGTTCTATATTCTTCCTTTGATTCTGACGCTTTCACTTCTTCTGCTGTTCAGGCACCGACTCTCGGGCTGGTTTCTGAGAAAGGCGACTACAGGTAAATGATTTTCACCCGGATATCGGAGCTAAAACACATACAATAGAACCGAGTGAGGCTATTTTGGAGCCAGCCAGGCTGCATATGAAAGCCGGGGACGCTGCAATCTTGCAAATTTGCAGTAACTGATGTCCTGAATCAGTCCAGTGTGTGTGTGTGTGTGTGTGTGTGTGTGTGTGTGTGTGTGTGTGTGTGTGTGTGTGTTTAGCTTGCTCGCTCGTGTAACTGTTGACATAATTAATTATTGCGGCCAACCTTATTCTAGTTAGGGTTTGCTCCTGGTTAGGATGGGAAGATGACCTGTGCCAATGCATGTTTGTGTAGATGTTTCTTACAATTTCAACTGTTTCAGATGAGGACACGCTGCGTCTGGTCGTGTTTGGAAAAACCGGATCTGGAAAGAGCTCAACATGCAACACCATTATTGGAAAAAAGGCGTTTCGTGTTGGACAAGGGGTGGCTTCCGGCACACAGCACTGCCAGTCAGAGATGGCGACGGTTAACGGTCTAGCAATTTCGGTTCGTAAACAATCTCCCTATCTGTGTTTACTCTTCTTGCAGTATTTATTTTCAGGTCCTTACGGTCTTGTCAAAAGCATTAATCAAAAATCTGTGTGCCACCCAAATCTTAAACACTGACTTGTTATGTAGAGCAGCCTTCAATAATAGTCCGAATTTTATGAGGCTATATGAGAAATTGTTACTAAAAGAGTAGCTGGCTGACTCAGACTTAGAAAACAAGATAAAAACTGTTGCCAAGTTATTCCTTAAGCTACGGCATAGTCGAGAAGAGTAAACTAGTAACTCTCCTGTTCACTCGTTTGCTCAGAAATTTTTAAAACTATCATTTGCAGAAATAGAATTCAGCTCAATCATAACTTATAGGACGGACTTTCAGGAGAGAACACATGTGGAGACATTTCATGTCAGGTTTTGTCTATTTCTAAAGGTTGTGGATACCCCTGGTGTCCACGCGACAGACAGGAGCACAGAAGATGTGGCCAACGAAATCGCCAAGTGTATCCTGCTGTCTTCACCAGGACCTCACGCCTTCCTCATGGTCGTCAACCTCAACCAGAGATTCACGGACCAAGAATACGCTGCCTATACAACGCTCAAAGAACTCTTTGGTCCTGAAGTGAAGAAGTACGTCATTTTGGCTTTCACCTGGGCGGATCAGCTGGAAACTTCAATTGAGAACTATCTGTGCGATGTCCCGGAGCGTCTGAAGGAAATCTTATCTGAAACTGGTGAACGTTATCTCGTCTTCAACAATAAGGGAGATAAGTCCACCAAAGGTCAACAGGTCCGACAACTTTTGTCTCTTCTGGGGGCTCCGCGGAGAGAGATTAGGTTGATCCCTTACTTTGAAAGTTCCTCCACCAAAGAGGCTGCAACGGAGCTAAATGAAAGGGTGCAGCAGACCATGGAACGGGAACATATTTCAGCTTGGAAAGCTAAAGAAAGAATTCTGAAAGGGGTAGAAGCTAACAGCGAGGAAGAGCTGATAAGGCGTGCTCAAAGAGCACTAGGCATCGTTGAAAAACTTGCAAACGCGATGGTTATGATGGCTCCTTTGTTCGGGAAGCATAAGCAGACTGTAGCCACTGGGGCAGCAGCCGTTGCAGCTGGTGCAAGGGAAGCCCAGAATGTCTGTACAGTCCTGTAATAAGCTCAGTTATCATGGTCACGTTTTTTTCATTTTCTTTATTGTTTATCTTTCGCTAACCGTTTTGTGTTTCTCGATTGTTCTTCTTCGGTGGTGGTGATTGAGATGGTATTTTCCATTACCACTTCTTTCTTTGGTTTTTTGTTTGTTTTGTTGTTTGCTTTTTGGGGGGTTGTTGTTGTTGTTGTTTGTTTTGTTTGTTGCTGTTGCTTTTTTATTCTTTTTGGAGGGGGGGGGGGAGGAGGGGTTATTGTTTTGTTATCGTTGTTTGTTTTTGATTTGGTAAGTTTTGTTTGCTTGTTTTTTTGGGTTTTTTTTTTCTTTGTTTGTTGTTCTTGTTGTTGTTTTGGGGGCGATTGCTGCTCTTTGGGTTTTTTGTTTGTTTGTTTGTTTGTTTTGTTGTTGTTGTTGTTGTTGTTTCTTTGTTTGTTTGGTTTTTTTTTTTTTTTTTTTTTTTTGGGGGGGGGGGGGTTGTTGTTGTTGTTAATTTGGTCTTTCGATTGTTTGGATGTTGTTTGCTAGAGTTTTTAATTAATTTCATTTCAAATCTTATGTTGCTCTTACTTTTTTCTTTGGCTGTTTTTCTTCCACAGAAAAATTGCACGAGAGGATAGAGTGAGAGCGCGTTGGTATTCTGTTCAATAATAAAATACCCGCCTCATCCATTGAGGAAAACTGGTCAGGTAGATTAGAGAAAAATACAAAACATTATTGCCCAATGGTGGAAAAGAAATTTAAGTATTAGTGGCAAACTTTGCATAGTCAAAACGTTCTTACTATCACAATTTGTTTACATAATGCAGTCCCTGGTAATTCCGGCCCTTCGCTCACAGACAGCAACTGCTGTGAAGGACAGATGTAATGCAAGTGGGAATTTGTCTGCTTTATCTCCTAGAGAAATTCGTCATATCTTAACTGATCTGAATGATGTACACCCTTGTGGTTTGAAATTCTGGATGCATAAATACGATCTCGTACTTAAGGAATCTCATTGGACAGCAGCTACTAGTAGTACTAGAGAAGAAAGATTACGCCTGTTACATTGGAAAATACTCCATAATATTTATCCCACGAACATTTTACTCAGTAAAATGGGAATTAAGCCCTCTAATAAATGTACCTTTTGTAATGAGACCGATTATATCGAACACTTCTTTTGGAGATGTCACAAAATTAGAAAAGTCTGGACAGAATGTGCAGATTTTATTTATCGTAGTACGGGAGAACAAATTACTCTCTCAAAGACAGACATTTTATTTGGTATTAAGACAGACTGCATAACTAATAGCAGAACTGTTAAGTTTACTAATCATGTCATCCTTATTACAAAAATGGTTATAAGTAAATTTAGATACGGAACTGCCACTGATATCGGTCTTATGTTTCAACATGAAACTACTCTTCGCCATCATCTCTTTGAAATCTGAAAATACTGTTAACTGTTTTGGATATTAGGCTTGATATCTAATGTACACAAAAAAAAAAAAAATAATAATAATCAAAAAACAACAACCTTAGATTGTCCCAAAGTTAGGCCTCTGATCACGCCAAGTACAATGTAGTTTATAGTTCAACGCAGACAAACAGGCGCCCTAAATATCAGTGTGCACTATTCACAGGGAAATCTTTTCACCAACTGCCAGTGTCATTAGCAAAACTGAAACTTATACTGCAATTTATGTTAAGGCATTGACTGACTACAGCAGAGACATACATATACATGTATGTCTCTGAATGCGGTCAGTTTCCTGGCTTAAATTCGTTGACACTGACCTTGCCAATGATGGGTCTACATTTGTACCTCTCAGTGGTAAAGGCGCCTGAGAGCTTATGAAATCCATGACACTTAGGCGCTTTTGCCAAACTAGATTTGTTTCTGCGTTTTGTTTTCACTCTGTATTGCACAGCGCTGCAATGTCATGGCAAAACACAGTAGGTCCATGTCATTTTGTTGAAAGAAAGATAGAAAAAAGTTTTGCCTTGCAGTTACAGTCCCTCTTAAGTGAAAATGCACAGTTGATGAGTTGTTTTATTTGTACGCCCATACTTGCAAACGACATGTTAAAAAAACAAACAAATTGTAATACGTCGCCAAAAGCGAGAAAATCCTAGTTAGAGACCGAACCTTCCTAATGCAAGGCCTTATGGCAGCATGCCTCGAACACTTAATGTTGTTGTTGTTTTGTTTTTTAAACGATTTAATGTCTAAAAAAAAAGGAGAGAAAAATAGACAAAAGACAGAGACAAAAGACCGCCCCAAAAATAAAAAAAAACACAACAACAACAAAGAAAAAACAAGGAAAAGAAAGAAATAAAGAAAATTGTAAAAAAGCGAGGGTTGAGCAGGGTATGAAAAAAAAAGAAGTACCTGAAGACAGCAGCTATTATGTGACTGAAAATAAAGTTATATAGAGAGACGCTTTTATGTATCAACGTGTGTTCATCGTGTCTTCACTTTCTCAATGAACTCTCTCTCTCTCTCTCTCTCACACACACACACACACACGCGCGCGCGCGCGCGTATTTAACACGTGTTGTAGTAAAAGATTCAATTTAAAAATGCAAAAAAAAATATACCGTGAACGGCCATTTATGAACAACTGCAGAAGTGTGATGGTGTTGAGTGAGTTAGGCAGGCAGGGAGGCAAACACAGCGGTCGCTATGACATGAGTTTTATTTCAACAGGAAAACAGCAACAAATGGCAGAGCGGGGAGCGACAATCCGTGCAGTGACTCGCGGCAGGGCTGGCTGGCGACTGTCCAGTGAGGCGTAGCTCGCGGCTACTTATGCGCCCAGCGCGAGCTGCAAAGAAAGCACTGCCCCAAGTGCAGCGAAAAGCAGAGCGCGTGGGCCAGCCGCAGCGATTTTTGTGTTTCTTAACACATGGAAAACGAGTCACCGCGGGCGTTATATAACAGCTAGAAACTTCAAACAAACTGCATTGAAAAGAGCGTGAAAAGTACTCTAAGATGGCATAAGTTTGGAACATTATCAATGTACAAAGAATTTCCTATCGCCGATTTAAGAGCGTAAAGGCTGGGACCACGCATTCGAAAAGTGGTGAAAATGGCAAAATACACCCGTTAAACTACAAAACAGCGCTAAAAACAAAACATAACTAAAAAGTACAAACTCTTCCGAAACTACTATAGTTTACATGATAACTTTAGGTTAAGTGACTGCGGAGATATTTAGCACTAAATGGACACAAACAAACACAGCTAACTGACACGTGGCTATCGTGGATCCGCAACGCTGCACGCGTGCGGTAGCCTACAGGCGAACAAAGCCGGCGGCACACAGCTGGCCGGAGAACCTAGGGTAGTGGGCGAGAGGGTCCAAACCACTCGGCTACAGAAGACATGAAATATATGAGAATATATAAGGCACAAAGAACAAAGGCGTCGCTGAAGCCGAAAACATGCGCTCAATCAGGTCAAATTGACAATAGGGGAAGTAAGTAAAGATGAGATCCCTACCTAGATCTAGGAGATAGGTGCTTGTATGCCATTGGACAAGTGCGCCTTGCCCTACATCGGCTACAAGCCACAGTGGAGGGGTGTGGGGGGGGGGGTATCTACAATACTACCGCTGAAACACCTAGCATACAATTTGTTCTACAAGAATGAATACACAAGTGTTTGGAAACACCAAGCAATTTTTTTCGAGTTGTTCCGTCACTGTTTCCACTTCCTTCATTGTTTATCTCTATCCAACTGTTTTGTGTTTCTCGATTGTTCTTCTTGTGTTGGTGGTGATTGTGATGGTGTTTTCCATTAGCACTTCTTTTTGTTTGTTTGCTTGTTTTTGTGTTGTTTTATTTTTGTTTGTCTGTTTGGTGGGAGAGTCTGGACCGAACAAATTTCCAAGCGACGGGATTAATAAAGTTATCTTTATAACTATAGCTGATTTCTGGATTACAGTAAACCAGAATCCAGAAAACATCCCCCAGTTCACCAAACACGCTGGGAGATTCTCGAGAGTTTACTATAACACGGAAGTTGGGGTGGATAATCTAATCCTGTGTCACAAATCAAATCAAATCAAATCAGCTAAAAGGAACGATACGGTATATCTTTCTAGAGCCCAAAGCCCGTGTGAAACTTACATTTGGCAGGAGGTCCTTTCAGTACCAGGTTCCGAGAGTTTGGAATTCACTTCCTCTACATGTCCGTCAGTCTCCATCTTTCACAGTTTTTAAAAACAAACTCAAAACCCACTTCTTCCAGTCAGCCTTCTCTCCCTCTTAGTTAATTGCTGCGAAGTGGTCTTTGTTGCTTGCGCAACTCTATCCGCCTGCAAATACTCATCCATACCCATCATCCCCCCTCCCCTCCCCCCAGCTCATTTGATCGAGATCCCAGCTGTATGTTATGAAAGTGGTGTGTGTGTGTGTGTGTGTGTGTGTGTGTGTGTGTGTGTGTGTGTGTGTGAAGGGGGGAGGGGGAGTGAATGACAGGGGTGCACAAGAAAAGGTAAGGAGTGTATGTGTGATTGCATGTGTTGGGGGGGGGGGGGGAGTTGGGGGGGGGGGGGAGAGAATGACAGACTGAAGATTGATGTGTCAGTGCATGGGACGAAACTGGTGCTGTAAACCGTTGCATGTCGAATTTCGAGTCAGAATTATTTCCTTTGCTTGTACACACTCCTAGTATAGGTAAGTGGAAAAAATGACATAAATCACAAGTGAGCAGCATCATATTGCTCGAAATTCAGGGCTGGTTAACAAATATTGAGATAATATCCTAGACAAATGAAAAGAAAGACTAATGTGACAAGTGTGGCGGAAAACAGAGAGGCTGGGCCCAACGCCCTGGAGGGAGGGGGATGGGTGTGGGGGGGGGGGGGGGGGGAACCCCAGCCTATCCACAAACAAACAGACAGACAATTCAACCAGAGCTCGTTCTACGTCAGAAGTTTTAGAATTTATTTGTACGCAGAAAGTTCTCACCTACGCGCAGAAACACAGTGCCAGCCCAAGGCTTCACAGACTGATAAGCTGCAAACCAAATTCAAGTTTACACAGTTTATTTAGACCGAAGACGAAAGAATTTTTTTTTTTTAAATTTGCGCATTCAAGCCACAAAAAAGAAAGTTCCGGCTAGTCCAAACCTCTAAAGCCTGCTCTTAACTGGGCACAGCGCGCGAAACACACATGCGCCACATCACAGCCGTTGCGCTCGGTGTGTCTACTAACTAAAAACAAACTGAACAAAGGCAGCTGTGCACGGTAACGTAGTACGATCACGCTACGATACTAGGGGAGCCGGGGTGGTCGAATGGTAGAGCGTTGGACTTCTAATGCTCGGGTCGTGAGTTCGATCCCGGCTGGGGCCAAATAGTTGTGCTGGCTTTTTCATCGTTGCCCCGTCTTTGATATCACCCTATGTGATGGAAAAGGACGTTAAACCCCCAAACACCCGCTACGATACTATCCGACGCCCATAGCGTCCGCAATGGCAAGCAGAGCTCGGTAGCGAGCCGCCCGGCCTCTGTAGTGCTTGTCCGTGACGTCCCACTTCGAAGAGGTCTGTAAACACTGATGTCTGTTCAGGCGACAATGCAGTTGAGGATGCACTGTCCGCCATGTTTGCGCGCCGAGTGAGGTAATACAGCCAATCAGAATATTATCTGTTGTGGAACCCACTGTCACTGCTGGGGTTATTTGACATCTGACTAGCTGTGATGACGGCACAGCGGCGGAAACCCCTGAAATCACCACTGTGTCACATAATCATGTGCACAACACTGTTGCGCTCCACGGTGCCCAGTTAAGTGCCGGCTTAACGGAGATTCAACAATAATCGCACACAATGAAACTGAGGTTCAGCAAACAACACAGAGAAATAACACTTAAATCACTCTCCCTACCACCAATAAAGTCTTAACCTGTATCAGGCTCAGCAAACAGATATATGACGAAGGGTCCTAACCCTCTCTGGGTTTAGCCAAAATACACACATAATACACAATGACCAATCTCTGGGTTTAGCCAGATATACATACATAATACACAAGTCCTAACCCTCTCTGGGTTTAGCCAAAATACACACATAATACACAAGTCCTAACCCTCTCTGGGTTTAGCCAAAATACACACATAATACACAAGTCCTAACCCTCTCTGGGTTTAGCCAAAATACACACATAATACACAAGTCCTAACCCCTCTCTGGGTTTAGCCAAAATACACACATAATACACAAGTCCTAACCCTCTCTGGGTTTAGCCAAAATACACACATAATACACAAGTCCTAACCCTCTCTGGGTTTAGCCAAAATACACACATAATACACAAGTCCTAACCCTCTCTGGGTTTAGCCAAAATACACACATAATACACAAGTCCTAACCCTCTCTGGGTTTAGCCAGAAATACACACATAATACACAAGTCCTAACCCTCTCTGGGTTTAGCCAAAATACACACATAATACACAAGTCCTAACCTTCTATGGGTTTTGCCAAAATACACACATAATACACAAGTCCTAACCCTCTCTGGGTTTAGCCAAAATACACACATAATACACAAGTCCTAACCCTCTCTGGGTTTTGCCAAAATACACACATAATACACAAGTCCTAACCCTCTCTGGGTTTAGCCAAAATACACACATAATACACAAGTCCTAACCCTCTCTGGGTTTTGCCAAAAT
Source organism: Batillaria attramentaria (assembly GCA_018292915.2). Lineage (NCBI taxonomy): Eukaryota > Metazoa > Mollusca > Gastropoda > Batillariidae > Batillaria > Batillaria attramentaria. Next base: position 232,252 of record JACVVK020000296.1, read on the forward strand.
ACACACATAATACACAAGTCCTAACCCTCTCTGGGTTTAGCCAAAATACACACATAATACACAAGTCCTAACCTTCTATGGGTTTTGCCAAAATACACACATAATACACAAGTCCTAACCCTCTCTGGGTTTAGCCAAAATACACACATAATACACAAGTCCTAACCCTCTCTGGGTTTTGCCAAAATACACACATAATACACAAGTCCTAACCCTCTCTGGGTTTAGCCAAAATACACACATAATACACAAGTCCTAACCTTCTATGGGTTTTGCCAAAATACACACATAATACACAAGTCCTAACCTTCTATGGGTTTTGCCAAAATACACACATAATACACAAGTCCTAACCCTCTCTGGGTTTTGCCAAAATACACACATAATACACAAGTCCTAACCCTCTCTGGGTTTTGCCAAAATACACACATAATACACAAATCCTAATCCTCTCTGGGGTTAGCCAAAATACACACATAATACACAAGTACCAGTACTTTTTCAATTTTGTTGCACCAACCTTTTGGAATTTTCTGCCTGCAAATCTGAGAAATGCGCCCAATCTGCTTTTTTTTTTTTAAAGCAAAGCAATCTTAAAACGTTCCTTCTTTGTAAAGCCTTCCGGTAATTTCCTGTGTAACAAGTCAGTTTCACTAGTGTACGTCTGTCCATCTTTGTGAAATGTGCGCGAGTGTCGGTGAGTGATTGGCGCATTGAGCTTTATTTAATTAAATGCAGACTGACTTGGCCGTCTTGGGTGTTTGTGTGTATGTTACAGTGAATTTGTGTGATCAGGGATTTAATCTGAGACGATGAAATTGCACAAACCGTTTTAGTTAAGCCGATTCAAAAGCTTTTTCGAAACCGAAAATTGTCCCACTTTGGATCTGGCAGGGGTGGGTTGTTTCTGTAACTGAAGTGACTTCTCCTGAAAGTTGGCAAATGCAACGGTCTACAACACGTTCATTGTCAACGAAAATATGAGGAAAATATGAATAATATAGATGGATCAGTTAGTTTGCAATGTTTTGAAAACGTTCAGAATGTGCAGGAGAACGCATAACTTGACGTAGAAATCAGAAAAGAGGCGCTTAAAGGGAAACCCGAGTCAAGTCATTCGGTTGATGATGATGATGATGATGATGATGATGATGTGTGTGTGTGTGTGTGTGTGTGTGTGTGTGTGTGTGTGTGTGTGTGCGGTTGTGTGAGCTTAAAGATCTAAGCTCCCAACAAAAAGCTTTCCGAAGTGTGAAAAAATTTTTACAGAGTCGACCGTGCACGCACAGTCAACTCTGTCACAGTTGCAGAGTTTTCAGCGACACTGAAACCCCAATAAAAGCCAAGGGCAGCCTGATTTCACAGGTCAGTTTGCGTTTTGACACTGAGCGAGAAAGATCGTGCAGCACTCAACATCCGCTAGACACTGTAGCCATGTGTCTCGCTCACTGACCAAAAGCCAAATAATGTCACGGCAAACTCGTGCTCTGATTTTATACGGGTCCCCGAAGCGCTCAAAACTCTGCAACTGTGACAGAGTTGACTGTGCTTGCACGGTCGACTCTGTAAAAATGTTTTCACACTTCGGAAAGCTTTTTTGTTGGGAGCTTAGATCTTTAAGGTCCTTTTCCACCACGTATGGGTGATTATAAAGACGGGGCAACGAGAAAAAGGCCACAAGAAATTGGTACAAGCGTCGTAGTTTGGACAGGCGGGTGGGTGGGTGGGTGGGTGGGTGTTTGGGGGTTTAACGTCCTTTTCCACCACATACTTGGACAGGCACCTTAGCCCTTTTAGCATATGATGGCTGAGGTTATGAGCACGATTTCACTATTTACAGGTGAGTCATTAGCCAATTGGCTGTCGGATTATCTCTGATTTTGCAATATATATCACTATGTATTGCTAAATCAGAGAAATTCCTTCCTCAGGGGAATGGATATATAGAGAAACTAAGTAATACAAAAGTGTGTCATCTACTTACGTATCCAGCATAGATGATGTCAAAATGCACATCAAATACGAAGTATTAAATTTATATTCTTCTGTTGACTCTCTGTGTGTGTGTGTGTGTGTGTGTGTGTGTGTGTGTGTGTGTGTGTGTGTGTGTGTGTGTGTGTGTGTGACAAAGAGAGAGAGAGAGAGGTGAGTGTGGGGCACGGATAAATGTGACCCTCCACCACGAAATGAGTCTTAAGTCACCATTTGGTAAATTTTACTTTTCACAATTTTCTTAAAGTATTTTTTCTGCTCTTTTAAATGGTGCAACCCGTTTTTACATCTGACGCATAACAGCTGAGTTATAGGCCTTCAAACACAATACCCCCCAAACATCACAATGTCAGAAAATGGCTTGTAAAGTACGCACAACATAACACAGTTACTTTCCTTAGCAACCATGGATGGATTTACTTCAAATTTGGCATGCATCTTCAACAATGTATTGTAAACAAAAATGGAAAGTTTCAAGTATATGCAGTGAAAACTTACTTCACTGTAATGTTTTAAAGTTGTGTACCAAAGCTGTGTTATAGATAATGATGAGGAGAGAATGATGGTCAGCGACATACCAAGTGAAAACAAAGCACCAAAGGTAATCTTGTCCGGCACAAGATCATGGTAATGAAGAAACTCTCACATTAGTTTTTGAAGGCTTTGAAACTATTTATAAATATATATTATTATGTGTATATTGACATAATATTGTTTGGAAAATAGGAAACTTACCTTACTCGGAGGAAAAAAAGTAAGCGGTTAGGAACTTCCAACCACTCCAGTCACAACACCAACTTCACACAAAAGCACCAACCAAAAAGGTGAATATAGCACACAGTGAAATAGTCAAAGCACAAACCACACATAGTTTGTTTTCCCCAAATCAGCATCTGGTCCAAGCACAACAGACACAACATCAGGGTTCACTCGGTGAAATAGTCAAATCACCAAACGCACACAACTTTGTTGTCCCATTTTTCCCAGACGCAGTCATAATACAGGACTGTCAGGAAATTTGAGGAAAGCCTCACAAAACATCAATCAGCGGTCAGTGTGCATTATGGGCACAGGCGATCCTGCACGCCAGGACGGACAAACGGCCTGATGTGCTGTCTCAAGTACTGGCGGCGGGCTTCAGGCAGTCCAGGAGGGGGGATCTCTGCTGGCATGTGAGCTAGGCGCTGTTGGGCAGTAGTAGCATCAGTCACCATCAGAAATTCTTCTTCAGGTCCATTCAACTCTTTCTTCAGGAAAACAACCCCTGGGCGTTCTGACTGAACCTTGAAGTGAAAGTACTCTTTCACGCCCTTGACTGGCCGACACCACCCCTGGAAATATGTCTGCCAGTCATACACCTTCACAAGCACCTCACCAGTTTCTGTCCCAACAAGCTGCGGACGGTTGATGCGGCGCTTGGTGCTGGTCTCCACGACATTGCAGAGGTCTTGCAGACAATGTACCTCGCTGAGTCGAAAGCGCCGCTTCAACAATCCAAAACACCAGTCAGGTGCAAACTTGGTATGACCCGCGGGCATGAAATTCACAGTGATTTCGCTGTGAAGTGCCCGCAGCGTCCTCCACGCCATGTACCACAGTACATACTTGTTTTTATTTTGTCCACTGCAGTTGTCGCAGTGGACATCCATGCTCATCTCCCCCAGGCCATAGTTCTCCAGGAAGTGATGTAGGAGGGAGATCACCATGTTGGATCCCTTGCTGCTGCACATTCCCTCATCTATTAAGTAGTTCACTTGCTGAGGAATGGCCTCTGCACAGACTCCAAAAAATGCCACACTTGCGAGGAACCAAAAAATAGATTGGCCCGGGCTGAAGCGGACTGCTGGGGAGATGAACTTGCTGAGCGAAATCGAAGCTATAGTGCATCCTCCCCAGAAAGGTGTTAGGTGGGTTCCGGCCGAGGTTGGTGAACCCTGCAGCAGCAGCAGCAGCTTTTGCGTCGGCAACCATGTCGTTGTAAAATTTCCTTTCGGATTCAACAACCTGGAGATGGTGGAGTTGCTTCTGCAGGAGCCGCATTCGCTCGGCCTCTGGCAGGTGCACTGTTCGGCGTATCAGCTCGTTGTTCTGCTTGCAGGCCCAGCACAAGTCTGACATGGGTTTCCCCACAACAATGTACGGGGTGTACTGAGCCCACGTATTAAAAAACGAGGACTTCCCCATCGCCCGAAGACCTGAAAATAAAGGATACATTTTAGATGAAGGTGTGTGTGTGAATGCATTATATAGTAGGGTGGGTGGGGGTTTAACGTGCTTTTCCGCCACATAGGGTGATATCAAAGACGGGGCAACGATGAAAAAACCAGCACAAATATTTGGCCCCAGCCGGGATCGAACTCAACGACCCGAGCACTAGAAGTCCAACTCTCTACCATTCGAAAATCCCAGCTCCTTCATTATAGTAGGAGTAAACAAAAAATATTATGATTCTGGTAGTGAAAGATCTGGGTGTGCTGAAGCACATGCATGGTTTTCAAAATACCCAAATTAAGGAAACTGCATGTACTGATATAGTTCACGAAGAACTTTATACTTTAGATCATCTGTTGGTATTCAATTACTGTATTTTAATACACATTGCCATACCTCTGGCCTGCATCAGTCTGCGGTAATGTTCCCATACTGCAGCCCTGGTGTACGCAGATGGGAGAATCTTTATGTCGCTCCTTTTAAACCCTGGGATGCGTCCGGGCAGCACCAGCGCGTGGTCTTCTGCGAAGTTTTGGACGAATCGGACAGTGTTCTGGATGTCCTCGGGCTTGAAGGCTTTTGAATTAAATTTGCGACCTCCCCACTCTTTCTCTCGTGGTGTCACACCATGTTTCAAATAATGCGCCAAACATGCAGTCAGCTTGTTCTGGCTGATACTGAAACAAATCATCAGGAAATGACCATAAACATTCATGCTGACATCATGTAATATTACTAAAAGTAAAACTGGAATTACAAGCGCAACCTAATCTATGAATCTTAATGACACATAACATTAGTTTACAAAAGGGCTGAATATTTCATTCAACTAATACAAATTACAAGGCTTTAAGAATTGCATAAAAGCATACAATACAGTTCCAAAACAGTACTTACTTGTACAAGAATTTGAAGCCATCTCGGCAAACATTCTTTGAATCTACAACGTAGGAAACCCTGGGTCGCTGTCGTTTCCTTTTGCGAGAAGGTTTGCCAGTTGTCATTTCTCCACGGTTGATTTGAAAACCGGCCAGGGCACCCAGGATGATCATATCCTTCTCAGCTGAAAAAACAATGCACACATGATAAAAAGCAGAATCACCAGAGTGATTACTACGAATGTATGAGTACATAGTATCTACAATTTATGACACATGTGGCAAAACTGAGCAAACAGGTTTACAAGTTAAAATACAACACATGAAAATGAAAGAATAATTTAATGTTATATTTCTTGAAAAATGCCTGTTTTTCTCAAGCTGTTGACAGCATAATCTGTATGATCACATTCACATAGCCTTGATTCTAGATTGGCAGGATACTGTATCATAAACTTGTATTTGTATACATTTCATTACAGCAATACAGGTGATAAGTGCATGAACTGCCAACTTTATCCAGGTAATGAATTAAACAACTGATCATTTTTAGATGAATGAAATGAAAAACTATACCTTCATTAAACTCTGCCATGTTTAGTCTTCTTGCCATAACCTCATCGACAGAGAATTGCGACAGGCATGGGGACCCAGGAATGGCTTGCTCTAACGTGGTGAGGGGGGCCTTCTTCTTCTCCTCTGCCTTGCACTTGCACTTGAAAGTTTTAACTCTTCCAAGCTCATGATCTGGTTGCAGCATGTCGGGTTGCTCCTGGCAGTTTTGCACCAGTGGTTCGTCATCTGAATCGCTGATGTTTGCAGGCTCGTCTGCCTCCGATTCAGATGAAAACTCAGCGTTGCAAGCCCCACGTGGGCCCGAAGGCAGTTCGGCTGATTCATCATCTTCTGCAGGGCTTTCTTCCTCGCCGTCCACCAAAAAATAGTCGGCAATCAACTCTTCTATAGTCTCTGCTTCTGCATCGTCAAAAATATTCGCAGAACGGGCCAATTTTGTAAGAGAATTCGCCACAAGTTTTGCGTTGCGATCCATCCCTTTCGAGTCGTTCACAGCCATGTTGGAGAGTCGCGTACCGCGTGACCGGTTTGAACCAATGAGAAAGCGGGATTCCCCTAGTGACGCTGGAAATGACGCTTTGTTTACGCGAACCTCCTTATTTTATACGCTTTCATTGGTCGTCTATTTGAATCTTAGCCAATCGTCACTCGCATGACCAGAAAGGAGAAATCTTGACCTTTCCGTAGACCCCAAGTGAGATGGGTCTACGCAATATGTAGAGGGGGGGGGAGGGTGTGCAAAAAGGGTAAAACTGACCGATTACTGCCTATTGTTTCGACTCAATTCGATGGGTAGGACACTTTGAAAGGGGAATTTACATATAAATACACAGAATTGGTAGATTTCCTTGTAGGATGTGATTGATGAATGATCAAAGAACAGAATGGAAGCAAAATCTCAAAATCGATAACCTGACCCCCCGATGGTATTTTCGACGCTACCGGGAAACTCGCTGAGGTGACTTAAGACTCATTTCGTGGTGGAGGGTCACAAATAGTCAGACCGGCACAAGGTCAAAGAACACACTCTTAGAAACACATGATCAATTACGACGTACAAATACAAGTGCAAAATCAGCCCAGGAGTACAAGATCTAGTATACACTGAGTTTCCGGCCATCAAGTCGGCATCCCTATCATATGACTACAATAAAAGTCTAGCATGTAACAGTGGGAGAAAACTGTTTTCCGGATGCGTGAAACTCTTCAATTTATCGAGTCATGACATTAGAATCTAATACCTTGGTAGTGGCGGCTTGGAAAGCATGTAGGCATGTCTGCTTGTTCTATTTATGGCATGTGTCTTGAACTGCAGTCCAAGAATAGTAGTTCAGTGTTTCCTGGTTTGTTCAATATTAATGTTTTCAAAACAGCCACAATTAAAGTCCTCATGGAGCATCACTTGGTTGCAAACAGAGTCAAAGCTTCAAACCTGGCATTTTCTTCACATCGGCCAACTCACATTCAGTTACTTTAACACGAAGATGGGAAAAGTTGCTGCTACAGTAAGCTAACGAAGGTGAAATCACAATTCATTATGTTTGGGCATTATTTCATAGGGGTATAGTAGGCACGGACTGTATGGACCATGTGAGTATGGTAGGTATTGACTGTTTAAATAAGGGTGATGAACACCACTGTAAGAGGAAATCACGGGTACTCCCACGTAAAAAATCTAAGCTCCCACCAAAAAGCTTTCCGAACTGTGAAAAAGATTTACTGAGACGACCGTGCAAGCACAGTCAACTCTGTTACAGTTGCAGAGTTCACACAGTGTCCAAACAGCGACAAAACCGTGCCCAAAAACTGCCCTCACTTCCTGTCGGGCTCAGTCCACGCTACTGTGCACATTCCCGGCTCATTATGTGACCACGCCGCGGATACGACAGTTTAGACGACTGAGCGATGTTGGACTCATGGCGCAAGCTATGCTACTACCGGCAAGTACACGATTTTGTTTCTTGCGTAAACATTTTAGCTCGAGCTTGCAGGACCAAAAGTAAAACCGCAAGTTGGAGATGTTGCCGATAAAACGCGCTTGGCAAATCCGAGTGCCCGAGTGCTCTTCATTTCTCACACATCTCGTGAAATTCCCCCCCCCCCCCCCCCCAAAAAAAAACAAAAACAAACAAAAAACAAAAAAACTTCTCGTCAACTTTTGTTGCGCCATGCTGATAGCACGGCATACGAGCGACACTGACCAAATTCAAAAGTGACACGACTTGTATGGGGGTCACTGCAGACAGTACTGACTCGGTCACGGCTGCTGCCATGACCACTGCACGGACGGATGAACACTGCGCGTTTTATCGGCAACATCTCCAAATTGCGGTTTTACTTTTCGTTCTGCAAGCTCGAGCTGAAATGTTTACGCAAGAAACAAAATTGCTTTCCAGTACGTGTACCTACCTGTTGTAGCATAGCTTGCGCCATCGCTCAGTCGTCTAAACTGAGGTATCCGCGGCGTGGTCAGATAATGAGCCGGGTTGCACGGGAATGTGGACAGTAGCGTGGACGGAGCCCTACAGGAAGTGGGGGCAGTGTTTCGGCACGGCTTTGTTGCTGTATCTGGACACTGTGAACTCTGCAACTGTGACAGAGTTGACTGTGCTTGCACGGTCGACTCGGTACATTTTTTTCGCACATCGGAAAGCTTTTTGTTGGGAGCTAAGATCTTTAAGGATTACATGACAGAACACTGTTTCTTCAAAGTAGATCCCAAAGCAGCCCCAGCAGACGCAATATAGGCTCCAGCAGCAAAAGCAACAGTGCTGCTTTCCGCCATCACACCTGGTGCCACCACTAGACCAGCCCCTCCAGTTCCCAACAACAAAGCCGTCGTTGCAACTGCGAGTAAGGCGTGAATTCCAATGAGGTTACCTACAGACATTATAAAATTTGACATCTGGCCCTCTTCAATTTTCTTCAAGATTTTTTCTCTCGCTTGTCTCTCCTCAAGCTTTTCCCTGACCATGATTTCTTTCACTTGATTCTGAATTTGCGTTTCAACTTCTTCTGTTTTCACATTTGTGAAGAAAGGTTTCACCGGTGTGAATTCATTTATCAGTTCAATGAGTTCTAAGACTTGCTTGTCATTTGTCTCGTCATCAGTTGCCTTGTTGTTGAATACGATATATCTATTGTTAACTTCTTTCATGACTTTTTTAAGGTTCTTTGGAGAGGTCGGAGATTGTAACATTTCTTCAACTGTCATATCCTGAAATTGGTCTGCATGAGTGAATACTATAATCATATACTTTACTACTTCTTCTCCGAACATCATTTTCAGCATTTCATAAGCCCTATATTCCTCGTCAGTGAATCTGCCACACAGGCTCACTGTCATCAAAACGCATGGGGTCCTGGTGCACACAGGCACATGCATGTCGTAATCTCTTTCTCCACATCTCCTTCGTCGCGGTTTGTGTCCAGAACCCCAGGTGTGTCAACAATCTGTTGAGAAAAAGATTTGAATGAATATTCTCCCTCTCCTTGTTCGAACGGTTTAACAGTAAACAACAACAACAACAACCTGGGAAGATATTCTTTCATACAGATTTATTTGCCTGCCTTACTACTTGAACACATTCGTATGGCGGTCTTTTGATACTAGCCGTACCTGAAATGGCAGTCAGAGACGTGTTTCGCATTAGCATACATAACAACAGAGTACATCTGCACCAAAACAAACAGACAAAACAATCCGTGTGCTTTCGAAGTCCGAGGCAAAGTTACATGAAACTGACGCTCGCCGAAGGTGAAAAAAAAATCACAAATCTGTTGTAATCTACGAAGTGTTGACTGCTCATTGCCCCTGGGGGAGATAATGCCAACTTTGTGTTCTTTATCTGAATATCTACACAGAAATTCTTCGAACGGTCAAACGTTTCACACATTACACGAATGGGTGTACTGTATTTCGTAGAATTGATGTCGATCAACCGTAAACATACGGGGCGGTCGGTGGTCTAGTGGTTAAGAGACTTGTCACCAATGCGAGAGGTCAGAGGTTCGAGTCCCACTCGGGGCATAGAATTTTTCCTTCTCGTATGTGGCACCGATCATTCGGGCCGATCGTCGGGGGTTCTCTCCGGGTACTCCGGCTTTCTCCCCCTCTGGTTTAAAAATGTTCAGCCCACGAACTTTAAAAAAACAAATGCAATTCTAAATTCCGAAACTTAAATAACTAAGCTGACCCTTTGCACCACGTGATTGTAATGTGTTCATGTCCAGAGTGTGAAAGAATGCGTGTGCTTCACGTGAGCGTTCGTGTTGGGTTCAGTTCGCGGCGCTTTGAGCCGATTCATGAAATTGGGTAAAGCGCCTATACAATACTCATTATCATTATCACAATCGCAACAAAAAAATGGCCCAATCCCATAAAGTTGTTTCTTCAAATTTCGTGCTGTTTTGTTGTAATTGTTGCCGCGGTTTCTTTCCTTTTTATGTTGTTTCCATAGTAATGGAAACGACATCATAGGACGGGTTAAATTTTCCACGTTCAAAGGCACGTTTTGCGGCATAACCGGTTGAGTATTTTGGAGAAACAGGCCTGGACACAAATCACACACACACACACACACACACACACACACACACACGACCAGCAAGATGATGTGGCAACAGCTATAGGTTAGGGTGGGTGAAGAGGTGGGTTTTCAGATTTTGCTTGAAGGATGGTTTAGTGTCTGCATATCTGATCGATGCTGGGAGATCATTCCAGCAAGTCTGGCCCTGGTATGAAAAACTACGCTGACCAAAGGTCTTTGTTCTGACTTGAGGGATACGGAGTTTCCGAGTGTCGGCAGCAGAACGAAGTAGTCTCGAAGGAGTGTAAAGCTGAAGCAAGGAAGATAGATACGGAGGACAGGAAGAGGTAATTTACCACAGTTGTACGTAAGGGATGAAATCTTATATTGGATTCTAGAGGACACAGGCAACAAATGCAGAGTGCGGAGAAGGGGTGTGGCGTGGTCTGATTTCTTCGCTTTAAGAACTAAGCGAGCGGCAGCATTCTGAACCTTTTGAGTCTGTTCAGGAGGAACTGAGGGCAGCCAGCCAGGAGGGCTGTGCAGTAGTTCAGCTTGGATAGGACGAAGGCACAGACAAGAACTTTTGTTGCATCCTCTGTGAGGTAGTGACGGATTGAGGCAATGCGTCTAAAATCAATATACGCAGACTTACAGACGTTTGTGCCCTGAGTTACGCCCAAGTTTTTTTTTACATGAGGAGAGAACTGCACTGAGGAATTACATATCTCAATGGACTGAGGGAGTGACTCTGACCGGGAAATTCTCGGCGAGGCAACAATCATAGCCTCAGTTTTGTCATCATTTAATTTAAGTTTTTTTGAAGTCATCCATAGTTTAATTTCAGAGACACACTCCTGAAGACTCTTAATGGTGTCATGAATCTGATCAGGCGGGCACGAGTCATGAAGCTGCGTGTCGTCCACAAAAGCTTGGTACGAAATGGAGAAGCGTTCAATGACCTGGGAGAGCGGCTGGACATAGAGCGTGAACACCACAGGCCCGAGGACGGACCCCTGGGGGACGCCGAACTGTAGAATAGTTGGTTGTGATATTCAATGTCGTGATCAGATTGAGACTGAACACAGGAGTTCTGTCCCTTGATAATTGCTTTTTCCAAACGGTTGCCGTCAACCGATTTTGAAATTGACTTACTAGTCCGGTAGATTAACGAAAAATCGTAACACGCCGAACAAAAGGACCATTTTTTTTCCTGGTGATTCTTTGGCACATTTTCATGAAATTTATCCGTGGCCCCCGCGGATTTAAGCTCAGGGTCGACGTCACGTTACATTTTCTCCATTTGTACAAGGTGTAACTGACAGTGCGCGCCACATACGCGTTACTGCACACAAAATACCTGTAATTTTAAGAAGTTTCAAAGGGAGACTGATGCTTTTGTAACATAGAACATAAAACTCTTATCCTAGACAAGGAAAAAGCAAGAAAAGTCTGAAAATGGGTCTACGTCACTGACGTGGCATCTTGTCAAATCTCATGGCGTGTCGATGACAAGAAGCACCACAAACGCTTTACTGCGCACAAAATGCCTGCAATTTTAAGCAGTTTCAATACAAGACTGATATACTAAATAAAGATAAACACTGATGGCTTATCCTAAGCGAGAAAGAACACGAAAATGAAAAGTCTGAAAATTGCCGAGAAGTGCATGATTACACTGCTATTCGCAACGGTCCAGTGAAGTTGTAGGTGGCTAGGTTTAGGACACATAGGAGGGGGTCGTTGGAATTGTTTAGCTTATCCCAGTCACAGATACGTCTTTATACGTGTGCATAAAAAAGGTAAAAGTGCAGAGCTAAAAATCATACCAACATCCATGTTATTAAAATACAGCGAGAGGGGGAGAGGGGGCGGGGGTAACAATGGGCTCCAGAGTCTCACCAGAAGCAGTTGCACAGGAACAATGCTAGACGAGAACACATTCACAGTTCGGGAGAAAATGAACTGACAAGGAAGATACAGGGACGACGGATTCTAGCGGTGGGAAGTATTTAGAAAAACTAAACAAAGAAAGACAGATTTCACAGAGAAGGAATACTTGATGTCAGGACATACCGCAAACACATTGAAAGCTTCCAATACCTAGAGCTGACATCTTTCGCCCCCCCCCCCCCCCCCCCCCCCCCCCGTGTTTACAGCTTTACATCAAAGCAAGGCGGAAACGATTTGATACTACCGTAAAAACAACAAGAAAGACCTAGAGAAACAAATCACACTCTTTCACACCGACCAAACCGAAAGAGTGAGGCTACAAGGACGAAGAACAAAACAAGGAGGAACGGCCCCGTCCTACAAAGTTGTTTCTCCAAACTTCATTTTATTGGCTCACTTGTGTAACAAAGTGAGTCTATGTAATAACCCTCCGTCGTCTGTCTGTGTGTGTGTCTGTGTGTCTGTGTGTCTGTGTGTCCGCAGTAAACCTTAACATTGGCCTTTTCTCAGAATCTACAAACAGCAGAGACACCAAAATTAATCTGCTGATAGACAGCCATAAGACCTTTCAAAATATACCATAATTATTGACCTTGACCCAAGGTCAAGGTCACTAAAACTGTCTGTTTGGAAAGTTTACATTGGCATTTTCTAAGAATCTAGAAAAGCCAGATACATCAAACTTTGCATGATGATGGGCATTGACAATACCTTTACCGGCTTGTCTATATTTAGTGACTTTGGGTCAAGGTCAAGGCCATGCAAGTTGTTTTGCGGAAAGCCTGATGAAACCTTAACATTGGCATTTTCTCAGAAACAATGAACAGCAGATGCACCAAACTTGACACGCTGGTAGTCAGCCGTAATACCTTTCAAAAAATACCATAGTGATTGACCTTGATCCAAGGTCAATGTCACTAAAGCTGTCTGTTTGGAAAATTTAGATTGGCATTTTCTCAGAGTCTAAAAAAGCCAGAGACATCAAACTCTGCATGGTGATGGACATTGACAACATCTTTACTGACATACCTGTACTTAGTGACTTTTAGTCAAGGTCAAGGCCACGCAAGCTGTTTTGCGGAAAACCTTCCGAAACCTTAACATTGGCATTTTCTCAGAAACAATGAACATCAGAGACACCAAACTCGGCACGCTGATAGACAACCATAAGACCTTTCAAATCATACCATAACGATTGACCTTGACGCAAGTTCAAGGTCACTAAACTTGTCTGTTTGAAAATTTTACATTGGCAATTTTTAAGAATCTAGGAAAGCCAGAGACATCAAACTTTGCAAGATGATAGACATTGACAACACTTTCACTGACATACCTGTATTCAGTGACTTTGAATCAAGGTCAAGGCCACACAAACAGTTTTGCGGAAAACCTTCGAAAACCTTAACATTTGCAGTCTCTCAGAAACAATAAACAGCAGTAGCACCAAACCTGGCTTGCTGATAAACAGTAGTAAGACCTTTCAAGAAATACCATTTTGAATAACCTTGACTAAAGGTCAAGGTCATCAATAGCTGTCACATTGGAAATTAAAATTGCCGTTTTCTCAGAATGTAGGGGAACCAGAGGCATCAAACTTTGCATGATGATAGACATTGACAAAACCTGTACTGGCATGCTTGTATTCAATTTCCTTGAGTCAAGGTCAAGGCCATTCAACATGTTTTGCGGAGACTTTAACGTTAGCATTTTCTTGCAAACAACAAACAGCAGATGCACCAAACAAGGCACAATGATAGACAGCAATGAGACCTATGCACACATACCCATTCGAATGACCTTGGCTCAAGGTCAAGGTCATTACAGCTGTCTGTTGTGAAATTTTACATTACCGCTTGTACAGAAACTACAAAAACTAGAGCTGTCAAACTTGGCATAATGATAATTATTGATAAGCTCTTCACTTACAGATCTCACTTGAATGACCTTGACCTAAGGTCAAGGTCATAGAAGCTGTCCTGGGAAAACTGTTATTTCGCCATTTGCCGTTTTCTTAGGAACTATGAACACAAGAGACACCCTACTTCAGGATAGCTAGTGATAGGAACTTTACAAACATACTCTTTTGAATGACCTTGACCCATCTCACAAGTGAGCCAAGGAAGCTTTGCTCCTCTAGTTTTGTCTGTTTTGTTGCTATTGTTGCCGGTTCTCCCCTCTCCAAGTTCTACCAATGACACTAGATCCTCTACGACCTCGACCGATTAGCCACGTGACTGGGGGTGGGACCGGGTGGGGGAAGAAGAGAGAGAGAGAGAGAGGCAGAGAGAGAGGGTGGGTTTAACGTCTTTTTCCACCACATAAGGGTGATATCAAAGACGGGGCAACGAGAAAAAAGGCCAGCACAAAATTAATATATATGGCCCCAGCCGGCGGCCGGGATTCGAACTCTCGGCCCAAGCATTGAAAGTCCAACGCTCTACCATTCGGCCACCCTGGCTCCCCAGAGAGAGAGAGAGAGAGGTCAGTTCCGTGAACTAAACATTTGACGTCAGCCTCAGGCAGGTCGTCATACAGAGAGAGAGAGAGATGACGTCCATTCCGTGAACTAAACTTTTGACGTCAGCCTCTAGTACTGAGATCGTCTGAGGATGCTTGTTCATGTCTTGTGATTTCCCTGTTGACTTTTATTTGTGACTTCTCCGGCTGAATTATTTTTCACATGAAATCTGGAAGATCTAGAGGACTGATGAAATATCGGAAGCAGTGACGATACTTGCAGATTTTGTCTGTGAACCAAACATTTGACGTCAGCCTCACGCTGCTTGTCTGGCAGATGATACTTCTTCATATCTTGTGATTTCCTTGTTGCTTTTGTGACTTCCGTGACTGAATTAATTTTGATAAAATCTGGAAGATCTAGAGAGCTGATGAAACGTGGACTTACGTGCCTTGGATTGTACTTACGAAATTGCAAAATTGGAACTTTTTTGACCGGCGCTTCTCGCAGAAGCGTGAAAAAATGTGCTTAGCTAAAAGCTCTGTTATTCTGAATACTAAAGCTATAATAGTGTAGTAGTTCATGTCATGCGTGCAGTTGTCACAAGGGACAAAAATACCGGAATGATGAGTAATTTGAAGGAATCTTTTCATAGATATTTGGCCTTATATGCAAACCACCCCTACCTCGGAAATATTTTTCTTACACAAAACCTGTCAGAGCTACAGAGCTGTGCTACGAAAACAGGCAGTATAATTGGATGATCTTCCCAGTTTCAGAAAATGAAGCCATTTGAGCATTTTTTTTCGAAAAAATTCGTAACATGACCGATTTTTTTTTTAAATCGGCGATAACTCTTCTGAAAATGCGGTAGGCTAAAAATCGTGAAAGGTAGCTCTGGAGAAGGTGATTTCCGATTTTATCTCAAAGTAAAAAGGCCTCCAGCGAGGTGGTTTAGGAGATAGCCATCATTACATCCGTCCACACACACACACACACACACACACACACACGTCTCACAACTCCCACCAAAAAGAACGCAGCAGCATAGTGTGCACGTCAAGTGTCTATGACGCAGATTTCGTTACGTCACTGTGTGTGTGGAAGTATGTATTGTGTGGAGAAACGTCACAGTCATGTTTTGTATCACTGAAACTTGCTGCTGCGCGTAGCAAAATCTGCCCCGTCTCATAATGTTAACAAGCAGACCCCGGGCTGGTCGAGTTACTGAAAAAAATGAAACAAAGAAAACAACCCCACAGGGTGGTCACGTTGACACCATATCACCCTGGACTTCGGAGTCAAGAAACTGAGTAGTAAACCCAGGAAACACTGGCACCACGACAAAAATCTCAAAGTGCAAAACACTATTCCCTGACCCACCCATGTTTGCCTACAAATGGAAGACAATGGAGTATATCATCCCATCATAACTGAAGAAAAGGCAGGAATAAAAGAACTACGGAAAGGGGGTGGGATAGAATCAGATTTTAAAAAGGTGCTGAAGTAGCAGATATTTGTGCCATCAAAGCCATCTACAAGTTTCCGGAAATTTATGGTGAAGTACGCTGCCTGACAGCTGCATCCACATGTATGTGTGACTGGAATATATATAAGCTCAACAATTTGACTCCAATGCGTGCCCTGAACTTAGCTACCTACAACTTGACTATACTGTTGGGAATAACAATGTAAACACTTTAGGGATCATATTCAGACCTTTTGCGTGTTCTTTCTAAGTTACAATAAGCCATCGGTGTTTTTCTTTATTCACAACAACAGTCTTTCATTGAAACTGGTTAAAATTACAGGTATTGTGTGTAAGGTAAAGCGTTTGTGATGCTTGTTGTCAGCGGCGCACCGTACGACTCGACAAAATGCCACGTCAGTGACGGGAGCCCTGTTTGCTCATATTTCAGACGCTTTTCTGCTTGTTTCTTGGCTAGGATAAGTGCTTTGTGTTTCTCTGTTACAAAAGCATCAGTCTCGCTTTGAAACTTCTTAAATTTACAGGTATTACGTTCCCAGTAAAGCGTATATAGTGCTTACTGTCAGTTATGCGTTATGCAGGTGGACAAAATGCCACGTGACGCGAGCCCGGAGCTTAGATCTGCGGGGGCTACGGAAAAAATTTCATTAAAATGTGCCAAAGATTCACCCGAAAAATTTGGTGCTTGTAACGATTTTACACATAGGCCTCTGGTTCCTTCTTTAATTTATCACAGACTGCGAAAACACACCATGATGGAGTTTAAATTTGACCTTACCTGAATTTCTGTATCGTTGATTTTGATCACCTTTCTTTTGCAGGTCTGTGTTGTGGACCCAGCCCTTCTTCTGGCGTCAAAAGCACTTCTGGACCCACAAATAGTGTTTCCAGTTTCGCTTTTTCCAGCACCTGTCTTGCCAATTAGGACGATACGGATGACCCTGTTGTTTTCTCGTTGTCCTGTAGCATTAAAAATAAAAACAGAAACAAACATGTTTCATTGTTTATTGTTTTGATGAAATAGCACTATGCCTTTTCTAGTTGTTTGAATGGAAGTATACTGAGATGCAGTGCTCCTTTGTTGTAATTCATCATTTAAAATATACCGGGAACAACCACCGTCTTTTATATATCTTTTGCGCTTTCAGTGTCTTTGCTCTTAACTACAAAAATCAACCCCTTTGTTCTGACGCCACCCAAATGAACACGTTTTACCTAAAAGTATTTTTTTAGCGATGGAGATGGAGGAGGAGACCATATCTGCTTATTTTTAGGCAAACTATTCCTTTTGAGAAAAGCCGATTTCTTTCTCTCTCTCTCTTTTTTTTTTTTTTTTTTTTTTGTCATCGCGGAACAAGATAAAAAGCACAAAAGCACATCATGGAAATATCTCATCTATAAATTTATATTCTCATGCTCAATAGCCTTCGTTTCTAACTTACCCACAGCACGTCTCACGAGTAGTCTCTTCTTGGGTTTGCTCCAGAAAGCCATCAGTATGGCAAGTAGAAGCAAGGTCAAAATGAACTCCAAGATGTCCATGTTTCACAGTGTCAAATGGTTTTCCACCTGTTGGAAGAGCACAGGTCAGAGTCAAAGCTAGATTATTCAGGAAAATGATCAAAGAATGCTTGGCTGCGCGGTGGCCTGTTCACAATTTAGTCTCTCACTAACTGTACGTGATATGCACGACACTATTGCGTCCAGCAAAACGACCGATGTACTGAATGTTGAATGTTTTATCTTTACAGATAGACGCTTTTAGCAGAGAGTCACAGAAGAAGGTATTACTACGCCTGGTGCACGGCAACCCGATCTTCTTGTGTCAACACGGCCGACAAAAACGAAACATGTTTACGGCTCGGTATCGGTGTCTCCAACTTCATCAACTAGTTCTTCAAGTAAAAACTGACTTTACCCGATACCTAACAAGCACTGCGTACTAAGATCATGAGCAGTTTCAACGAACACTAACTGCTAATCCGTTCTTTAAAAGTTCACTCGAAGCTGACCCATCCGGCACCGGTTTAACCCGCTGACTTGACTGGCCGTGGCAATTAAGGTAGGCGCAAATAACACTGTTGAAGTTCAAAACGACAGGAGACTTTACCTAAAACGCACTGTATATTTAAATCAAAGCCAGTTTCAACGCTTTCAACAAAAAACAGGTGACATAAAGCTGAATTGAGTCTATTCACTTCAGTCGTCTGCTACAGTGGACGCCGGATATAAGCAACTCGGATATAAGAAAACTCGGTTATTGCCAACGAATTTTTTTCCCCCGGCCAAACTCTTCTTTATTATGTATTACAAAAACTCGGATACAAGAAACTCGCTTATAAGAAAACTCGGTTTTAGGAAAGCAAATTTCTTGTCCCGCTTGATACAAAAACTCGGATATAAGAAACCGAAAGTACATTTCCAAGAAAATTTCACTCATTGTAAGGAACCGAAAGTACATTTCCAAGAAAATTTCACTCATTCTAAGAAAACAGGTCAGGTCTGACGTCACTTAGGACAGGCACATGATGGCGCATGATTTTCTTTTCTTGAATTGGTTCTTTACCATTGTGTTCCGTGCAAAATTGAATGTTGGCAAGAAGAAAAAATACGAGATGCATTTTTGTTGTTCTATTGTTATAGAACAACAAAAATGCATCTCGTATTTTATATGTTATATGTTGTTTTTATTATTATTTTGTTTTTTTGCCTGATTTGGAGCTCTCTCTCTCTCTCTCTCTCTCTCTCTCTCCCCCTCTCTCTCTCTCTCTCTCTGTATGTCTGTCTCTGTCTACAGGGCTCGCGTTAAGGAGAATAAAACTATCAGTATTAGACTAACTGTTGATCAATTCCTTTCTTTGACAATATACGTGGTCCATCTTTCCTCCATCCCCCTTCCCCCTCCCAACAGAAAAAAAAGCTAATTTGCAGCTTTTTTCAGCCAAATTAGACACGGAAAGCATCGCATATCATACTCTAATGGGACGAGTGTTTTATAGATCAAAAGTTGATACATAATGCACTTTTAATATATCCTAAAAAATACAAGGGATTTCTCTCTCTCTCTCTCTCTCTCTCTCCCCTTAGTTCTTTTTTGTTTGTTTGGTTGGTTGGTTGGTTGGTTGGTTGGTTGGTTGGTTGGTTTGGTTGGTTTTTTTTTCTTTTTGTTTTGTTTTTTCTTACCACATGACCGCCAGCGCTACAGTTGGGAAGCAAAAACAGTATTTTCATGTTCAAACAAAAAAAATCTGACATTGAAGGACACAAGCGCACTGGTGTATATTAACTCTACACATATATATTCTGTGCATGCAGGTCTTTAAGAGAAACCAGATATTTCTTAATTTAATGCAAAACATACACGAACTGAGAAAAAAGAAATGTTTTAGACCTTTTTTTCACTGAACTCGGTTATAAGAATTATTTTTCAAAATACTTTCTTATATCCGACTTTCAGATATAAGAAAACTCGGATATAAGAAACCAAAAAATTCACCCCCCTCGAGTTTCTTATAACCGGCGTATACTGTATACGCTGTGAAGGCAAGCGTATTCCTTGTCAGTCTAGATGTCTGATTCAACCGAAGCTCCTTGAATCGTTCGAACAGTTATAAGATGTAGATTTTGGTGGAAGGACACTATAGTCGTTGTACTTGTACTCAACATATTAGAAGCAACACTCACGAATTTCCACATTCCGTGAAGAACTGAGGTGGGAAGATGCAAGACTTGCAGCAAAAACCCGGCCGCCATATTAGTCAGGTTACTTAGCGAAAAATCGTTACACGCCGGACAAAAGCACCATTTTTTTCTGGTGAAACTTTAGCACATTTTAATGAAATTTATTCGTGGCCCCCGCAAATTTAAGCTCAGGATCGACGTCACATGACATTTTCTCTATTTGTACAAAACGCCACATACGCGTTACTGAACACAAAACACCTATAATTTTAAGAAGCTTTAAAGCGAGACGGATGCTTTTGTAACAGAGAAACACAAAACCCTTTTCCTAGCCAAGAAACAAGCAGAAAAAGTCTGAGTATGAGCAAAGAGTGTGTTTTTATGAGAGTATGAATGCTCGTGGTATAAACAGCCTATATGATTAGTTCTCGTGGTTTACGGCGAAGCTACTCCCGTTCACTCCCGCTCGACGGAGGCTCGGTAGCTACACAAACAATCGAACCATCTCGGAGTTAGTCTTTCGCCGTAAACCACTAGAACTAATCATGTAAGCCCTATTTATTTCAGTCCCAGACATGGGAAATTACAATGTCCGCTTGAAACATGACTCTCTCTCTCTCTCTCTCCGGTGCCTCTCTTTGGAACAAACTCCCTCTAAGCATTACTAACAATGGATCGCAGTCATCATTCAGGAAAAGTCTCTTCAACCATCTGGCATCAGAAACTGCATAAATTATTTACAACCCATCCGTCTTGCCCATTCACCAAAGTTCACTTCTTACCAACAAAACCTGTCACGCAATTTACATAAACAGTGATACACCTGCGCTAGTCCCATGAGTATGTACATCATAAGTGATATCATGATTTTGTGTATAACTATGCTTGCCGCGCGAGTGCGCATATATATATATATATATATATATATATATATGTGTGTGTGTGTGTGTGTGTGTGTGTGTGTGTGTGTGATTTCCTTTTCTTAGGTAATTTTTGTCTCCTTCCCTTCTTAGTCTTTTTTGCATTTTCTTTTCTTATGGTAGTGTAGCAACGGCAAGTTTGAAAATGGTCTCTGTGTGCCTATAACTTCTTCCGTTGTAAAATAAAATAAAGGGTAAAGGAAAGGATCTCTCTCTCTCTGTATTCATACATAAAATCTTCAACGAGACAATGCCACCATATCTGGAAACTCTTTTTAATTTAAATCAGCAGCATGAGAGGACCTCGAGGAATGGCATCCTGCGCTTACCATTACCCCGTATAGACTTATTCAAAACAAGCCTTTCCTTCGATGGAGCATTACAATGGAATTCCCTCCCTTCACACCTGAAACAAAATATATCTACTTCTACGTTTAAGCGTGCACTCAAACAGTACCTGATGGATCGCACGTAACGTACGTTACGCGGCAACCTGTTAGTGTGATTTTCTATTTTACATCAATTCAGTATTATATCAGTGATTTGTGTTCACAGATTTGTGTGAATGCGTTTTCACCTGATGGACGATTTTCTCTATGGTTTTGTTCCTTGTAGTTTAGTGCATAATTTTCTGTGTTGAATTTTTTCTTTCTTTTACATTTTGCCCTTTTTTTCCCTTAGTAGATAGTCTGTAGTATTAGCAACGCAAAGTTTGGAAACTGGCGAATTTCTGTCAAAACTTTTACCGTTGATAAATAAAGTTTCATCATCATCATCTTCAACATCTCTCTCTCTCTCTCTCTCTCTCTCATTGGTATTTAGGACGAGCTACAGTATATTTTCTTTTATACTGTCCCAGTCTTTCTGACATACGTACCCGGTTTATTCCTAGAAAATACTGGAACCATCCTAGCAGCTTTCGACTCACTTTGCTAATGGCCTCAAGTAACTATTATACATTTAAGAACCTGGCGTTATATATTTTTCTAGCTTTAAAGGGGAAATCCACCCAAACCTAACCTGGTTTTATATGATAGCTTTGGGTGTTCTTATAATGCACAGCCCCAAAACTTTGAAAAACAAAGCTTTATTTAGCCGCTAGCCTGTTCTAAACATAGGAGCAAGGAGGCTGACATATTCGCTAGGCGCGTGACGTCATTCGCGCTGTAGGTGCCGGGCCGCGTTAGCGCTGGCACTGACTCGCTCGCAGACACAACGCTTGCCGTGAGGAACACAGAACACACTTCACACGCTCTGATTCCTCTTGTTTTCTTCTCCTTTTTTCGTTTCCTTCTCCTGTATAACACACCAACATTCTGAAAGAATGGATCTTGGATTACTCCCCTACAATTTTGAGCCCGAATATTCGGCGGAAGAAGAACTGAGGAATCGGGGAGCAGATGGTGAGGACGGCGGGGAGGCAGACGGAGAAAGCGATGCGACTGAATGCAGGTGCGAGAGATGCGTGTTTGAAAAGGCAGCAGCATCGTTTCCAAATACGTGTCGTCCTGAAAACAGTCTCTTGTAAAAATTGTCCTCGCAGACACGGTGACTGGCACACCACGTGTAGACTTGCGGAGAGGGAGGTTCGTATTCCTTAGATTCTTTAGCCACTTGGCACACAGTTTTTGCCTTTCCGGCTCTCGACTTCCTCGGGTCCGGGAACATGAAAAGGCCGTCTTACGGCTCCCGTCCTCATCAGTTATGGCACTTGCCCTGCTGGTTAAAGCAGCCAAACGCTTTGCACTGAACCATCTTGGAACTGATTTCACAGACACCTGCTTTCGCAAAGTGTGTACTGCAGGTATCGTCTGCTACCATGCTCTGGCAGCAGCGCGGGTGACGTCACGCGACCGACCTAATTTTATTTCCGCCACTAGAGAGAGTGGCAAAATGGCGGCCGCCTAGAAGTGAAAATAGGAGGTCTTTTCGGCGCATTTGTGAGTAAATAGATGCATTAAGGTCACTATTTTAGGCATGGAATGGTTAAGAACATCGATACAAAGGGATAGAAAGCAACTTTGCTTTTGGGTGGACTTCCCCTTTAAGAACAAGACAACAGTTGCTCAGCTGAGTTGATATACTTTATTTTGCACTTTGGTTATTTCATGTACAAGTATTGATGTGCAAAAGAATGTCTAGATGTCACTCTCAACGTTCAGTGGCCCTATGGCTAATCAATAAACAATTCAATTCAATTCTCTCTCTCTCTCTCTCTCTCTCTCTCTCTCGCACCCACAAAGTCGATTGTATATACTGTAAATAAAATACTATTTGGACTTCTGCTACGATCCATATTAGTTTAGCAGTGAAACGGCGTGTGGCTGAGTCACGGTGTGTGTAGAGCCTTTCTCTCTCAGTCTTACCATTCTCGCAGACGCTAGACACACAGCACCTGACTTAGCTCCTACGGCCTGATATTGCTAGGGTTTTTCTGGATACCAAGCTTGGCTAGTGTGAAAATGATAACGAACTTGAACACAACGCGAGGCTGACACATTATTTCACACATCAAAAACTAGTGGCGTTATTTTATCGCTACTCCTAGTCGGCAGTCGATCTCCAGCCTTACCTAGGAGCCGAAACGAGGAACAGACCCCTAAAAGCTAGAAGGTCCGGTTACAAAACTTACAAAAAGAAGACCGACTACAACATTACTGCACTGGGTATATGAAGAACTATATATATATATATATATATCAATCGCCTTTCAAGCCTTAAGAAACTTGATACATACAGAGGCTTGTTTGTCTGAGAATAGCCGCATGTAGGTTTATTTCCCCCGCAGTGATGAAATGTATCAAGTTAGTCGCAGCTTGTAACAAAGACAAGCTGGTTAAGCCAAAGAGACCTACCTGCTTCAAGCCTGATCAGTGCACGGTCTCGGCAAACGCCCAGATAAAGAGCTGCACTGGTAGAGAATGCTATTGGTTGTTCTGCGCAAGCAGTGTCCTTGGATTTGCGCATGACGTCAGACGAAAGGCGTAAACAGCACCCTGCCTATTCGGCTCAGCTCCAAGTTGGAATGACCGGGCAAATCACCATGGCTACAAATGATAACAGTTGGGGCTCCGCCAGCACCACGGGCAGTCAGAATATACAGCATGGCTCCATTTACATTATAGAACGGTCTGAGGGTGCCCCGAAAGCGCACCGCGCTGAGGGCGCTCCCATGCGTTTACATTATACTGTAGAATCTTGGAAACGTCACGTTCTCCTTGGTTACTAAGAAAGCCAAGAATTTAAGATTGCTGCGCCCAGAAAGCACGTGTTCGTCACTACCTTCTTTATACATGTCCTACTCAGCTGAAGCGCCAAATAAGTACGATTGAAATCTCTTATTACAGTTGACAGCTATGGTTGTGAATCTGAGTGAACAGATCGTAATGTCGAAGCTTTTATTTAGGACTGTACGTGGGGTCCAATAGCGTATGAGCGGATGATCGTCAGTCTACATGATGATACGTTTGTTGGCACTTCGCACGGACACTGTCAGTCACATAGTCAGCCAGTTTTCTGATTTTTTTTTTTTTTTTTTTAGGATGTAGGTGACCTTATGTAGGATTCACTACCAGAAGTAATGTCCTAAATGCTGCCAGCCGGTTTAAATGACCACGAAAACGGTCAACATAAAGCTTAGCCTTTGCTCTATGTGCAGTCTGGCACAATCTTAGGTCAAACTGTGATGTCATTCAAAAGTTATAACCGAGTTGCGCCCGATCAAACTCACTGTGCCTTTAACAAAAAAAATGGATCCGAAAAGAGGACAACTTGATTTTAACTTGACATTTTCAATCGATTCATACTTTGAAATGAAATCATCAGTCAATCTAATTTGACTTAATGATACGGCACGTTTTCCGTTTTAGACTGTATGGTGTGCAAATCTACAAATCGTTTCAAATTTGGAGAGTAACGCACTGCTGATGACCATAAGAGAAACTAGAGGAGCAAAGCTTCCTTGGCTCACTTGTGAGATGGGTCAAGGTCATTCAAAAGAGTATGTTTGTAAAGTTCCTATCACTAGCTATCCTGAAGTAGGGTGTCTCTTGTGTTCATAGTTCCTAAGAAAACGGCAAATGGCGAAATAACAGTTTTCCCAGGACAGCTTCTATGACCTTGACCTTAGGTCAAGGTCATTCAAGTGAGATCTGTAAGTGAAGAGCGTATCAATAATTATCATTATGCCAAGTTTGACAGCTCTAGTTTTTGTAGTTTCTGTACAAGCGGTAATGTAAAATTTCACAACAGACAGCTGTAATGACCTTGACCTTGAGCCAAGGTCATTCGAATGGGTATGTGTGCATAGGTCTCATTGCTGTCTATCATGGTGCCTTGTTTGGTGCATCTGCTGTTTGTTGTTTGCAAGAAAATGCTAACGTTAAAGTCTCCGCAAAACATGTTGAATGGCCTTGACCTTGACTCAAGGAAATTGAATACAAGCATGCCAGTACAGGTTTTGTCAATGTCTATCATCATGCAAAGTTTGATGCCTCTGGTTCCCCTACATTCTGAGAAAACGGCAATTTTAATTTCCAATGTGACAGCTATTGATGACCTTGACCTTTAGTCAAGGTTATTCAAAATGGTATTTCTTGAAAGGTCTTACTACTGTTTATCAGCAAGCCAGGTTTGGTGCTACTGCTGTTTATTGTTTCTGAGAGACTGCAAATGTTAAGGTTTTCGAAGGTTTTCCGCAAAACTGCTTGTGTGGCCTTGACCTTGATTCAAAGTCACTGAATACAGGTATGTCAGTGAAGGTGTTGTCAATGTCTATCATCTTGCAAAGTTTGATGTCTCTGGCTTTCCTAGATTCTTAAAAATTGCCAATGTAAAATTTTCAAACAGACAAGTTTAGTGACCTTGAACTTGCGTCAAGGTCAATCGTTATGGTATGATTTGAAAGGTCTTATGGTTGTCTATCAGCGTGCCGAGTTTGGTGTCTCTGATGTTCATTGTTTCTGAGAAAATGCCAATGTTAAGGTTTCGGAAGGTTTTCCGCAAAACAGCTTGCGTGGCCTTGACCTTGACTAAAAGTCACTAAGTACAGGTATGTCAGTAAAGATGTTGTCAATGTCCATCACCATGCAGAGTTTGATGTCTCTGGCTTTTTTAGACTCTGAGAAAATGCCAATCTAAATTTTCCAAACAGACAGCTTTAGTGACCTTGACCTTGGGTCAAGGTCAATCACTATGGTATTTTTTGAAAGGTTTTATGGCTGACTACCAGCGTGTCAAGTTTGGTGCATCTGCTGTTCATTGTTTCTGAGAAAATGCCAATGTTAAGGTTTCATCAGGCTTTCCGCAAAACAACTTGCATGGCCTTGACCTTGACCCAAAGTCACTAAATATAGACAAGCCGGTAAAGGTATTGTCAATGCCCATCATCATGCAAAGTTTGATGTATCTGGCTTTTCTAGATTCTGAGAAAATGCCAATGTAAACTTTCCAAACAGACAGTTTTAGTGACCTTGACCTTGGGTCAAGGTCAATAATTATGGTATATTTTGAAAGGTCTTATGGCTGTCTATCAGCAGATTAATTTTGGTGTCTCTGCTGTTTGTAGATTCTGAGAAAAGGCCAATGTTAAGGTTTACTGCGGACACACAGACACACAGACACACACACAGACAGACGACGGAGGGTTATTACATAGACTCACTTTGTTACACAAGTGAGCCAAAAAGCATTTCTCAGTCACAGACGAGCAAATAAACGTCTTTGCCCGACAAGAAAATGGAAACCATCTATATCCCTTAATACGCACGATAATGAAACCAACGATGTTGCCTTATCAATAAACAACTTCACAAGGACACCTTCATGATAAAGCAGCTGCCCCCGTCTTCTTACCAAAGAACAGAACAACCAGCAAGTGGTAGGTTCAAGGAAATTCCACTTAATGTTTTGGACAGACAAAACCAGATGGTTGTGCAACGTAGTGAATGGGAATGTTACTTGATTATAAATAATTATATTGATGGTGGCATCATCATCAAGTACTCAAATCAGATGTGGCTGGACAAACATTAATGCAAACCATTATTGATTGTTCCAAACTTCAGAGCAGACTCGTGTGTTTTCCTGTGATTTTTTTTCATAAAGGTGATCCTTTTTTTCCCCGAATGCTTTGCATGACATTGACTGTCACACGCTATTGTACAACAGTTATCCCCAAAGTCTTCCAGATCGTGCATGGCTAGCGCCAAACGCAGAAAACAGCACACCCGTATGTTCCACAATAATGCAGGTCAATTTACATTTAAGATCACAGAATCGTAAGAACAGGGGCAGGATCTCCATGCATTGAACCATCCACCCTACAATCTCCTCTCTATCCCAAACGATGATTGATAGTTTGCTACACAGAAACTGAAGCACGCAGGATGGAAATTCACAAAGGCCCTGTACCCCGAGAAACCCGTCATTCCACAGTTCAACCCTATACTTGATTCAAGGTACTGTAATTATCTTCTCATGTGAAGGAGGCGGTTAAAACTTTGCAAGACTAGCTGAGAGAGATTTCCGGCCTAAGAACATTATGAGTTTGGTGGCGTTCCGTGCACTCGTTCCGTTTCACAGCACCAGGGACATTACATCTGGTACACATGCACCACACATATATATGCGTTTCTGCCGAAAAAGGGATAAAGACCATTCAGCCAACTCACAGATTTTAAAAAAAAAACTTTTCAACATCTGCTGCAACGGGGAGATAACATTTTTGTCCTGTCAGTTCCGCCCTCAGTTTGTTCTTCACGTTATGAGACCATGGCCAATAGTTTGAAACTTACGGTTTTTACATTGTGGACAGTTAACTGATCTGCAACGTCAGGTTTGAGATCAGCACATTCAGTCTGAGGGTGATTCATGTTTATTCTTTTCCCTTCAAATGTCCTGTCAGTTACGCTGGAGTAGAATCCTAGAACCGAATAACCATCCTCTTGTTCTTACAGTATCTCATCACGTCGTCGCAGTTATCTAGCAGCTGGATGATACAGTTCCTGGCACATTTATCATTGGTGGAATAACAGTGCCGACATAGACCCCCGAAGTCTAAATCTGTTCACACATACACTGAAAACACAGTATCAGCGCAACAACCAACATACCTCTCCCTCCGTCAGCTCCTACCGAAAAGACAGGTTTGCTGACCTTGAAATGCCCATGAATTGTAGTGTGCTGGCATTTTTTATTCTCGTTGCACTGTCTTCGGCATCACCCATATGTGGTAGAAAAGGGCGTCAAACCCTCAAACAACTTCCCACCGACCCATGAGCTATAGTGGATGCAAAGGCGACCCAAGCCAGAGCGCCCTCAGACTCCCACCTGTAGGTAGTCTGAGAGCGGTACGCTTTCGGAGCGACTCGTCCGAGTGTAAACTCGACAGGGCGCTCTCAGAGCGTTCTCAGAGCGGTATTTTGAGCTAATGTAAACGGGGCCAGAGAGTGTGTCAGAGCACGCAGTACGGTCAGATTGCGTTAAAATGACTAAGAACTGGAAAAAAAATTGTCACGTCCGCGCTTCGCACGTCATTAACAAATTTTGCCTTCAATCGGGCAATGATAACCTCGAAGTCAACAAACACGGACAGTCCATAGCATTGTTGAAACATTCAAATTTAATCTGCACTCTTTGCACTCTCAAACAGGTTGTTGATACGCCAGGGGTACTGGATACAGATCGACAAGAAGGCAGCGTAGAGGACGAGATCCGAAAGTGCTTAGATCTCAGTGCCCCGGGACCCCACGCCTTCATCATGACGTTAAACCTGTGTAACAGATTCACTGCTGAAGAGTACCGGGCCTATGAAATATTCAAGAGGCTTTTCGGCAGAGAAATACTGAACCACATTATCGTATGTTTTACACATGGGGACCAACTTGAAGGTACGACAGTTCAGGAAATGCTCAGAAGGGCACCGGTGAATCTGAAACAGATTATGAGAGAAGTGAACAACCGGTACGTTGTATTCAACAACAAAGAGGTCGACGAAAGGAATGACAGCCAGGTTCTGAAACTGATTCGGGCTGTTCGTGATCTGCAGTCAGTACGAAAGTCTTTTAGAAAATTACTGCTAAGGCGCCACGTCAAAGGTAATTATTTCAATCACTTATCTAAATTTTTTGTTATTAAAAAAAAAATAGTGTTCCATTTTCATGTGCGCATTTATGGAAGACTTTACATTACAAAAAAAGTACATGACTTTTCAGCCTCACACACACACACACACACACACACACACACACACACACACACACGGGGAGGGGGGGGGTTAACGTCCTTTTCCATCACATAAGGGTGATATCAAAGACAGGGCAACGAGAAAAAAAGGCTAAACATTCAAATGCAAACCTGTGGTGAGGTTTTTCAATGTTACAGAACAAGAGAAGACAAGCGGAGCTGTCCGTTTAGTGTTACTGGGCAAGGCAGGTGACGGTAAGAGCGCCACTGGCAATTCCATCATAGGTTCCAGTGACGCCTTTGAAACTTGCCGTGGCTTTTCTGGTACAAAGGACTGTCAGCAGAAGTCGATTATAATCGGCAATACGGAAGTTCAGGTTCGTCCGTCAGACAGGGGCAACCTCTGTAGCGACCGATCGCATTTTTTTTTTATATCCGTGGCTTTCTATGTGTGTGTGTGTGTGTGTGTGTGTGTGTGTGTGTGTGTGTGTGTGTGTGTGTGTGTGTGTGTGTGTGTATTCGTGCACGTTTTAGTTACTTATGGTTGATTTTTGGCATTAGTTCTCAGGCGAGGCCTTGTTTTTCATTTTTCAATGATATGATTCTATATGCGGGCATCTTGCAGTTTTCCTCTTCAGGGATCAATGAAGTATTATCTTATCTCACATAATATAATTATGATGGACATGCCCTCACGCTGGTTTGTAACTTGAGTAAGACTCAAAGAAAGGAGCGTGTGCCACTGTGCTCTAACGTAAATAGTACTGATATAATATATGCATTCATTTCTAATATGTAATTTTTATTGAATTGAACTTCACATTGAATGAAATACATAAAAAAGCGAGAGGTTGCATTGTTGCATGCCAAACGAGTATGGAATGTTCATATTACCTTATAACACCTGGAGAACCAGGGCCTCTGATTCAATTTTTGTTGTTGTGTTTGCTGGCAGGTTGTCGACACACCTGGAGTTTTCAACGATTCTAGACCGGATCTTGATATTCTGAATGAGATTAAACAGTTACTGCGTGCTGGTGACTTTGTGCCCAACGCTTTCATTTGGGTTGTGAGTTTGTGCCGAAGATTTATGAAAGAACACTACATGGCATACAAATATACCAAAGATATTCTTGGAGAGGACATAGTAAATTACATGATTATTGTCTTTACCCACGGAGATAAAGTGGGAGAATGGTCAGTTGAAGAAATGCTGCAAACTGCGCCTACGTATCTTAAAGAGATTTTGAAGGAGGTGAAAAACAGATACGTTGTTTTCAACAACGAGACAGCCAACGACGAGACGAAGGACACCCAGGTTCTGAAACTTTTACACGCCGTCCGGTCTATGTACTACTGTACATGTACATTCCACTGAACGAAAAGTGCTCACAGCAGTTTGGTATTGCCCCTGATATACCGAGGTGAGCGGTGGTCTAATAGGTAGTGCGTCGGATTTAGCCGCTGTGCTACTGTACGGCCGTCACCAATGTCATGGCGATGAAGCGTGGGTTCGAGCCCAGGTCGAGCTTGTGATATGTGATACCCGTTTTTTCCTGGCTACCGGGCTGCTCGTCGGGGGTTTCTTTCCGGGTTATATATATAGGATAGGTATTGGGTGGCGCTGCACCGCGGCGACGCGCTTCCCCCGGGGAGAGCAGTCCGAATTTCAATAAAGTTGTAAAAATATATATATATATATAAAATAAAATAAAAAATCTCTCGATCAGCTCACTTGCAAATATGCATTGATCAATGGACTGCTTACAAGAAGTTGTATGTGCGATTTTTGTAGTATCACCACATACTGGTGACATTTGGAAAAAGCCTACGAGCGCTCAGGAATGGCTTGCACGTTTATTATAAATCATTGCAACAGTTCTCAGTGAAATCTGCAGTCGGGTTATGCACTCTGAACACCGTTTTACTCCCTCGTGGCGATGCTGATGATGGTGAAGACATGGTCGTACCAGGAAAAGACAAAACAAGCAAAATCAAACCTGAAGAATGTGTTCTTGTTATTGTATTCCATTTGTAACCGTAATGGGTTCACGCCAGCTTATGGTTAAACATATTTCTCTTCCGGTGAAATGTTCTCAATTTCCTGTTTGTGTTGCTGTTTGAAAAAAAAATGACTGTTCCAATGTGTGTCATAGAGATAAAATACTGACTGCAGACGGATTTCAGCACACACACACACACACACACACACACACACAGGAACAAAATGGGACACTGCAGTGGGCAAAACCTTAAACACCCGGGAAGGAGGTACTTTAATATAGTTATTTGTGAGTTATTTGTGTCATACAATCCTTTTTTTGCCGTGGCGGCGACCATAGCGTCCCTTGTACCTTGTTGCAGAACTGACAATACTTTCCAGACCTGCACATGTTATGAAAAACAAATATTTATAATCATATGTTTATATTATTTTCCTTCATGCCGGCTCATCCGGAGCAATATAGAAATCATGACATATTCTCTGACCGACAACTAAAAATAAATGTATCTTTTCATCATCGCACGTGTGTGTGTGTGTGTGTGTGTGTGTGTGTGTGTGTGTGGCCACCTAATTATTTGCAGCTGCTAAAAGGGGTCCCCGCCGACTCCACGGGTAGCCTGAATAGGCTGAATATAATTATTTAGCACTAACAGCAAAGAAAGGTAACTTAGAGATCTAACCTCCCAACAAAAAAGCTTTCCGAAGTGGGAAAACATTTAACAGAGTCGACCGTGCAAGCACAGTCAACTGACTGTCACAGTTGCAGAGTTCACCCAATGTCCAGAAACAGCGACAAAACCGTGCCGCAAAACTGCCCCCACTTGTCGGGGTCCGTCCACGCTGCAGTGCACATCCCGTGCAACCCGGCTCATTATATTACCAAGTCGCGGATACGTCAGTTTAGACAACTGAGCGACTGTTGACGTGGCGCAAGCTATTCTACGACAGGTAAGTACACGCATTTGAAAGCAATTTTGATTCTTGCGTAAACATTTCAGCTCGCATACGAGCGACACTGGCCAAATTCAAAAGTGACACGACTTGTATCGGGATCACTGCGGACACTACTGACTTGGTCACGGCTGCTGTGCTGACCACTGCACGGACTGATGACCACTGCACGATGATGTGCACAGTAGCGTGGACGGACCCCAACAGGAAGTGGGGGCAGAGTGAGAGAGTGAGTGAGTTTTTAGGGCTTAAAGCCGAACAAGCCACAAAGACTAATTCGTGGCTGAGTGTGCCTGCACTACATGAAAAAAAAGTAACCTTGGACAAAGGATGCAAACTGGTGTACGGTGCAATATAAACCCAGGACATGCAGGAGACGCCGCACCTTCATGCTAATTTCTCTAACTCCCGATTACAAAACAAATAGCAATTACAACTAAGTAGAACAAAGATATATACAAAGCGCATATACAGCAAATATTGCAACTTATCATCTCCTAGGCGCAATAAACCAGTTCGCAGCATATGCCCAACATTACTTATTCCTAGCTACTGGTAGTGCAGACGTGATTCAGGGGCTCTAAAAGAAGAAATATAGATGAAAGGGCCGAACTTAGAAATCAGAAGAAAAATGAGAGGGAGGACAGAGCGGCTAAATTCGGGAGGTTTCAAAGAGAAAGGGACAGGCGAATGGGCTGCTGAGGGATAGATCGAGATAGAAAGGAAAATTCCTTAGTTGCCAATGAAGACAACATGCCTGGGATGCAGTTGGAGAAAAGACCGCCCCAACACGGAACCTCCCCGCCGTGAGGCGGTTTGTGAAAACAACACACCAGAGAGGGGTGCGTAATTGTGAAGGTCTTCAACATGACAGGTGTTCAGCAGCACCAGCAGGGCGCTGCGAACAAAGCCCGCCAATGTGAAGACCAGGTGCGGGGAATCCAGTGAAGTCGGCCTTCAGAAACGACCCTCAGATGTCTCACTGGACCAAGGGTCAGCAGACACCCGCTTACTGATCTTCCCCCGGAGGAGACTTTAAGAGAGCAAAAGACAGGTGAATGGACCGATGGAAGTAGAAATAAGAGTAAAGAAAGAGCAACAGGGGTGGGCAAGCTCAGCGAAATCAGCCCCGCCGCTTGAAGGCGAGCTCATGGGGTCTGGGGCAGTTTTCGGCACGGTTTTGTCGCGGTTTCTGGACAATGTGTGAACTCTGCAACTGTGACAGAATCAGTTGACTGTGCTTGCACGGTCGACTCTGTAAAATTTGTTCCCACGTTCGGAAAGCTTTTTGTTGGGAGCTTAGATCTTTAATTCACGTCTAGAAGGCGTTTACTGCATCCAGTGATAAAGACATGAATAGGCCACGCGAGGCGTAAAGCAAGGTTGTTGGGGCGTTGTAAACTGCCTGCACAAGATAGCATACTACGTGCAGCAGAGTAGGCTTACATTTTTGAGAAACGTTCGCCTCGTTGGCCGGGGACCAGGCCTGTGCTGAAACAACTGCACATGACAAACCTGCACTACATTGCTGTACTTCCCTAAACCGGGCGGCGGCTTTAACGTTGCTTTTCAGGTGACGAATCGATTCGACGGCTGAGTAAGTCTCTGTGTGTGTGTGTGTGTGTGTGTGTGTGTGTGTGTGTGTGTGTGTGTGTTTAAAAGGGGGGGGGGGGGGCGGAGGGGCGTGTGTGTCTGTGTTTGTTGGCATATTTATAATGTTGAACATTGGATCTGTCGGGTAAAATGTGACAGTGTCTAACGCTGCTGTACGTTTCGTTTTCAGATTTAGTCTCGTTCATCGTTCATCATGGACACCCTAATAGAGCTGTCTTCCAGCACGTTCTATATTCTTCCTTTGATTCTGACGCTTTCACTTCTTCTGCTGTTCAGGCACCGACTCTCGGGCTGGTTTCTGAGAAAGGCGACTACAGGTAAATGATTTTCACCCGGATATCGGAGCTAAAACACATACAATAGAACCGAGTGAGCCCGGTGCTATTTTGGAGCCATCCAGGCTGCATATGAAAGCCGGGGAGTTTCAAGCTTGCAACTTTGCAGTAATTGATATCCTGAATCAGTCCAGTGTGTGTGTGTGTGTGTGTGTGTGTGTGTGCGTGTGTGTGTGTGTGTGTGCGTGTGTGTGTGTGTGTGTGTGTTTAGCTTGCTCGCTCGTGTAACTGTTAACATAATTAATTATTGCGGCCAACCTTATTCTAGTTAGGGTTTGCTCCTGGTTAGGATGGGAAGATGGCATGTGCCAATGCATGTTTGTGTAGATGTTTCTTACAATTTCAACTGTTTCAGATGAGGACACGCTGCGTCTGGTCGTGTTTGGAAAAACCGGATCTGGAAAGAGCTCAACATGCAACACCATTATTGGAAAAAAGGCGTTTCGTGTTGGACAAGGGGTGGCTTCCGGCACACAGCACTGCCAGTCAGAGATGGCGACGGTTAACGGTCTAGCAATTTCGGTTCGTAAACAATCTCCCTATCTGTGTTTACTCTTCTTGTAGTATCTATTTTCAGGTCCTTACGGTCTTGTCAAAAGCATTAATCAATAATCTGTGTGCCACCCAAATCATAAACACTGACTTGTCATGTAGAGCAGCCTTCAATAATAGTCCGAATTTTATGAGGCTAGATGAGAAATTGTTACTAAAAGAGTAGCTGGCTGACTCAGACTTAGAAAAACAAGATAAAAACTGTTGCCAAGTTATTCCTTAAGCTACGGCATAGTCGAGAAGAGTAAACTAGTAACTGTCCTGTTCACTCGTTTGCTCAGAAATATTTAAAATTTGCTCATAAGTCTGGTTTGCTACGTATGTTCAAGGGTTCAGAAATAGAATTCAGCTCAATCATAACTTATAGGACGGAGTTTCAGGAGAGAACACATGTGGAGAGATTTCATGTCAGGTTTCCCTTTCCAAAGGTTGTTGATACGCCTGGTGTCCACGCGACAGACAGGAGCACAGAAGATGTGGCCAAGGAAATCGCCAAGAGTATCCGGCTGTCGTCACCAGGACCTCACGCCTTCCTCATGGTCGTCAACCTCAACCAGAGATTCACGGACCAAGAATACGCTGCCTATACAACGCTCAAAGAACTCTTTGGTCCTGAAGTGAAGAAGTACGTCATTTTGGCTTTCACCTGGGCGGATCAGCTGGAAACTTCAATTGAGAACTATCTGTGCGATGTCCCGGAGCGTCTGAAGGAAATCTTATCTGAAACTGGTGAACGTTATCTCGTCTTCAACAATAAGGGAGATAAGTCCACCAAAGGTCAACAGGTCCAACAACTTCTGTCTCTTCTGGGGGTTCCGGGGACAGAGACTAGGTCGATCCCCTACTTTGAAAGTTCCTCCACCAAAGAGGCTGCAACGGAGCTAAATGAAAGGGTGCAGCAGACCATGGAACGGGAACATATTTCAGCTAGAAAAGCTAAAGAAAGAATTCTGAAAGGGGTAGAAGCTAACAGCGAGGAAGAGCTGATAAGGCGTGCTCAAAGAGCACTAGAGATCGTTGAAAAACTTGCAAACATGATGGTTATTCTGGCCCCTGTGTTCGGGCAGCATAAGCAGACAGTAGAAACTGGGGCAGCAGCCGTTGCAGCTGGTGCAAGGGAAGCCCAGAATGTCTGTACAGTCCTGTAAAAAGCACAGTTATCATGGTCACGTTTTTTTCATTTCCTTTATTGTTTATCTCTCGCTAACCGTTTTGTGTTTCTCGATTGTTCTTCTTGCGGTGGTGGTGATTGAGATGGTATTTTCCATTACCACTTCTTTCTTTGGTTTTTTGTTTGTTTTGTTGTTTGCTTTTTGGGGGGTTGTTGTTGTTGTTGTTTGTTTTGTTTGTTGTTGCTTTTTTGTTCTTTTTGGAGGGGGGGGTGGTTATTGTGTTGTTGTCGTTTTGTTTTCGATTGGTAAGTTTTGTTTGTTTTTTTCTTTGTTTGTTGTTGTTGTCTTGGGGGCGGTTGCTGCTCTTTGTTTTTTTTTTTGTTTTTGTTTTTTTTGTTGGTTTATTGTTGTTGTTTCTTTGTTTGAGTTTTTAAGGGGGGAGGGGAGGTGGGGGCTTTGTTGTTGTTAATTTGGTCATTCGATTCTTTGGATGTTGTTTGCTAGAGTTTTTAATTAATTTCATTTCAAATCTTATGTTGCTCTTACGTTTTTCTTTGGCTGTTTTTCTTCCACAGAAAAATTGCACGAGAGGATAGAGTGAGAGCGCGTTACATACGTGTAGAATTAAAAGAAGTACCTGACGACAGCAGCTATTATGTGACTGTGAAAATAAAGTTATATAGAGAGACGCTTTTATATATCAAAGTGTGTTCATCGTGTCCTCTCTCTCTCTCTCTCTCTCTCTCTCACACACACACACACACACACACACACACACACACACACACACACACACACACACACACACACACACACACACACATATTTAACACGTGTTGTAGTAAAAGATTCATTTTAAAAATGCAAAAAAAAAATACCGTGAACGGCCATTTATGAACAACTGCAGAAGACATGAAATATATGAGAATATATAAGGCACAAAGAACAAAGGCGTCGCTGAAGCCGAAAACATAATAATAATACATAGCTTTTATAGAGCGCCGTTCTCCACCTTCAAGGACTCGCTGCGCGTTAAAGCACACACACACACACACACACACACACACACACACACACACACACACACACACACACACACACACACACATGCGCTCAATCAGGTCAAACTGACAGTAGGGGAAGTAAGTAAAGATGAGATCCCTACCTAGATCTAGGAGATAGGCGCTTGTATGCCATTGGACAAGTGCGCCTTGCCCTACATCGGCTACAAGCCACAGTGGAGGGGTGTGGGGGTGGGGGTATCTACAATACTACCGCTGAAACACCTAGCATACAATTTGTACTACAAGAATGAATACACAAGTGTTTGCATTAGAAACACCAAGCAATTTTTTTCGAGTTGTTCCGTCACTGTTTCCACTTCCTTCATTGTTTATCTCTATCCAACTGTTTTGTGTTTCTCGATTGTTCTTCTTCTTGTGTTGGTGGTGATTGTGATGGCGTTTTCCATTAGCTCTTCTTTTTGTTTGTTTGCTTGTTTTTGTGTTGTTTTATTTTTGTTTGTTTGTTTGTTTGGTGGGAGGGTCTGGACCGAATAAATTTCCAAGCGACGGGATTAATAAAGTTATCTTTATAACTATAACTGATTTCTGGATGACAGTAAACCAGAATATCAATCCAGAAAACATCCCTCAGTTCACCAAACACGATGGGAGATTCTCGAGAGTTTACTATAACACGGAAGTTGGGGTGGATAATCTAATCCTGTGTCACAAATCAAATCAAATCAAATCAAATCTGCTAAAAGGAATGATGGAAGGAAGGAAGGAATGATACGGTATATCTTCTTAGAGCCCAAAGCCCGTGCGAAACTTGCATTTGGCAGAAGGTCCTTTCAGTACCAGGTCCCGAGAGTTTGGAATTCACTTCCTCTACATGTCCGTCAGTCTCCATCTTTCACAGTTTTTAAAAACAAACTAAAAACCCACTTCTTCCAGTCAGCCTTCTCTCCCTCTCTGCTAAAAGCATATCTGGTGATAATTCCGAGAGGGAAAGAGAGTTGCTCCTCTGGATGGGCAGGCAGGGCAGGGGCTTTTTCGTAGCCGCGGCGTGGCCTTTTTGTTGTAGTTGTTGTTTTTGTTGTGGTTGTTGTTGCTGTTTTTCATAATCCTTGTTTCTTCTTAGTGTTGTATCTTTTGAATGCTTGTCGTCAAAATCTTCGTAATGCAGCAAGGACAATATCGCGGACATGCGCACTCAACTATCGTCTGTAATACTGAGACGCGGTTACACGTGAGAACAATGAACGCCCGGTCGGCAGCAACCATATTATATCCGGGAGAAGTTTGAAGGTCAGAAAATCTTATAAACAAGTGTTACACATAATGACTAATGTTCAAGTTATTGTCAACTCGGGAAGGAGCATCCTGCTTTGGTCATCAGTGCAGCATGTCGCTACGGTCGGTGGTCTAGTGCTGAAGAGACTTGTCACCAATGCGAGAGGTCAGGGGGTTCGAGTCCCATTCGGGGCAAAGAATTTTTCCTTCTCGTATGTGGCACCGATCATTCGGATCGTCGGGGGTTCTCTCCGGGTACTCCGGCTTCCCCCACCCCCACCCCCACTCCCCTCTGCTTTGGAAATGTTCAGCCCATCCAATTTGAAAAATAAATGCTATTCTACATCCCGAAACTTAAATAGCTGAGCTGATCCTTCGCAAGACGTGATTGTAATGTGTTTATGTCCAGTGTGTGAGAGAATGTGTGTGATTCACGTGTGAGCATACGTGTCGGGTTCAGTTCGCGGCGCTTTGAGCCGATTCAATGAAACTGGGTGAAGCGCCTATACATTATTATTATTATTATCTTTAAAAGTACTCACACGCTGCGATTCTGCACGTCTACCATCGGCGAAATCCCCATAGCGCCAATTAAATCCGCTTTTAGCGGGCACTCCCAGGAAAAAGCCGCCGCGACGCCAGTGAATAGAGCACGGTCCTCCTTTTTTCTCGCCACACCAGCGACTATGCTTTGTGTATTGGAGCGCCGGGCCGGCGGTGCAGCTGGTAGCCGAAGTGTGTTGCAACGTGTGACCGCAACCTCCGCGCAATACACGAGCGGGTGTCTCGCAGGCACTCTACGTTTGACAAGGCCTTTAGAGATAACAGTCAGCGTTGTAAGTGGGGTGCACTGTATGCGCACAAATTATGATCTGTTTACTTTTTCCCCAGTGCAGACGGGATTACAAAAAGGAAATCTCTCTCTCTCTCTCTTTCTCTCTCTCTCTCTCATGGCGGCTGGGGCCAAATATATGTGCTGGCCTTTATCTCGTTGTCCCGTCTTTGATATCACCCTTACGTGGTGGAAAAGGACGTTATACTCCCAAACACCCAACCCCACCCTCTCTCTCTCTCTCTCAGTGTGTGTGTGTGTGTGTGTGTGTGTGTGTGTGTGTGTGTGTGTGTGCGTGCCGGTGTGTGTGTGTGTGTGTGTGTGTGTGTGTGTGTGTGTGTGTGTGTGTGTGTGTGTGTGTGTGTGCGAGCACGCGTGTCGCATAAAACAAAAATTAAATACAAAACTATGAGAAAAAACTGAGATATCTCGTCCATTTCATTTGCCCTCCGACTTTATTGTGCAAAATACACAGTAGTTAAGAAAATATTGGAGTTTTGTGTTTGTGGATCATTTCTGACACCATCAGTGTACAGCACTCTATGTATTGTTTACACAAGACAAGCGTAACAACCGAACCTTGGCTTGAATACACGTTGTTAGCAGCTGCAAAAAGCTACCATCAGTTCCATACTTATAATCCATGTTGCTGCGTTCAACGCATCTCTCTCTCTCTCTCTCTCTCTTACGTGGTGGAAAAGGACGTTAAACTCCCAAACACCCACTCCCCCGCCACCTCTCTCTCTCTCTCTCTCTCACACACACACACACACACACACACACACACACACACACACACACACACACACACACACACACACACACACACACTTGAACAGACATGATGATACATATGAGTGACAGTCCAATTTCTAAAGGCCACGCATTCAATTGACGTTTCCTTGTAACGTAATGTACAGTCTGCCCTTGCGCACACAATGAACACGAGGTGAGGACAAGGATTTCAATATTCAAATTATGCTGATGGCGTCAAAAATACTGCAATCTCCCGAATCAGCAACCACGGTGTCTGTTCTCGCGTCACTTTAATCTGCAAACACATGACCTTGAACTTCACTATGCTTCTCACGTCCTTGACGTCGAGTCTCCCTTCACTGAAGTCCCCAAGGTCAATGTCGTTCGTGCAGTCCAGGCGACCGGTGTTCCTCAGCAACGTTAAACTGGCCAGCAGTTTCCCGTGCTGCAGGATGTCCTCCGGGTGACTCTCTGACCCTGTTTCTATGACAACACGTTCTATACTCTTCGGCTCCTCAAACACAAGGACAAATGTGTCACCGACACCGGGCGAACCGTCGGACCAAAAGTAGCCTTCCATGTTAGAGTAGGACAGCTTGGGAACAAAGTTCAGGTAAGTCTTGAGCGTCGTGTAGATCTCGACCGGAGGGTTGTCTCCCTTGTATTTCTTAACCATGTTGTCGAAGAAACGATCCTTCAAAGGCTGGATTTTGCCTGTTAGACAATAAATCATAATCATCGTGTCAGTTTATTTCAAATGATAATTAGATTAGGTATCCGCTGGCCGTATCATTGTATTTTCTTCTAGTATGTATCGATACCCCCTCTTCGTATGTCATTTCGCTACGCGATTAAGTCAGCCATGCTCCAAATCATTTACAAACGTATCTGTGCAGCGACAGACATATAAATGTGTTATGAATCTAAACAGAGGGTGTTGCCAATAACTGTTATCGATATTCAGTGTTCCCGACTGTGCACAGGTGTCAGTGGTGTGCGTTTTTTTGTACGCACGAAACTCTTAAACAGACGCACAAATCTGAGAACAGTGCGTCACAGGGGACGGTTTTATTTCATTTCATTCTGTTTCATTTCATGTCTTACCCGGTAAGGGGAGCCTGGTAGCCCAATGGTGGCGCGTTGGATTTTCAATGCTCGGGTCGTGAGTTCGAATCCTGGCTTGGGCCAAATATTTCCGCTGGCCTTTTTCTCGTAGTCCCGTCTTTGATATCACACATACGTGATAGCAAAAAGGACGTTAACCTCCAAAACACCCACCCACCTACCCACCCACCGTTACTCGCTAATCACCGGGTCCCCTTGCAAAATACAGTTTCACTGCATTTCATTCTATTTCATTTCGCAGTCTCACCGGGTAGTGATACAGTTTCACTGCATTTCATTCTATTTCATTTCGCAGTCTCACCGGGTAGTGACGACTGGGTCCCCTTGTGTTGGAAGAGGGTCGGGGTTCGGAGCCGTTTCTGTAGCTGCGTCATCAGCATGTTGAAGTAGAGGTAGGTGTAGTCAACTGGCTGCTCCTGGAAGAACATCAGCAGCAGCTGGGACAAGCGGTCAAGGTCGTGTGACTTGTATAGCTTCCCTGAAGAATATAAACAACATCAGAATGTTGATAATCATAATAATAAAAATAATAATGAGTATTGTATAGGCACTTTACCCAGTTTCATGAATCGGCTCAAAGCGCCGCGAACTGAACCCAACACGCACGCTCACGTGAATCACACGCATTTTCTCACACACTGCACATTACAATCACGTGGTGCGAAGGGTCAGCTCAGCTGTTTAAATTTCGGAATTTTAGAATTGCATTTATTTTTCAAATTTGGTGGGCTTAACATTTTCAAAGCAGAGGGGGAGGAAGCCGGAGTACCCCGAGAGAACCCCCGACGATCGGCCCGAATGAACGGTGCCACATACGAGAAGGGAAAATTCTTTGCTACGAGTGGGACTCGAACCCCTGACTTCTCGCATTGGTGACAAGTCTGTTAACCACTAGACCACCGACCGCCCCATGATGCTGCTTTATCAGAACCAGGTCAACCGTGTCAGAGACAATGGAGACAGTGAGTGTTTGTTTTAAGAATGTTCAGCCAACAAAAGTTGAAAATACATGCAATTCTAAATTCCGAAACTTAAACAACGGAGACGACTCTCGCACCACGGGATTGTAATGTGTTCATTTCAAGTGTGTGAGAGAGTTTTTGAATTTTGTGGGCTGAACATTTCGAGCAAACAAGAGCACTCAGGAGCGAAATCATAAGTACGTTGCCTTAAGGCGCGTCGTAATTGTCGACAAAGAACTCCGAATAACCTCGAAGAACGAAGGAAAATCCTTCGGCCGAACCATTTTTGGGGTTCGCAAGGAGATTTTGGACAGTTCGGTCTTCGCTCGACATGCAATGCGAGGAACTCCGAACAAACGCGAAGGATTTCGCAAGGCGCTATGTGATTGGCTGGTCCAGATTCGCCGGCTATCTGATTTCAAGATGGCAGAGGGTCGCGCTCGCACATGGCCGGTGTCGGTTCAAAGTTACAAGCATAAGATGGAATAAGCCCGTTCAAATAAAAGACAATATTAAGGCCCACACCGATAAATCCAAGCTCAGAGAACTCCAGGCAGGTCCACGAGTCATTCTGCTGCTGAATGTACTGCCGGATGTTGCTGACGTAACCACGGGCGGTGATGACGTCATCCTCCAGCTGCATGTAGTACTGGGACAGCTTGGCGGAATAACGCATGAGGTAAGAGTAGTCGTAGTTCTGTTTGGACCGCCACGTGACGTAATCCTTACTCTGGTCATACGTCTGTTTTGTGACCTGAAAATATAAAATAAGCACAGTGGAGTGGATCAATATATGTGTGCGGTCGGTGGTCTAGTGGTTAAGACTCAGTCACAAATGCGAGAGGTCAGGTTCGAGTCCCACTCAGTCGGGGCGAAGAACTGTTCTTTCTCGTATGTGGCAGCCGTTCATTCGGGCCGACCGTCGGGGGTTCTCTCCGGGTACTCCGGCTTCCTTCCCCCTCCGCTTTGGAATGTTCAGCCCACAAAATTAAAAAAGAAATGCAATTCTAAACTTACGAAACTTAAATTTGCTGGGCTGACTCTTCGCACCGCGTGATTGTAATGTGCTCATGTCCAGTGTGTGAGAAAATGCGTGTGATTCACGTGAGCGTGCGTGTTGGGCATAGCTCGCGGCGCTTTGAGCCAAATATTTGAGATAAAGCGCCTATATTAATGCGCTTATTATTATTGTTGTTGTTGTTATACGCGCTTGCTTGTAATACCGTGTATACCATGTGCCGGTTTTTTTTTTTTTTTTTTTTTTTTTTTTGCCCGAGAACTAGTTCCTATATTGTACAAACGCGCATGGAAATCATCTGTCCGTGTCGTATTCAAATTCATGCCTCAGGAAGCAACAAAGCAGACCTGAAACGAAGAAGGACCTGAAAAGGAATGCATCTTACTGTTTAAAAGTTGTTTCCGCACGGGTGATGGGTGCACTGATTTTTCGACCTTGCGGTGAAAATTTGTACCCGCTGTCACGGGTAAACAGTACAGTCCCCTTTCGTTGTCTCGCGCATTTCCCATATCTGTAATTTCAGAAGTCTTTCAAAATTCTAATCAAATTCCTGCTCATCAGGGATCGAACCAGACAGCTTAGCATCCAATGTCGGATACCTAACCCACTAGACCAAATTAAAATTAGGGGTGAGCGGTGGTCTAATAGGTAGTGCGTCGGATTTAGACGCTGCGCTACTGAAAGGCCGTCACCAATGTCATGGCGATGAAGCGTGGTTTCGAGCCCAGGTCGAGCTTGTGATATATGCTACCGGTTTTTGCTGGCTGTCGGGTTGCTCATCGGGGGTTTCTATCCGGGTTATCCGGCTTTCCTCCCCCAGCAAAAATTGTAAAAAAAATATAGGATAGGTATTGGGTGGCACTGCACCGCGGCGACGCGCTTCCTCCGGTGGAAGCAGCCCGAATTTCCCGAAAGGGATGATAAAGTAGTTTTTTGTTGTTTTTTTTTAAATCCCGTGCCCACTAGTATGCAGACTCTGACCTTGAAGGAAGAGTAGAGTGTTTTTGGCGTCTGTATGACGTGGATGTGCCCTTCGCTGATGTCCTGCTCGAAGCTCTTTTGGAGCTGGACGAAGGTTGCGTTCCGCAAAACTGGGTCAAGGTCGGCCACGAGAATCACTATGGTGACGTCCTTCTTCTGATCGTCATCCATGTTGGAGAGGAGTGACGTCACTGTCTGGATGATGTAGTCGTCGCCTTGCCTCTTGACCGTTGGAATTCCGATCGTCAGGAATTCTGCAATATTGACATTTTTTTTTTTTTAATTTACCGAGTTCGTGGGCTCATCAGCTTATCCCCCCCCCCCCCCCAACACCACCACAAAAAAATAATACAACGACTAAAAAAATAATTAAATAAATAATTAAATAATCAAAAGCCTTCCTGTATTTTCCTCAGCCGCGTGATGGTCTTTGTTGCTTGAGCTGCATGAGGCCACAAATAACTAACTCCAGTCATTTCCTGTTTAACTGGTCAGTTTCACAAGTGTTTGTCTGTTTGTCGTTGTATAATGTGCGTGAGTGTGAGTGAGTGATAGGCGCATTGAGTTTTATTTAAATAAAAGCGCCCTACAAATATCATTTATTATTATTATCGTTATTAAATACACAAATAAATAAATACGTTTTAAAAATAAATGTGTATTAAGTAATAAATAAAAAATTAATAAAACAAATAAAATAACTTAAATGAATTTAAAGACCCCCAGCCTTGCAATGAGACTATGAACTTTGTTGTTTAAATGACTTGAAATATTGGCTCTATATTTCGTTGCCTTTGGTAGTGCCTGATTCGCGCCGTCAAGTATGCGTGTAGTTTCTGGTGTTGGCTTGCTAATGCTCTTGCAAAAAAAAAAAAAAAAAAAAAAACAATGAAATAAAAAAACTAAAACAGTTCAACACTCAAAACACTGCCACAGAAGTATACCAAAATTGTT
This sequence comes from Batillaria attramentaria, assembly GCA_018292915.2. Taxonomy (NCBI): domain Eukaryota; kingdom Metazoa; phylum Mollusca; class Gastropoda; family Batillariidae; genus Batillaria; species Batillaria attramentaria. The sequence continues at coordinate 276,617 of JACVVK020000296.1, forward strand.
TTGAGTTCAGAATTAAGCGTATACATGTACATACTTGTGTCCTGAGTACTGGGAACTGGGAATATCAGCGCTTCCTCGGAGTCAACTCGAAAGTGAAGCCCACAACTGCAGCTCTGCGCAGAAAATTTGCATAATTTTTTTTTTTCAGGTATTGTGCTTGTAGTAACTTATACGTCTCTCTCTCTCTCTCTCTCTCTCTCTCTCTCTCCCCCCCCCCCCCCCCCCACACACACACACACACACACAACTTAACTAACTTACTAAGTAACTAACTTACTAACTAACTAACCTCCCAGTTATAAGGATTGTCGTCTGTCTGCGCGTTAGACGATTGTTGGGGCTGTTGCTGGTCTGCAGGGAGATAATCAAAAGGTCTGCGCTGCACTCCATTCCCAGTGACATCCCTTGAGTCTATCCCATACTGTTCATCTGAATTCAATGAATAAAAGAATTAAGAAAAAAAATACAGCATCCTGCCAGTTTACAATCCAAGTATTAATCACACGCGTGTGTGTGTGTGTGTGTGTGTGTGTGTGTGTGTGTGCGTGCGTGCGTGCGTGCGTGCGTGCGTGCGTGCGTGCGTGCGTGTGTGTGTGCGTGCGTGCGTGCGTGCGTGCGTGCGTGCGTGCGTGCGTGCGTGCGTGCGTGCGTGCGTGCGTGTGTGTGTGTGTGTGTGTTGGCTTCTTATTTTTTCTAGTTGCCCCCGTCTTTCATATCACCCATATTATTTTGGCGGAAAGGGGCATTAAACCTTCACCCCCCCCCCCCCCCCCACTCACAATTTCCTGATACACAATCCGATATACAATAGACTTATACTGGGCAGTCAGTGTATCGCTCCTCAGTCGAGTGTATCCGTTTCCATGGCGACTAAGGTGTATTATCTGATCAATATCAACCGCTTGTCACACTGCTGTCTGAAGCCAAACGCGATCTGCCTCTCGGCGCAGTAGTCGCGACTTAACTTATATACTTGTAGCATGTACACCGTACAACGACACATTGCCTTTACTGGTATCACGTATACATTGAACGATATACCATGCCCTGCCCAAGTATAAAGGCAAGGCGTATAATATACATGTATACCACTGTCTACTTTTCTGAGATAGGATACATAATTGATAGCTGCCGGAATTTTTTCTCCCTTCTGTCCCAATTATTCGCCAGCTCCAGCGGTGTTCCTCCCACTGTGATCCACGCACACAATTGGTAGGGTCACATAGGAGACAGACAGACAGACAGACAGACGATGACAATGGCAATGATTCTTTAACTGACAACGTTAGAAAGTTTGACGTAACAGTCAATTTTAGAAATTACCTTTGGCGGCCTGCACAAGAGACAGACAAACAGAGACAGACAGACAGAGACAGACGATGACAATGATAATAACAATCACAATGACAATGAGTCTTTATCTGACAACGGTAGAAAGTTTGACGTAGCCGTCAATTTTAGAGAACTTACCGCTGGTACACTACACGAGAGAGAGAGAGAGAGAGAGAGGGTGGGTGAGTGTTTAGGAGTTTAACGTCCTTTTCCACCACGTGTTTGTGATATCAAAGACGGGGCAACGATGAAAAAGCCAGTACTGGCTCCAACTCGGCATTCGAACTCACGACCCAAGCATTGAGAGAGAGACAGAGGGAGACAGAGAGACAGAGACAGAGACAGAGAGACAGACAGGCAGACAGACAGAACTCACCCCTCTCCATCCTGACGATGATGACGATCTGGAGAACGATGACGCACAAACCTAAGGGCACCAGCACCGGACTGCGTCGCCATGGCACCCACCTCGCCACACTCCTCGCAAAGTACTGCATCTGTCATTCAGAGCTCAAGTCCACCGCAGCAGCTGTCTATTCACGCTTGTCGCAAGCTTCCTCGGTTTGCGTAGAATAAGACAGCTATTGAGTTCTGCTCAGTGTAACGCCGCCATGCCATAATTTGCTACACATGTACAGCGGGATGGGCCTGAAATGTGTCCCGTTCGGCAAATCGAAACCTGACGAGCAGTGAGTTACCCGGTGTCCCCCCGCTGTTCGCACGACCGAAAGTGCAACTCGCACGCATTCAGTTCGTGTTTCAGCCCGAAAAATTCACTTCAACCTGCGTGCTGTCTCGTGACTGTCTGGCGCACAGCACGTGACTTCTCGGGATGAACAGTAGACTGTATTCTTCTGTAGCAGTTTTCGGCACAATCTTGTCTCTCTCCTTTTCTGTCGGGGTGAATCACTGATTCCACGCCGCCGGTTTACGATTCAGGAAAGCGAAGGCTTGCGCGCAGTAACATCAAGTTCGCTGTGTATGTCACGTACACGACTGACAGTGAAATGCTCTCGTACTCGTGTAGCAGTATTCGACAAAAATCAGCCCAACAGTCCGTCTAAACGCATTCGGCCGGAAACACGGTGTGTGTGGATGAGAAGCGAAGGTCAGCAGAATTCCGGGCGCTATCTTCTTGCCAGTTTCAGCTTGTCAGTCAAAGCCACTCTCCCGCCAAGGACTCGATCCAGCCAAGCTCATCACAGATCCGAGCTTTGATGAAAATTCACTTGTCGTCTGTCACGCTGTCATCTCGCTGTGTTATGGTGTCGCTGTGTACAGCCCGGTCATGCTGCAAATAAAATCAGAAACCCCTGTGGTTAAATAGTGAGACATACTCCGCGTTTCTAATTTAGTTCTAGCCGCGGAATGAAAATGTTGTCGTGGTGATACCGCGTTTTATTGTTCCGTGTGCTTCTCTTGCCGCTCTCTCATAGACTTCGATCTGATATAGTTCGTATACTACAAATTCTATAGACTAGAGTATTGTAGCACACTGTTTGGACAACACGGTTGGAAATCTTCTGTCCGTGGCACAGCCAAGTTTGTGCAGCGGGGAGCAAAGACGGCTGACACGCAAAAGTGCATTACAAACATCACAGAGTGCACCTGTAGTGTACGTATGTCGCTGTAAATCATTCGGTCTCAGTGCCACCCAACTACGCTATCATACAGCGAACACGGGGGTAAAACAAAATGGGCGAGCGTTTTTCCTGTGCTATACCGCTCTAAATCATTGCACCGCGGGTTCCCTCGCCATAGCACAGCGTTTTTCCAAATTCAAAACGCCATAGCACCGCGGGGGAGGGGGGGGGCGTGTTTGGGGGTTTAACGTCCTTTTCCACCACATAGGGTGATATCAAAGACGGGGCAACAATGAAAAAGCCAGCACAAATATTTGGCCCCAGCCGGGATCGAACTCACGACCCGAGCATTAGAAGTCCAACGCTCTACCATTCGACCACCCCGGCTCCCCAGTTGCAAAGGGGAAATATGTGATCAATGGTGCTGTCTCAAGGGCTCGCTCTAAATTTACGTCAACACAAACGTTTGCTAGACGACTGACAAGCAAAAGTACATTACAAGCATTACACAGTACACCTGTAGTGTAAGTATACGTGTGTCACTGTAAATCACTCGGTCTCAGTGCCACCCAACTACGCTATCATACAGCGAACACGGGGGTAAAACAAAATGGGCGGGCGTTTTTCTTGTGCTATACCGCTCTAAATCATTGCACCGCAAGTTCCCACGCCATAGCACAGCGTTTTTCCAAATTCAAAACGCAATAGCACCGCGGGGGAAAAAAAAAAAACATTTTGGGTTGTCATTCGTAGGTTAGAATGATTGAAAGGGGCCGTTTGGTAGCCTTTGGAAAAATTCTTGATTTTTTTCCCACGCCATAGCACAGCGTTTTTTCCAAATTCAAAACGCCATAGCACCGCGGGGAAAAAAAAAAAAAAAAAAAACATTTTGGGTTGTCATTCGTAGGTTAGAATGATTGAAAGGGGCCGTTTGGTAGCCTTTGGAAAAATTCTTGATTTTTTTCCCACGCCATAGCACAGCGTTTTTCCAAATTCAAAACGCCATTGCACCGGGGGGAAAAAATGTTTTGGGTTGTCATTCGTGGGTTAGAATGATTGAAAGGTTTACCAACCAGCAACAGACATATACTAATGCATTACTACAAGCTACAATTTTATTATTTTTATTATTATTATTTTGCTCCCGCCTCGGGTAGAGGGGTCAAACTCACGCACCTTCCCACGACACGCGAGAGCAGAGGATCCACCCGCTAGACCACGTCAGCCGCCCATATTCCGCAAGCAACAACCTGTTGTTATCCACAGCGCTGGTAGGTAAATCTGGTGCCAGGGTATTATTTTGTAATGTTTACCGGCTCCAGGATATATAGGCTTGACTGTACACAATGTGTTATCTACATGAGCGGACAGCATAATAATCAGATTTAAATTGCTGATGGCGTTAGTCGCCGCTGGCTGTACATGGTCATTACGGCTACGCGATCTCTCTCTCTCTCTTAGATTTTTTTAATGTGTATTTCTCTCGTATTTTGAATTGATAAGTTCTTATTATTTGCATAAGCATTTACGCTGTAATGCTCGTGAAATGTGCTGTAAAGAGTGAAAGTGCTATCTGTCTATCTATCTACAGACCCATACGCTTAAGTCAAACACGCTTAAGTCGAACTTCGGATACGTCGAAGCAAAAAGTTTTTCCCGGCAAATCTTGCTCTTTGTATGACTAAATTTTCCACGGATAAGTCGAACGAGTACTCAAAAACGGATAAGTCAAAACTCGGTTATGTCAAACGGAATCTGCAATTTTAGCCTCGGATAAGTCGTACCAGTCGCTGGCACGGGAATTTCTTTTTGTCCGTCTGATGCATCAGCTCCAAAACACGGCTTGCACAGAGATTTAACATTTTCCGTGAAAGTACAGGTTGACAGTGTTATGTGTCCTGCGGGCCTTAAGGCTGGTTATCTTGGGTGGTAGAACACGAAATTGGCGAGAAACACGTACAAGAACAGAGCTAGGCGTGAGATCTGACCCTGTGCCCCTGATCTGTGAGGTTTTCTGTCGCCAGTGTTAAGAAGGTGATTTGCCGTCGGTTTCGGAGGGTAAGCAGTGAGTTATTCCTGGTGTGTGAAATGTGTGTGTGTGTGTGTGTGTGTGTGTGTGAGAGAGAGAGAGAGAGAGGAAGAGAGAGAGAGAGTTTGCCGGTTGGTGCCGTTAGAGTTGGATCTTTCTGCTATGTGACTGCGTGTGTTTATATGACGTTGCACTAGAATTTATTGAGCACATGCGACCATATGACTGCGAACGCGCGCGCGCACGCGCGCGCACACACATACACACACACGCGCACGCGCGCACACACGCACAGATGACGCTGCTGATCTTACAAGCAGAATAACAGTCAGTGAAACTAGAAAAGAAGAAGAAAACATAAGCTGGAAACTTATCACCGTTTGGTGCCAGACAGCTTTCATGTCAGAACAAAACAGAAGAACTTGGCTTTCTAATTCCTCTGCATTGCATGTGTGACTATGGTAAGACCAAGCCAATACTCTGAACTGAAAGTGAACTCAAAGTGAACAAAATAGCTACGGAGAATCGATGATATGGCAGCTTACACGAGCGTATTGAATATATAACAAATCCTAGCAGTAAGGCTCAGTATAGTTCGCACCCCTGGGCCGTACTGGGCAAACTATTCAAACGCATCCACACTCGTTTAGTAGAGGTCGCCTGCTTATATCGATTTAGGGTTAGATTTAGGGTTGAGGTTACCTTGTGGTAACTGATGGCGCAATCGCTATGTTGTTCAGACGGTCGCAGTGCATTTACAGCAGGTGCAAATGACACAAGGAGGCGAACTATACCAACGCAGCAGCAGTAAGTTCATGTTGACCAGGGAAAGTAAATTTCAGTTTCCAAATCGAATCAGGGGGTGAAAAGGTGCAACTCGCTTAACTCGAAGCTAGAGTCGAAATTCGACCTTATCCGTCGTCACGGATAAGTCAAACTTCGGATACGTCGAACAAAAATCCATTTCCCCTGCGAATTCGACTTAAGCGTGTTCGACTGTATCTATCTATCTATCTATCTATCTATCTATCTATCTATCTGAATCGAAGCATTAAGATGCAACCGCCAAACTACCACCCTTAAAAGCCCATGCAAAAAGCCGCAAATTATCTATCTATCTATCTATCTATCTATCTATCTATCTATCTATCTCTCTCTCTGAATCGAAGCATAATTAAGATGCAACCGCCAAACTACCACCTTTAAAAGCCCATGCAAAAAGCCGCAAATCTTCAGACCAGTAGGAGCCACTTCAAGCCACTATTATGCAATCTGCAGCGGTCTCAGGCCTGGCAGGGGAAGTCCCACGCCTTGCGTAAAAGTGGCTTGTGAAGTGGCTCCTACTGGTGTGCGTGGCTCGTTGTAACCAGTCTTGTCATACAGAGAGCAGGAAGTGGTCGAACTTGGGCTCTTAAGAGATAGAGGAGTTACTGCTGCTGTTGTTATACTCACCGATCGTTTTGAGCTGTTTTCGTGGTATCTTTCGTAGTATCTGTCGTCATACCCTGACACCTGGACAGTGATATGATAGCGTCTGTAATAAAGTGGGGCGGTCGGTGGTCTAGTGGTTACGAGACTTGTCCCCAGTGCGAGAGGTCATGGGTTCGAGTTCCACTCGGGGGCAAAGAATTTTTCCTTCTCGTATGTTGCACCGTTCATTCGGGCCGATCGTCGGGGATTCTGTCCGAGTACTCCGGCTCCCCCCCCCCCCCCGCCCCCCTTTGCTTTGGAAATGTTCAGCCCACCAAATCTGAAAAATAAATGCAATTCTAAATTTCGAAATTTAAATAGCTGAGCTGACCCTTCGCACCACGTGATTGTTATGTGTTTATGTACAGTGTGTGAGAGAATGCGTGTGATTCACATGAGCGTGCGTGTTGGGTTCAGTTCGCGGCGCTTTGAGCCGAATCATGAAATGGGTAAAGCGCCTTTACAATACTCATTATTATTATTATTAGTAGTATTATTATTATTAATGCTGACACTTAGGCAAACGGAAGCGTACTCGATGACGCGGTGACCACACTGAGTATCGGGCTCAGTCCAGCAGTGTTCGACCGCTCGCGCAACGTGTAAAAACCATTGTATCGCATAAAGAGCTGTACTAATCACCAAGAGAGAGTATTTCGAGCGTATAGGCCCACTTACGGGCGAAACTGAACTGGCTTAGCAAAGATAGAGTTAGCTCGTTTGGTGAGACACAGCTGGTCTATATGAGTGCCTACGCATACGCACGCACACACACACACACACACACACACACACACACACACACACACACACACACACACACACACCACTTCCAGTGCAGCAATTAACAATAGCTATAGCCTTCTTTGTATGAAATGAAAACTTCCATTGTTGAACGTGTAATTTTGAATAAATACTCCGGGACTGTGGGGTTCAGGGCAAGGAACAAGCAGACAGGCTGGCAAAGGAGGGAGGTCAGACGGAACAAGAGGACAGGCAGGTATCATATGCTGAGGAAAAGGCCATCATCAAAGCCCTCTCCACGACGAAATGGAACGAACATCACCCTAACTTCAACGAGTCTGACAGCTACCACAAGTTAAACAGACCAGAGCAGGTCATCCTGTTCCGACTGAGGACTGGACACGACAGAATAAACGCTTATATGTACAGCAAATTCAGAATCGGCGAGTCTGAGAAGTGCCCATGCAAATGCAGACGACATGAATGCTGAACACCTGCTACAAAACTGCCGGCTCCATGAAGCCCCCAGACAAGAAACATGGCCAGAACCAGTACCGCTGAGGGCCAAGCTCTATAGCGACCTGCAGGACCTTCTGAGGACAACTGCATTCGTGCGGGAGACTGGAATCTCCATCTAGTGAACGACGACGGAGAAGAAGAATGAATGACTACTCACTCCCAACAACTGTGCAAAATTTTCCCCAGACAAAACATACGTCGCAGAGCTGTAGGCACACACTGTAAAGCTTTATGCGTTGTCGCGGGAAGTCCTCTTAGCCTGTAGTGACGCGATACACACCCAAGTGTATCCTGTAGTCCTAAACCTGTTGAATTTCCTCGTTCCTTAAGCTAGAGCGTACCGCTAAGAGTAGATCCAGTTTCGCACACAGGACTGCAAACTGCGTCACTACTAACCACTAACCATCTACACAAAAGTTCATGCACCACTGAATTTTCGTGAAAACTCCAGCTGACTCGAGCTGGGTGGTACATGTTGGTGTATGTCGCGTCGGTACAACTACAAGGCGTCATTACGGACACAGCTGTTGTCTTTGTGCATAAAGAAACCACACAAGAACGGTCATGGCATGCTGACATCGATTTTGAATATGGACTGCGAATAATATCCGCGATTTTTGTCACGCGCAGATCCATATACCTTATAACTACAAGAGACATGCGACGGAGGGGGGGGGGGGGGGCAGAACAGATGGAGTTTTCTTTTCCTGCCGCTACTTTGATTCAATATGTTTGACGACAATAAACGACTCCACTCAGCACGCCAAAGCCTCGCCCATTACTCTGCCGTGTGTGTTGACGAGTGGGTAGGTGGGTGTTTGGGTGTTCCACAATATAAGGGTGATACTAAAGACGGGGCAAAGGGAAAAAAGGCCAATACAAATATTTGGCCCCAGCCGGCCGGGATTCGAACTCACAACCCGAGCATTGAAAGTCCAACGCTCTACCATTCGGGTATCCGGCGAAATAGAGTACGTTCTTGGCGTTTGGGAAAAGGGGGTGATTTCAAGGGAAAGGGGGTGATTTCAAGGGAAAGGGGGTGATTTCAAAGGAAAAGAGGTGAAAGAGATTGAGAGAGAGAGAGAGAGAGTGATTGTAATGGGTCTTTTTCCTCAAATGACGTCAATGGACTTACTGCTTTCTTTCCATGTTTCAGTCATATCCAGCTACACGTGCTTCCCTCGTTGTAGTGTATGGCAAAAAGTTTGCCAGACCATGCCATGTGTTGTGCTCATTATGCCGTGGGACGCGATTGGCTGAATTCAAGGGGCTCCGGCGGCACTTTTGATTATAAGGAGTGGAGTCGTCCATTGTTGTCAGGCAAAGCCCATATTAGTTCGGGCAGCCCATGAGTGATCGTCGTCAAAAACGTATGAATGAGAGTAGCACCAGGCTAACTGTCCGCCATATTGACTTGATCCGTCATGCACACAACCTTTCAAAGGCGCACCACCAGTCTACAGTACATCCCGCGAAAAAGAGCGTGCTGTCTGGTGCAGAGCACGCAGGCTTCCTCAGGTTCGAGGTAGAATTTTTGGGCTGAACCGTGAGCTGACATATGGTTGGTAGTGTATAAGCTTACCTTGGGCCTTCTATGAAGCGAATCACTCCTTCAGGTGTTGCTGTATAGTAGTTGCCTTGATCAATACGTTAAAATATGAGATGTGGGTGCTCGCATACTCTTCACCTCAGGATCAATAATTTCCACATGCAAGCCGAGCTACAGTATATGAGAATACAATATGTGAATTTCTGTTTCAAGCAAGGCTTCAGGCTTTCCGTCTGCCTTTTTTTGTGGCGCAGATCACAGATCAGTCGGCTTTGTTCACAACGACTCACTCAAAGATACAGTGATAGATTGTTTCCTGCGTTGTTCTTCCCGCCAGCGGCGTAATTGTGGTGGTAGCTGATGGAGTGTGACGTGTTCAAAGTCCAACCTCAGGGTATGGAGCACGGGAGGGGGGGGGGGGGACAGACGGAAAGACGGACAGGCAGGCAGGCAGATACACAGATCGGGTTCGTCTTGATTCAATGCCCAGCCTTACCACACGGCAGAAATTTACAGACAGGCGGACCGACAGACAGACAGACAGACAGGCAGGCAGGTAGGCAGGCAAACAGACAGGCAGGCAGGCAGGCAGACAGACAGGCAGACAGACCAACAGGCAGGCAGGGAGGCAGATGAACAGATTGTAGTTCATCTAAATTCAGCGCCCTGCCTAACCATACGGCCAAAAACTAACATGCAGAACATTTAAACTGGCTTAATAAAATGTATGATTGTCTAGACTGGCGAAAATGAAAATAATTATGTGGGCAGCGCAACTCTTTTACAGCAGAATATCAGTGAAGGAGATGTCAATGTACAACATCTAAGCAACACTTCCCCGAAATTAAAACGTTTTTCCTAGCGATCGAGCATCCTTTTTCTCGTTACCCCGTCTTTGATATCACCCTTACGTGGTGGAAAAGGACGTTAAACTCCAAAACACCCTCCCACCCACCCATTCACAATACAGCCGGGAGGTTTCAGTGTCCTGATTCCACGTCTGGCCTCCCGGTACAGATAACGGCTGGGTCTGGGTAACGGCACCACAAACGTATGCTGGAAGCGGCAGAGTAGAAATGGTTAAAATGTACCACCAACAACAGAAACCTACCTTTATGACGCAGAGCTCTGACTTGAAGCCACAGCAAACTGCAATACTGACCCAGCTCAAACCGTTTGTGAGCGATGGTGACTTTTCCCCCCTCGAAACTCTCAGACCGATCAATATGTAATCATGAAATGAAAATCGGACCCGATGAATTACATTAAACATTCAAACGACTTGAAGGTCCCGCTACGGAGGAAGACTTAATTAAAACCGAACAAAAAAAGGCATGAAAGTTTGAAGCTACGATTGCATTGAGCGGTAACATATACGCGGGGGTTAATGAAGATGGCGGATGTTTTCCTGATGCTAGAAAAGTTTTGAGAACGACTTCTCTCAGGCAAAATCATGTGTTTGGAATTTTATTTGAACTGTGAGTATCCACGCGTTTTTACGTGTTGTTGTTGTTGTTGTTGTTGTTGTTGTTGTTGTTGTTGTTGTTGCTGCTGCTGTTGATGCTGGTGTTGTTGTTGTTGTTGTTGTTGTTGTTGCTGTTGTCGCTGTTGTTGTTGTTGTTTTGACATTTTCGTCTGCCTGTACCAGCTGGGGCCGAATATTTGTGCTGGCCTTTTTCTCTTTGCCCCGTCTTAATCTTTGATATCACCCATACGCGGTGGAAAAAAGACGTTGAGCTCCCAAACACCCACCCATCCCACCCCCTGCCTGTACATCGATTTAAAAGATTCGACAACGATTTCTCTAAAACAAAGCCATGTATTTGAAGTAGAAGCATGCATACGTCATTGAATAGTAGGTACGTTTTTGTGAAAGTCCTCTTCTGTTTGGTAACAGGCCCCTTTCGTTCTCATCGACAAACCGTTTTCCCAAGGCCGAATTGGGATTTTGTCGTTGTTGGTGGTGTTTTTTTTTTTTTTTTTTTTTTTTTGGGGGGGGGGGTTTGTTGTTTGTTTGTTTTTTGGTTGGTGGTTGTTGTTTTCTTCTTGTTGTTGTTGTGGTGGTGGTGGAGGTGGTTGTTGTTGTTGCTGCTGCTGTTGTTGTTGTTTGTTGTTGTTGTTCTCCATTTTCATCTTCCTTTTCTTTTCTTTTTTTTTCTTTTTTTTTCTTTTTTTCTTTTTTCTTTTTTTTTTTTTTGGGGGGGGGGGGGGGGAGGGGGGCGGATCCAGAATGGTTGAGCGATGGAGTCCAACTGCTCGGGTCGTGAGTTCGAATCCCGGCTGGGGCCACATATTTGTGCTGGCATTTTCCTCCTTGCCGTGTCTTTGATATCACCCGTACATGGTGTAAGAGGACGTAAATCTCCTAAACACCCACCCACCCACCTTTTTTTTTTTTTTTTTTTTTTTAACTCACATTTGAAAGTAGAAATACTCGGCGCTGCCGTCACAGAACTTATCAGGTAATTTGTCTTTGTGAAAGAAATCGGCCGCGTGTCAACCGTTTAGAAAACGACTGGAAACGCTAGTAGCACTGGGAACACTCCCCGCCATTTTGACTGACCACGTAAAGTAGAGAACATGGATCGACTCCCATGGGCTGGTGTGAAGCCAGTTTTTTTAGGTGGTTTAATTACATGGATAGCATGCACGCTACGAGTATCAGACGGTAAAACAACAAGATGGCTTCAGGCGAGCAACACCTACTGAGTCTCGCGTGTTCTGCCAGGCATGGTGCCCAGGCCACAGGCGCAAGCAGTAAGTGTTGAGTACAACTGAGCAGTAGGGGATTCATGTGAGTGTGGGAAAGTTATTTCCCCTCGGCATTTCTCACCATGCTGTTAGAAGCACAAAGGTACAAAGCTTCCCTGATATCATTCTGATTTCGAGGTGATATCATTCTGATTTCGGGGGTGATATTCTGATTTCGGGGTGATATCATTCTGATTTCGAGGTGATATCATTCTGATTTTGAGGTGATATCATTCTGATTTCGAGGTGATATCATTCTGACTGACAAGCACAGACACACAAGACTGACAGAAGAGCAAACGCGACTCACTCTGTACTATGTAGACTGGCACGACTTCCTGCATGCAGTGAAACAAAGCACTTATCGAAGAAGAAAAACCAACTGAATATGAAGATGACTTTTACTCACGCTGGACAGTCCTCTGGGGGCGTAAATCCAAAACAAGACTTCAGTGTAACGCACACTGTCACCACACTTCGGCACATTGGCTATACTTGCCCCAGTCGACACACTGATTCTTAAATCATATCATTATGTTCCCGGCGTCAGCTTAATCGGATCACGCACGGTATCAGTTGTACGCGTGCAGAGGGACAGAAGCTTGTGTCGAAATCGCTTTATGTAGAGATCGTGTTTTGCTTTTCTTCTTCTTTTTTTATTCTCGGTGTCGTGTGCAAAATAACGTGTGCGTTCCCTGGAGCTGACATCACAAGGAACACTTGCTGTGCGGCGCATTCTGCCCTAGCAGATCCAGTTACTATTGTCCCAGTCCGGCTGGAAACTGCCTCTGCGGACATTCGCGCCGCGCATGCGTGTGCCGTATTGGACTCGAATTCCGGCAGAGGCCCTTTACAGGTTACACAAAAGTTATAGCTTCCGGAGCATGTAAAGAATTTTTGTCTCTTTTTAAATCTGTGTGCAGAGTGAAAAAGAAATGCAATCTGGGGCTGTTTATTTTATTTTTATTTTTTATTTTTGTTGGCTTTCTAAATACGTTTTATTCTAGGCAGTAGTATACACATGGGGAAATGAGCCTGGCATGTGGACTATTTGTATTTATACGCGGGTGGCACAAGAGCTAGCAGACAACGGAGAATGAGGGGGTATGTGGTCGCTGCTAGCATTGCAACAACAACAAAAAAATGGAATATTGGAATTTGTTGAAATTTACCTTACACATGAGTCTTTGGCAGCTGGATTTTTTTTTTTTTTTGGGGGGGGGGGGGGTGGGGAGGGGCGTGGGGGGAGGTTGGAGGGGGGAGGTGGGTTTGGGAGTAATCTTAAAACATTTCTAGGGTGTCACGCGCAGCGTTATGTTTAACAGGAATATACAGCATTTTTTTTTTTTTTTATCCGTATCTGCATAGCACAATTACATGCCATTTTGGGAGCGGTGCGTTCTTTCCATCTCATTACACGAATTCTGTAAAATGTTCACATGTGTTTGTTTTGAAGGAAAAGAGCACTATTTCAGAAAAAATAAGGATGCAGGACTAGATTAATCTATTCTCTTTCACCACTGGGTATAGTTTCACCGGTTTGACCGACCATAAATCCGCTACGAGGCGTAACCTGACCCTGCCGAAATGACACATTTTGGAACAACAATTTCCCGTAACTCTTTCTTGCCAGAAAGAGTTTCATCCCTTGTTGGTTTATGCTAGTGTATCTGAATGCTTGCAAAAAAAAGCCCCTCGAGACAGACTAGTATCCGACTTTTGCTGGGCAGAATGTGTATGGTATTGCCACGAAACCCAACTCTACGTTATCATGACGACCGAACTGACGCGCGCACACAATGTCACGCTATGCTAGAAAGACAAAGATAAAAAAGAAAAGCCGAGCCGTGAATGTTCCCACCGACCGCAACAACCCTTCTCTGACAATGCGACTAGTTTGTATGTATAGTTCAGGTTGGTGACCGGTCGATGAAATTGTAATTATCGTGTCAGACTTTGACGCTGTTCCAGATAAGTGGGAAAAAGATACAGGGAACGGGACGAAACCGGCGATCAAAGATTTGGGATTGAGTTCAGTCATGTCACAATGCTTATTGTCAAGGTTGTTTGAGTCACATCCGAGCTGTGGCGAACTTTATTCGTTTGCATTTTTTTTTTTCAGGTAGGTGAAATTCGTTTGGACTTTCGAACAGAACGGAACGATGTTTTTTTGTTTTGTTTTTTTAATTCTCTCTCTCTCTCTCTCTCTCTCTCTCTCTCTGCCTTATTCGTAACCCTACTCCTCCACACCCACCATCTTGTGTGTGTGTGTGTGTGTGAGTGTGCGTGCGTGCGTGTGTGTGTGTGTGTGTGTGAGTGTGCGTGCGTACGCGTGCGAGTGCGTGTGTGTGTGTGTGTGTGTGTGTGTGTGTCTCTCTCTCTCTCTCTCTCTCTCTCTCTCTCTCTCTCTCTCTCTCTCACACACACACACACACACACACACACACACACACACACACACACACACACACACCGCAATATCTGAATTCACGTTTGCTGACTTTGGGGCTGTACCTTAATTAACTGGAGCGAATTCAGTGCCATTTCAGTGCAGGCTATGGGAAGAAAACATGAGTGCTTCGACTGAAGTGACTACGTGATCTGAATACACAATCGTACATGAAGCAGTAGAAGCCATTGTCTGCATGCATATTATTACTACTGTGCTTGGCGACAATTGCTTGACGACAATTGGTGGTGCTACCGAGGTAAAGTGTGTGTGTGTGTGTGTGTGTGTGTGTGTGTGTGTGTGTGTGTGTGTGTGTGTGTGTGTGTGTGTGTGTTCACGACTGGACCTATTCTATACAGTCCGTATTGAATTACTTTAACATTCAGCATCACACATGGTTCAGCGTTGCTCGTGACTATGCATGTGTACACCCAGATTCAAGTCACGTTCCTACCGCAACACCATGACAAAACAGCTTCTTACTACCTTTGTCTCTGTTGACGACTTATTTCAGCAAGGTACTAACCACCAGTTAAAAAGATTGTTTTGATGTTGTTGGGTTTTTTTTTTTCTTCTTTGTTGTTGTTGTTGTTTTGTTTTGTTTTGTTTTTGGGGGTGTTTGTTTTTGTTTGTTTGTGTGGTTTTTTAGTTTTTGTTTTTGTTTTTTTGTTTGGTTTTTGTTTGTTTGTTTGTTGTTGTTGTTGGTTTTTTTTGTTTTTGTTTTTTTTTGGGGGGGGTCTTTCTTTCTTTCTTTCTTTGTTGGTTGGTTGGTTGTTTGGTTGGGTTTTGTTGTTGTTTTGTTGCTTCTGTTTTTTGGGTTTGTTTGTTTGTTTGTTTGCTTTTTGTTTTGGGGTTTGTTTGATTTTTGGGGATGGGGGGGGGGAGGGGTTGTTTGTTTGTTGTTTCGGGGGGGGGGGGGGGCGGGTTTATATGAAAAGGACACACAAAAAAACCGGACACTAATGTAAAACGTTCGAGTTGGCGGGGTCATACGAAACGTGAAAAAAACAAACAAACAAAAAAAAACGCGATCCTTCTTAACCCTTCCTACACCGACGTTACATTATAATTACGTCTGACACTAGTTGCCTGGAGCACCTGCCGTGACATCAAGCCGCCATCTTTTGACCATTCTTTTTACCGCATAAAACGCACGATAAACGTACACAATGGTAACCAGCCAAAACAGAAACCGAAGAAATCACGCCTCGAAAACCTGGTAAGGACTAGCAACGGTGGAAGAGGACGAAGATTTCGCGCACTGCTGACTGCAGTCGTAGAGAGTGAGTTAATTTGCAGGAAAGATCTCAGTGTTTCCAAGGTCTTTGGTTGTACTGTAGATGAAATCAGTGTTCTAAGAACAGGTAACAACTGCCTGAAACTTAAATTTAAACTTTAACTGTGCGCAAGCGTACGCGTATGACGCCGGATGATTCAAAATGCACGAGTTTGTTAAGGTGAAAACAATCCGAATTTCTTTTCCTCCCGGCGAGGTAATTACCAGCAGATTCCTCGATGGTTTTCTCTCTCTCGGAGAAAAGATTTTTTTTTTAATCCCACCGGAGGAGGTTATCCGTGTGGCGTCATGAAAAATTAATATGAACTATCGCGTCATCAGAGCCTGATGTCGGGAAGAAAGAAGACGACGTGTTCTAGTCTGGATGTTAGTCATCGCAAAATCAGAACGTTACAACCCAGAGTGACAAGTCTCCCCCTCCCCCGCCACCCCCCCCCCCCCCGCACCACCCCCCCCCCCCCACACACACACACCTCTGTGTAGCTTACCACCTCTCACCTGGTGATGATTACCGTCGTGCCAATAATGCCCAATATCAATAAAAATTATTTAGACTTCGACTTCTCTCTCTCTTATTTAGTTGAATAGTCTATTGTAGTGTTAGCAGGACAGTGTGTAAGAGAGGCCTTAAAGTGCCCAACAACTCTATCCTGAAATAAAGGTTTCAACCTCTCTCTCTCTCTCTCTCTCTCTCTCTCTCTCTCTCTCTCTCTCTCTGTCTCTTTCTCTATGTGCGTGCGTGTGTGCGTGTGTGCGTGCGTGTGTGCGTGTGTGTGTGTGTGTGTGTGTGTGTGCGTGTGTGTGTGTGTGTGTGTGTGTGTGTGACTGACTCACAATTCAGTTTCAGTACTGGTGTCGCCCACTACACAACTGATTTTCGCTTCACAGCATCAGTCTCCGTGGGAAGTTGTGCCACTAAACTATTTACATGAAATCAACCATAGACACAATGCAGCCTTGATCATTCAACGTTCACGCATGGCTGGCCACACAACACTGATCGGCTCAGTGCTTCGTGCTCCCCTTCAACCAGTCATTATGAGACCCCCCCTATGTGACGCCGCGTTTTCAGTGAGGCGTGGCAGACACAGAGAAAGGGGCTAGTGGGCTACACATAGACATTCAGTTTATGCATATGCAACCCATCCGCCTCGTGTGTTACACGTCAGTCATGTATGTTTGACGCAGTGATACATTTTAAGCCAAGTAACTTGACAACATCAGTCACACCGTGTAGTCAAAATAGACGCCAGTGTTTCTGCTGCCGCTATGTTTTTAACTCTTCAGAGCCCGAACCCGCTGTACGATAAGACAGGTTAATTTAAAAGGCACACCAGTAGGAGCCACTTCAAGCCACTGTTACGCAAGGCGTTGGCCTTCCCGCTAGGACCGTGGAGAGAGAGATGAAGGAACAGGGGTGGACGTGGAACTTCCTGGAGAGATGTGCGGTGGACAGACCACGATGGCGAGCTCTGGTGTCGGCCTTATGCACCACAGCGTGCGAAGAGGATTAATGTAAAATGTAATGTAATAATGGCCTTCCCGCTAGACCCAAGAGCGCTGCACACTAATTGCGTAATTTAGTGGCTTGAAGTGGCTCCTAATGATCTAATAATAACTCACCCTTTCCGGCGTTGAATTCGCGGAGAGCTATTCAGGTGCGAATAGGGCCTTATGCATACCGAAATCGGATAGGCACTATCCGCGGAAAGGGTCCGAATAGCTATCCGCGAATAGACGTGAATAGCCTATTCGCGAATAGTGCTCAATGTGCATGCGGGCCCTGAAGATTTCAAGTAAAATTGTGAGTTTTGCACGGGCTTCAGTTTAAGAGTTTAAAGCAGCAATGATGACTGGTCGCCCGCAGATCAATCCATCATAATATGTATGTTTGAAATATGAACATCAACACGTCTTTCCATTGTAGTAGCGCTACTAACTAGAAGTCTATGTCTGGCCGATAAGCGGCTCCTTTCTCAGTCAGTTTCACCCAAACAGGGTGCGTGTTTGGGTGTTTAGGGGTTTAACGTCCTTTTCCACCACATACGGGTGATATCAAAGACTGGGCAACGACGAAGAAGCCAGCACAAATATTTGGCCCCAACCGGGATATACGAACTCACGACCCGAGCATTAGAAGTCCAACGCTCTACCATTCGGCCACCCCGGCTCCCCTTACCCTACCAGACCGACTTCAGCTGGAAACACTCGGAGTCACTCAAATGTGAAAATGGAAAGGGTGTTACTGTATGGAAACACTATGTCCTGGCGGTGCGACTTTTGGAAGCGGAGTAGCCCCGGAAACACTATCGTCCACTCTGACAACACCTCGTGAATCTACTGATTGAATAAAGTATATGTTTACGTACCACGGCAGTCCCTCTCCACAGAATGTGCCTGGGAGAAACTGTCTCTGCTGACGGGTGTTTCAGGGCGCCGCTCCAACGTCTAGGATATGACGGTTTAGGTATCCCGCGTCACAGGCCACTTCCACCGAACACGTGTAGTGTTTGGTGCCCACTGAAGCGCGGTATTGCTGACAGTGTTGGAGACGAGATACCACGAGATATGCGGTCGCCCAACGCGTGGGTGGGCAGTCAAGACGGCGGAGAATTTTTTATGCGCTGGGTGCTACTACGGAGTCACAACTTTTGCCGGCAACGTTTGTTCTCTGATAAAGCCACTTGTTCGAAATGTGAGCATGCACCCGTTTTTCCTGTCAAGTCAGTGTCCATCGCAGAAAACCGCGTGCTCATTGTACTGTCATGGTGGAAGAGGATGTTAAACCCTCAGCTCCCCACCCTAACCGTACAGTTCCTGAGAGAAACAAGGCCAGCCAGTGTTAAATTTTGTCACAGACGGACAGACAGACAGACGATAGACAACGGAGGGCTATATTATAGACTCATTTTGTTATACACGTGAGGCAAAAATCATCCGACGGTGTAGCTCAATCCGGTTCTCTTCAAGGACATTTTATGGTTCACCGTAGAACCTTTAATGAACAATATCAATGCACAACACCTTACTGCCAACCTGTGTGGACTGCTGGAGCCTCATAAATGCACACAGAGGGTATGTCTATTTAAAAAAAAAAAAAAAAAAAGACCCTGCACGCAGCCATAAAGTTCTGCATCTAGTGTGCATTTCCTGAGCTACAACTTGTTCCTGTGTTCCATGACTGCTTTACTATCACTGTAACCATCATTATGTCGTGTTAGGATGCATCATGACTGTGTGTATGTAACGTGTATGTGACGTGTATTTAATATGTATGAAATGTACTTACTTAGGCCCCTGGCTCCACGTGGAGCATAGGCCATCGACAACCCTTCGCCATCGCACTCTGTTCTGGGCTATTCTTGCCACTCCAGTCCAGTTGGTCCCCTGCTTATATAACTCTGCCTCAGTGTCCCGCCTCCAGCTGTTGCGAGGCCGGCCTCTCTTCCTTTTCCCCTGTGGGTTCCATGTCAGGGCTTGGCGTGTGGTGCTGGATGCTGGCTTCCTGAGGGTGTGTCCAATCCAGCCCCACTTCCTCCGCAGGATCTGCTTGGCCGCTGGTTCCTGCCCTGCTCGCTCCCACAGCTCTTCGTTCCGGATCTTCTCTGGCCATCGGATGTTGAAGATGCGCCTCAGACAGGTGTTGAGAAATGTCTGGATCTTCTGCTGCATCGTCTTCGTTGTCCTCCATGTTTCGCAACCGTAGAGCAGAACTGACTTCACGTTGGAGTTGAAGATGCGAAGTTTGGTTCTTATGCTGACAACTTTGGATGCCCAGATGTTCTTCAGCATGACCATTGCTGCTCTTGCCTTGCCGATTCTGGCTGTGACGTCTCGGTCTGTGCCTCCCTGTCCATCAACCACACTCCCCAGGTAGACAAAGGACTCTACCTCCCTGATGGGCTCTCCACCGACTGTGACTGGTGTGTTGGCAGTGGTGTTGATCTTCATCAGCTCGGTTTTCCTCCTGTTGATCTTGAGCCCTGTTCCGGCTGATGTGGCTTCCAGGCATGTAGTCTTGTCCTGCATCTGGCTGTGGCTGTGAGACAGGAGCGCCAGGTCGTCCGCAAAGTCGAGGTCATCCAGCTGCGTCCAGAGTGTCCACTGTATCCCGTTTTTCCTGCCTGTTGTAGGTGGTCTTCATGATCCAGTCGATGACCAGGAGGAAGAGGAAACGGGGACAACAGGCATCCCTGGCGGACTCCGGTCTTCACCTCGAAGCTTTCTGACAACTGGCCGGCATGGGCAATCCTGCAGCTCATGTCTTTGTAGGTGCACTGGATCAGGGAGATGATCTTCCCGGGAACTCCATAGTGCCTTAGCAGCTTCCACAGCGCCTCTCTGTCTACACTGTCGAAGGCCTTCTCATAGTCTATGAAGTTGATGTAGAGGGGGGAGTTCCACTCCAGTGACTGCTCCATCGATGATGCGTAGGCTGGCGATCTGGTCAGCGCAGGACCTGTTCCTGCGAAAGCCCTGCCTGCTGGTCTCGGAGCATAGGGGTCGACTGCCTCCCTCATCCTCTCCAGTAGAATTCTGTTGAGAACCTTGCCTGGCACTGACAGGAGCATGATCCCTCGGTAGTTGCTGCAGTCCCTGAGGTCCCCTTTCTTTGGCAGCTTGATGACGATCCCTTCTTTCCACTGGGCTGGCACCTCTTCCTTCTCCCAGATCTTGCTGAATAGGCTGTGCAGCATGTTGACGGCTGTCTCTGTGTCTGCTTTGATGGCTTCTGCTGGTATCTCGTCCGGCCCTGCAGCTTTCCCATTTCTCAGTGTCATGATGGCTTTCCTGATCTCCGCCTTAGAGGGCTTGTCGCAGTTGATGGGTAGTTCTGTCTCAGCTGGCGGGATGTCTGGTGGTGTTTCAGGGATGGGGCGATTTAACAGCTCCCTGAAGTGTTCTGCCCATCGCTTCAGCTGTTCCTCAGTTGTTGTCAGTGGGTGCCCGTTCTTGTCCTTCACTGGTTTGTCTGTCTGCTGAAATTTGCCCGCGAGCTTCTTGGTCACCTGGTACAGGTCTTTTAGGTTCCCTTGTCCAGCTGCTTCCTCTGCTTGATTGGCCAGGTCGTCGATGTAGTCCCTCTTGTCCTTTCTGGTGCTCCTCTTCACTTCTCTGTCAGCTGCTGTGTATTCTTCCTGTGCCTTTGCCTTAGCTCTTCTTGTTCGGCTCGTGTTCAGTGCAGTTTTCTTCTTTTTCCTAACTTCCAGCTTCTGGATGGTATCAGCAGAGATCCATTCCTTGTGTTGGGTCTTTCTCTTGCCAAGGACCTCTTCGCATGTGTCGTGCCAGAGTTTCTTGCTGTGTTCCCACTGTGTCTCGATATCCATTCCACTGTCTTCTATCAGGTCTTGCAGTGGCTGGAACCTGTTGGAAAGGCTGATCCGGAATGCTGCTTGTGTCTCTGTGTTCCTGAGTAGGCCAACGTTGTACCTAGTCCGTGTGTTGTTGGCGTTGGTGTGTCTCTTAAGCCGAAGTCTCAGTGTTGTTGCAAGAAGGTGGTGGTCTGATGATACATCGGCACCCCTCATCACGCGCACATCTCGCCACGATCTCCTGAACTTCCGGCTGATGCAGATGTGATCAATCTGGTTCTCCGTGACATGGTCCGGCGATCTCCATGTGGCCTTGTGGATGCGCTTGTGTGGGAAGATGCTGCCTCCTATCACTAGCTGGTTCAGGGCACAAAAGTCTGCAAAGCGCTCGCCATTTTCGTTCATCTGTCCCAGTCCGTGTGTTCCCATAGTGTTCTCATAGCCTGTGTTGTCTGATCCAATCTTGGCGTTGAAGTCTCCCATAAGTATGGTCATGTCCTTGGCTCCTCCTCTATCTATCACTGTCTGCAGTTGTTGGTAGAAGTCATCTTTTTTCTCCTCTTCCGCATCATTGGTGGGAGCGTAGCACTGGATGATGTTTAGCTTGATGTCTTTCTTCTTGGTGATGAATTTGGCTGTGATGATGCGGGAGTTGACAGGTTCCCAGCCGATGAGTGCCCGCTGTGCCTCCGGTGCCAGCATCAGGGCCACGCCCTCAGTGTGGGGGGCTCCATCCTCTGTGTGTCCCGAGTACAGCAATTGCTCTCCCGATGAAAATCTCAGCTGTCCTGTCTGTAGCCACCTTGTCTCACTCAGTCCCAGTACTCCTATCTTGTAGTTCTTCATCTCTCTTGCTACTTGTATGGTCCTTCCTACTTCATACATTGTCCTGATGTTCCATGTGGCTACTCTCGTCGTTGTCCTGGGTGTTAGAAGGGGGGTCGGCCTTGCAGCTTCCTTTCGGCTTTCACTGCAATGCGTCATAGGTCTCCGGGATGGAGACCCTTCCTCGCCCAGGTGAATGTTTTGGTTTGTTGCTGTCGATGCTTCTGTAACTTTTATGTTTTTTACAGGTAGGGCTGTTAACCCTACGCAAACCCGTTTAGCCTCTTGGAGGGGTGGTCCACATTCGTCTGACCTCTACCCTTCGACCTGTCCAGCTTGGGTGACCCTGTCAGGAGCACGTGCTCCCGCTGGCGAAGCTCTCTGGGTCATTGAGGTACACAAGCCACTACCCCACGACAAGGGTTGGACCATGTAGGGATGTATGAAATGTGACGTGTATTTAATGTGTATGTATGTAATGCCTTTCTGCTATTGTGAGCTCCAGCAGTAGGTTGGGCGCCAGACAAATCTTCATTCTTCCTCTTCTTTTTCTTCTTCTTATTATTATTTATAACCTGTGCTTGTTCATGCTCATTCGGGGAGCCGGGGTGGCCGAATGGCAGAGCGCTGGACTTCTAATGCTCGGGTCGGGAGTTCGTATCCCGGCTGGGGCCAAAATATTTGTGCTGGCTTTTTCATCGTTGCCCCGTCTTTGATATCACCCGTATGTGGTGGAAAAGGACGTTAAACCCCCAAACACCCCCCCCCACCCTCCATGCTCATTCATTGCTACGTTTCTATAACATGTATTGAAATAAACCCGTTTAAACCAATCTGCTCCTGAAATGAGTGCACCTTTTCTCTCATTTTTATTTCTTCTTCATCCGACTACATGTATTATGGAAGTAAATGTTTTAGCAGACGACTTTGCATCGTAGTAACGCATCAGTTAAGGGTGTGGTCCGGTTGGGGCGGTCGGTGGTCTAGTGGTTAAGACTTAGTCAGCAATGCAAAAGGTCAGGTTCGAGTCCCACTCGGGATGAAGATTTTTTCTTTCTCGTATGTGGCACCGATCATTCGGGCCGACCGTCGGGGGGTTCTCTCCGGGTACTCCGGCTTCCTCCGCCTCTGCTTTGGAAATGTTCAGCCCACAAAATTCAAAAAATAAATGCAGTTCTAAAATTCCGAAACTTAAATTGCCGAGCTGGCTCTTCGCACCACGTGAATGTAATGTGTTCATGTTCAGTGTGTGAGAGAATGCGTGTGATTCACGTGAGCGTGCTTGTTGAGTTGAGCTCGCGGCGCTTTGAGCCAAATATTTGGGATAAAGCGCCTATATCAAAGAGATGATTATTATTGTTGTTGTTGTTGTTGTTATAAACGGCCTCTTTCTCAGTTTCACCCTGACAGGCTGATTTCCCGGCGTTGGAAACACTCAGTGCTCCTGAAAATTAATGTGCACATGGAAACACTCGATGCGACTATCTGGAAACAATCAGTCTCCGTCCGGGCAGTGCTACTTTTGAAGAGTGGTAGCACTGGAAACACTCGCGGCCATTTTGGTTACGCCCGAGTGAGAATGGAATGATCAACAAAGCGTCAGTGAAGTTCACGGGGGACAGTTTACTGACACAAAATCTCTCCCGTGTCGATCCACCCCAGCCGACATTGAGAACGCAACGAGTGACGGGTCAAAGGTGACTTCACGTCCCAGTTACTGTACGGGAAGTCCTTTCCAAGAAGCCTTGTGTCGTCTGTAGAAGAAAGCGCCACAGTGTGTGTGGCCTCTATCATTATCAGCTAATCCCCCTCCCCCCCCCCCCCCCCCCCCCCCCCCATCCCGCCCTCTACCTTCCACCCAGTCCCCTCACTACACCTTCCCCCTCCACCTACACAGACAGAGAGAGAGAGAGAGAGAGAGAGAGACACACACACACACACACACACGCACGCACGCAGCACGCACGCACGCATGCACACACACACACGTTTTGAGCAAAGACGTCAACAACATACAGCATATCCAGTTTGAGACACCCCCCCCCCCACCCCCCGCACAAACAAACAAACAAACAACAACAAAAAACAGCAAAAACAGCAGCAACAACAACCGAAAACAAACACACACACACACAAAATAAAACAGACACAAAAAGCAAATGAAAAACATAAACGCAAAAAAAAAAAACAATAACACAAATGTTAACATCAACAAAGTCCTTTTCAAGAACCCTTGTATCGTCTGTTGCAGAAAGCGAGCGTGTGGCCTCTATCATTATCACCTGTCCTCCCCTCCCCCCCCCCTTCTGCCCAGTCCCCTCACCACACCCTCACTCCACCTACACACACACACACACACACACACGCCCGCGCACACACACACATCAACAGGATTTTATTCTCTGTTTATACACACAATACCGTGCTAAAGAGAACACTTTAGTGTGGTCACAATCAGGTTACCACGGCGCCTTGGCACGCTTGCAATCAAAGCTTGCAATAAACAAGTATACTGTAGAGCTTTTGAAGAAGTGTGTGTGTGTGTGTGTGTGTGTGTGTGTGTGTGTGTGTGTGTGTGTGTGTGTGTGTGTGTGTGTGTAAACAGACCATCATGTATGTAAATGAGTGCACCAAGAGAGAGAGAGACAGACAGGCAGACAGGCAGACAGACAGACAGACAGACAGACAGACAGACAGACAGACAGACAAGAACAAAGTATGACCACATCAAACACTACAGAGAACTCGGCATCACAGATAACGTCACAAGCCACAAATCTGTTCGCACGAGCTACACAGACACAATTTACACTCACACAAAAACAACACACACAGAGATTCTTATACAAGATTTAATACTCATAAAAAATTCTGGCGAAAACGACACTGAATCAGCTCCCTAGCTCTCACAAAAAAGCGCGAAAAACACAAAAACACTGCTCCGATTTCGTTCAAAGCTGAGACGAAACGGAGAGCAAAGACTCCAATTAACTAGTCTTTCAAAGCTACAACATCAAGCCTGGTGCCTAGTGCCTACACTTTGTTCAGACAAGCGAAATTCGAACGCGTAATACTAAAATATTTTTAATAAGCTATAGCAATGGTGGAGGGAGAGAGAGAGAGAGAGAGATGCAACAACCGTTCATTGAATAGATTCCTGTTATCCATCGACGAATACAAGATAAAAAGAAGCGAGGTGACGACAAACAAAGGTGCAAACATCCATTTGTACGCACAAAATGAAAGTATTTCCTACAACGGAAGTATCAGAGTGTTCTACACACTACCTAAACTGCAAATATTGACCGACTATTCCTAACCGTCTACACAGCGATTGTTCCAAACTCTAATGAACAGTCTGTGCTGTCCTTCAGCTTCTTCTCTGCTTTCTGGCAAAGTTCATTTTATGTATCATAATTACCCACGATCCTCTAATAGTTAATTCACTTGTGGGTCTATAGACAGAAACGACTTTAACGCATACATAGTCTGCTTTCACAATACTTCTCTGCTCTCGTCTCTGGTTCTTCTCCAACAAATGAGTTGAGGCCTCTTTAACTTACTCTACACGAAGGACGACTGCAGTCGTAATAAGAGTTCACTCCTCTTTGCCGCGCTGGTACTGTCGTAACAGTCAGAGAGAAATTCATTTTCTATTTGTACACATGCTTGAAATATGCGTCTAGATGAAGTTACTCCCTTCGAAACAGTTTGTGTTTACGTTGGTCACCGTTGTGTACGTTTTAATGCGGTTTATGCAAGACATATGACTGTACTGTCAGTGTAGGAACCTCACTGTTGTTGTTTGTGTGTTTTGTTTTGTTTGTTTCGTATTCTTGACTGGTCGTATAGATTTCAACTCCTCTGCCAAATCTCCGACAACATATTTTTCTCCAAGTCCAATCTGCCCTGTCCAATACAGCCTTTTACATTTAAAACCAAGCCCACCCCTCCACCCCCTCCCAAGCCATGCAAGGCAGCTAAGGCCAAACCTAGAAAATCGCGCACTGCGACCCAAAAGAAACACTACTATTACGGACATTCTGGTCAAAGAATGAACGCCCCTAGATGCAAGCGTCTTATTGCACATGACAACACTACAAACGTGCGCACCATCCGAAAAATTACACGTCTATGATTATAACTGAATATTGCAAAGCAAAACGTGTTTAACTTGTTTACCTGGGTTAAATACGGGACCAAAAAAATACTCAACATCCACAGAAAAAAAATCTACATAGCAATGGTAAGCTGCGGACAACGCAATTTGTACAAACAGACGTCAAGTTTGCAATGTACAGAGCCATTTTCCAAACGTGGTTAGGTAGTGTTATATAGTCACTTGGAATTTAAGCAACAAACCCTTCTTTTAGTTTCTGAATACGTATTCTACCTGTCTGAATCATGAATAAGAATGAGTCAGCTGAAATGTATTCTCTGTCATTTCCATTAAATTGCGTTACAAAATTAAATTCAGGTAGGTCGATGGAAAACTGGGGTCTGACGCACGACATGAGCGTAAACTAGTCTGAGCTTAGCTCTAGTCTCAGACGTGTAAGTCGAGACTATCATCCGTGTACGTGCAGGGAAACTTGCCGTAGTTTCAATTCATGCATCTTTCACTAATGTTTAGTCTCACTTTCGTCAAGCTAGTCTCAGAGTTACGTCGTTGGTCTTTCTCCATGCATCGCGCCCCAGTAGCCTAAATCTAGTGTGCGAGTAAGTCATAATTTATGCAGACATCCCAGGCCAGGAAACGAATTGCAAAGTGGTGATTAATATCCTGAAATGACATTTAACAGTCGGAAACAATTAGCCATCCTGGGGGGGGGGGGGGGGGGTACAAAATCTGCAAAATACCTCACAATTATGGCAGAATAAAAAACGCCACCACTGAAAGCTTTTGACACTGAAATTGACACTGACCTTCAAAATGGAGGCAAGACACAGTTCTACAGAACTACTCTACTCACTGTATAATATATAATATAATCGACACCTATATATTTATCAGACCAGTTTCTTTGAGCACGAAGTATGACCGATGAGAACACGTGGAGACAAGAACTGCACAAAGACACACTCGTAAAATATACCTTGCGTCTCACAACCAAACCGTCGAAACTTCAGACAAAATGTACACACACAGTGATGACACCTATATAAAGTCGCGATCGCACGCTAAAATCAACAACAGCATGTTACATAGAAAGTCCACGGCATACAGGCACAAGAAACATGTAATGGGGGTTTCGGGGATACGGTGCTCAGAATCTGCCTGTAGGACAGTTTTAAAAACAAAATTCGTAACGATCCACGATTTGCCTGCAGGAGAACAGTAAGACAGGAAAAGTTCTACCGATCCAGAATTTGCCTACAGAAACTTACGGCAAGTGAGAAAGACGTCTATCGAATCTCTTGCCAGTTCCTCAGACAGGAGAGGGGCAAAGAATTCTAGAATGTTCTCCCAGTGTGTCGGTTCGTGAGCGAGTGGTGATCGAGTCAGCTGTAATAAGACAGATACGGTTTGTTTGGCTCCCGGACACTTCTAGCCTCAAGCTACATTGACCCTGGGCACCTCTAGCCTCAAGCTACATTGACCTGGGGCACTTAGAGCCTCAAGCTGCACTGACCTGCGGCACTTCAAGCCTCAAACTGCATTGACCTGGGGCACTTTCTGCCTCAAGCTGCACTGACCTGGGGCACTTCAAGCCTCAAACTGCATTGACCTGGGGCACTTTCTGCCTCAAGCTGCACTGACCTGGGGCACTTCAAGCCTTAAGCTGCATTGACCTGGGGCACTCAGAGCCTCAAGCTGCACTGACCTGGGACACTTCAAGCCTTAAGCTGCATTGACCTGGGGCACTCAGAGCCTCAAGCTGCACTGACCTGGGACACTTCAAGACTCAAGCTGCACTGACCTGGGACATCTTCAAGACTCAAGCTGCACTGACCTGGACACTTCAAGCCTATCAAGCCTGCACCCTGACCTGGGACACTTCAAGACTCAAACTGCACTGACCTGGGACACTTCAAGCCTCAAGCTGCACTGACCTGGGACACTTCAAGCCTCAAGCTGCACTGACCTGGGACACTTCAAGCCTCAAACTGCACTGACCTGGGACACATGGGGAGTACATACATAGTCGATCTCGTTGGACCGTCAGTGATAAGATCACGTCCCGGACGGCAGCCTAAATTTAACGCTGGGATTTTCCTCGCTGTCCGTCAAATGATGAAAAAGCGGCAATGTACTTAAAAACCAAGGAACCAACCAATCGTTAGCAGGTGTGTCCAAACATGAGGTAGAGCAGGGACTTTCTGATGATGATGTTGTTGCTGTTGTTTTTCCCCATTGATTCTTTCAGCAAAGTCTTTCACTTAGCAAGCGAAACGTACCAACTCCCAGCAGATTCTGAGCATCGTGTCGACCAGTAATGATGGAGGAAATAAGACCCTGAATATATCCACACAATGGCCAAGGATATATAATATATCCACACAATGGCCAAGGATATATAATATATCCACACAATGGCCAAGGATATATACATACAGTGTTAAAGGATAACAAACGAAACGCACTTGCCTCACCAGACAGAATTAGCGGCGGAGTTTAAAAATAAATGTACAGCTTTGATTCTGCGTTGGATGACCTAAGTATTCTTACTGGCAGAAGATACACAAACGGTGGTCCTACCTGCATGAGACCTAATGCATGAGCCCTGGAAACTTATCGTGAAACACTGTTTAAAAAAAGTGAAGAAGAAAAAATACCACTGGCTTGAACAGTCACTGACTCCATTCAAATTGTTTGTATAGATTTAATTTCTTAATTCCTTGGAAAAGAATGATTTCCCAAAAGCAAACTACGGGCGAATGAAATGCATCGTGTTGTGAATGCTAGTTTAAAAAAAAAAAAACAAAAAAAAACACGTTGTTGAGAACGAAACTGTTGTGATGGCTTATTCAGATATTGCCGAGGTTTCAACCTGTTACGTGGTAAATGTTCCTCTTTATTCCTTTCTTTTCGTGTTTCATGCTATAGCAATGGTTGTGGTGCATTTCGCAATTAAGACTGCATTCCTGTTTCAGCAAATCTTTACTAACTATTGGTTATGGTCAATCTCATGATTAAAATGTTTATTCTTTTTTGTCTTTAAATACACTCCTTGGTTACCTTATGAAGTCTTTTACATTTCTTTTCATTTTTTTTCTTCAGATTTCTGTACTGAGGCAGTGTTCAGTAAACAAAAAATGCGTATAAAGAATTTTCTGGGCACAACTAAGGGGGTTGGCTAGCCTGAAGATTCATCTTCTGAATATTCTCAGAGCCCAAGGTGGTCCACGATCCCAAAGTGTCTGGCATTTAACGACAAAGTGACAAAGCCGCCAATTATGCTATGGGTATCCGAGGGCATGGTCGCCCGGAAGGTGTTTTTTTTTGTTGTTTTTTTTTAGATTGCACTCTGTGCAGTTTTGCATGATTGTAAGTGCTTCAGAGGCAAAAAATGCTTGTTTTGCGGGGGAAGGAACATTAATCGAATTAGTGCAATTTCGTTCGCTTTGGCGTGATTTTAAGTGCTTCAGGGGAGGATTACTTTGTGGGAGAGAAAATCTTTAGCCAAAGTTGGAAATCCGCCAAAAGGCAGAAGGAAGGTTTAAAGCCTTGATTCTACAAGATACTCCCTTTAAAACAATCTAAAACTTCAACAAGAAACTCTCCGGCTTGCCTTTGAATAAAGAGCAATTATGCAACGACAAGGATGTCCTAAAAAACCGACAGATATTACAAAAAGGTTAAAACAGACGGGTATCAAAATAAAACTCTCTCTGTAGGGAATCGTCTACCTCTAACACGCCCTATTTGTATTCGCTGAGTTTCATGTAGCAATGTTAAACGATTTGATTACCACAAAAATCTTGAAACTGACCAGGTGAAAAACACTTTAAAAAAAACAACCGTGCTTTACCGGCATGACGTACCAAGAACAATTGGTTACAGAATATAAAAATAAGTCGCTCTACGTAAAGTCTAGTGCGCCATGTAGAACAAGCAAAAACAAGAAAAAAGTGCCGTTCCAATTATTACGTACTTTCCACTCCTCTATGATGCCTGAAAAACAAATGCTGTCAAACCCAGCTTAACGTGATTTTTTTTTTGGGGGGGGGGGGGGGGGGGGGGGAGGACGGGGTTCTGCCAGCAAGTGCTGTGGTGTTCAACTGCTGAAACTCAGCAAACCTATCAAAGGAGGAATGAAGCACTGGGGCTGCAGCAGTGGGAGAGGGGAGGCGTGGGGGGGGGGGAGGGGGAGAGAGAGACAGAGAGAGAATACGTGGTACACATAGAAGGGAGAATGCACAACATCCTCTTTGGCTCTAAACCGCTGCGTATTCCCTGACGTTTGGCCATCTACACTGATGCGCGTTTGTATTGAATTTCAATCGCAATTGCACGACAGCCCACCCATCTCTGTACCTCCCTCAAGCCCCCTCCCCCTCCAACGCGTCTCTCCTCAAAGTTTCGAACCACCTGCCACCTGTTCCCGGCGTTTTCTACTGACACTTTGACAGAGTGCTTCACGTAGATCGATAGCACAAACAAGGGGTGTATCGTGCGTCTTGTCCAGCTTACGCAGCAGATGGCCATGGGCGGGCTGACTACATAAATCACGCGCCGTTACACAACATGCACACAAGAACATGTTCTTCCTCACCTGTGGCACGTCCGAGGCAAAGCTAGACAAGTGAAAGAATCTAATGGAATTAAGATGGGCGGTCGGTGGTCTAGTGGTTAAGAGACTTGTCACCAATGCGAGAGGTCAGGGGTTCGATTCCCACTCGGGGCAAAGAATTTTTCCTTCTCGTATGTGGCACCGTTCATTCGGGCCGATCGTCGGGGTTCTCTCCGGGTACTCCGGCTTCCTCCCCCTCCGCTTTGAAAATGTTCAGCCCACCAAATTTGAAAAATAAATGCGATTCAAAATTCCGAAATTTAAATAGCTGAGCTGACCCTTCGCACCACGCGACTGTAATGTGTTTATGTCCAGTGTGTGAGAGAAAGCGTGTGATTCACGTGAGCGCGCGTGTTGGGTTCAGTTCGCGGCGCTTTGAGCCGATTCATGAAATTGGGTAAAGCGCCAATACTCATTATTATTATTATTATTATTATTAAAAGCTAAAATTCAGATAAACTAGCAAGCTCTGAGGAGGTCGTCAGTGGTTGGATTTAGTTTGCGTGATGGTGTCCGCCGCTGACTTGTGACAAGAGATGCAGTTCGATGATTTTTAATACGGCTGAGGTCTGTTGTCAACTGAACAAAACCGGGTACATTGTCCTGCCAATGAGCAGGCCTTCTCATCATTCCCCCCTCCCTAAATAATTATTAAGCTGAGGCAGAAAACCGCAGATCCGATGAACACAAATTAACTTCATGAAACTGAAAACTGGTTTGAAAACCTTGCCATGCATACACAATACAAATATATACATAATTTACACGACAAAATGTATACAGAAAACTCGATTTCCACTATTGAAACGCGCGGTGGGACAAAGAGAGAGAGAGAGAGGAAAAAAAACACTGGTAATATACACAAACAGAATAAAACAATATTATTATATGCAGCATGTTCATGATCATACGAAACCTGCACTCACAATAGAAAGTCAACGTTAAATGGAAGTTCACCAAGCAGCCGATGGTATGTACGCAGTCTGGTCACATGATGGCAACAACAACTAAAAATGCGAAGACATTAAAATAATCCAAATAAAACTTTCGGAAGAGTTCAAGCATTGCTGACTGAGAAATCAATTGTTTGGCTAATTACTGATCTTGCGAGCATTGCAACAATCTTGAAGACAATGCTGGAGTAAGTGAGGGGTCTGGTGGCGGGGAGAAGCGGGGGGGGGGAGGAGGGAAGCGCGTGTGAGGTGTTCCGTGCGCAGCGAACTGAACTGTAAATGCTTCAGCCCCAAAAATCTACCTCAGACCTGAGGAAGACTGTGTGATGTTCCAACCCGTGCTGAGCATCAGACTACACGTGATTCTTCGGGCTGAACTGCAAACTGGTACTGAACTAAACTGCAAAATTCTTGTAATTTCACGACATGTTTTGTTGTGAAAATGACAAACGTCTTTTTATGTTTGCTTGTCTGTTTGTTGTTGGTGGTGTTTTTTCTTGTGTTCACTCACTACCTACTTATTCTCTCGTTTCAGCCAGCAATCCATGAACGTCTCGAAAAACTGTGTACAAAAATCCTGCAAACACTTTACAATGAAGGTGCAAGTTTTCATTTCTTTTGTTTTAAAATTCGTACTTGTACATTGCGTACATCACTCCAATTATCAACCAAAAAATAAATAAAAAATAAATAAAATGCGATTTTGGTCGGAGTTCGTCGCAGGTTCAAAAGTCAGTTGACATGCATCGTTTCCCCAAAACACACTGCTGAATATCAACGGTTAACTTTCGTGTTGTCGTTCACTTTCGGTGTTGGCTGATGGTGTGAGCGCGCCAACGCGCAACAGTAACGTTCGGTAACTCTGTCTGAAAAATAGATCTTGTCCGTAGAGAGTTGTCTCGCTTCGGCTGGACTTGGCTCCGGCCGGCAGATGGCAGGCGAACAAAAAGAGAAGACTTGGAGGCTGCGTTGATGACCGATTGTCTACGCCCTAAAAGACAAAAGTGAAATTATGCTAGTAATCATGATGTTGACTTTTTCAAATTTACTGTATTATATTATATGAGCATTCGGCTTAGTGCTTACGGGGCATGCGGGTTGTGCGCCAAAACGTTTGAATAATTATCACTTAAATTTCGTTTTTTCTACACATTGTGTCGCTGCGATTGTGTGTGTGTGTGTGTGTGTGTGTGTGTGTGTGTGTGTGTGTGTGTGTGTGTGTGTGTGTGTGTGTGTGTGTGTGTGTGAGAGAGAGAGAGAGAGAGAGAGATGTTAAAGGAAACGTTCACAGAAAAATTGAGGGAAAGCGCACTGCACTACGGTCTAGCGCTCTAGACAATAATGTGAGAGATCATAACACACTACTCGCATAAATTATTCAAATCTGCAATTTCAAACAAAATTCGAAGCCTCCTCTACACCGAAGCAAGGGCAATCGGCATGCTTTCCTAATTCACTAAACTCACTGACAAAAGCCTGGTTAGTAGTTCACGTTATTGGCGCTTTGACATCCTCAATCTCTCTCGTGCAGGGGAAAAAATGCACACACACACACGCACGCACGCACGCGCGCACGCGTACGCACACGCGCGCACACACACACACACACACACACCACACACACACACACACACACACACACACACACACGCACAGCGACTGGACGCTACATGAAATCCAGATCAGATCTTCCAAACGCGAGTTTCAAGCCAAGCGAACTCCATGCTTTGGCGGATAGGAGTTAGTACGGGACAGCTCTTTCAAAGCTCTTCAAGCTGGCGGGATCTCAACGCATGCGCGCTGCATGCAGAGATGAGAAAAAATAATACTTGTGTTCATTACATTAGTCTTACACTTGGTCCCGTAAGGCGCAGCACAGAACCATGGAGAAGATCATGCCAAGGATCTGAAAAAGAAAAAGAAAACAGAAGATAAATAAATAAATAAATACATAGAAATAAATCAATCAATCAATCAATCAATCAATCAATAATAATAATAATAATAATAGTAATAACAATGATAACAACAACAACAACACCACCAACAATAATAATAATGATATGGGTGGGTGTTTGGGGGTTTTACGTCCTTTTCCACCATATACGGGTGCTATCAAAGTCAACGATGAAAAAAGCCAACACAATATTTGGCCCCAGACGGAATACGAACTCACGACCCGAGCATTCGAAGACCAACGCTCCACCATTCGGCCACCCCGGCTCCCCAATAATAATTTGTCGTCTGTCTACTCAAGAAAACTGCACTATCTTCTTTAATGTTCAGGATTTTATAATTCGTGCAGCACGTTTTTTTTTTTATTGTTTTTTTTTAGGTTTTTAGGTTTTAGTTATACGTTACTTCCTTGACAAGAGCCTAGCGCGGCCCAGCGGAGATTTTCTTTTTTTTAAGTACACTTAGACACACCCCCCCCCCCTCTCTCTCTCAGCTCTAATTTACTATAATTACCGCCATTGCAATACCGTTAACATGCCAACTTGTTTGTTGACCCTGAGCATTATTATAAGCCTAGCTTGTTCATGCTCAGAAATTGTTTATTTACTTTGAACAAACCGTATTGCAATAAACTTGTTTAAACCAATAATAATAATAACAATGATGATGATGATGATGATAATGAGGACTTGTCTGGCGCCCAGTTTCCTGATGGAGCTCTGGCGCCTTACACGTACCAAAATAGCAGAACGTTACATACACACAGTCATACATGCAGTCTCAATACATTCTTACAAACTCATGATCATGATGACGGTGATACGCGTCTATGATGGGTGGGTAGGTGGGTGTTTGGCAAGATAACGTCCTTTTCCACCACGTACGTGTGATATCAAAGACGGGGTCCCGAGAAAAAAAAAAAAAAAAAGGCCAGCACAAATATTTTTACCCCAGCGGATTCGAACTCACGACCCGAGCATTGAGAATCCATCGCTCTACCATTCGACTATCATCCGGCCTCTTGAATGGTACGTGACTTGGTGAATGGCATGTATTGGAATGTGGCTGGGATTCGTGCGTGACCTGGTATGAAATGTGGCGTGACTTGGTGTTCAGCGTGACGTGGTACTCACCAGAACAATGGCCAGCGCAATGGCCACACCGGCGGCGACTATGATGAGGTGCTCCGCGATGTACTCAAAAAACCCGTCCGCACAGCCCTGAAAATAGAAACCACAGGTTTGTACTTTTTAAAAAAAAACTACTTTATATCCCTTTCGGGAAATTCGGGCTGCCTCCCCCAGGGGAAGCGCGTCGCCGCGGTGCAGCGCCACCCCAATACCTATCTTTTTCTCTTTTTTTTTACAATTTTGCTGGGGGAGAAAAGCCGGATAACCCGGACAGAAACCCCCGATGAGCGGCCCGGCAGCCAGGAAAAAAACCGGTATCACATATCACAAGCTCGACCTGGGCTCGAACCCACGCTTCATCGCCGTGACATTGGTGACGGTCGTTCAGTAGCGCGGCGACTAAACCCGACTCGCTACCTATTAAACCACTGCTCACCCCCTTCGTTTCACTGTGTGTCTTAGGCGCAATATTCCTAGTTGCACAGCTTGAATAGCCGAACTGACTCTTCGTACCAAGTGACTGTACTTTGTTGAATCCTTTGTGTTTATACTTTGTAGACGTCCTTCTGTTGGTACTTTGTTAGTGCCCTTCTGTTTGTACTTTGTTAATGCCCTTCATTTGTACTTTGCGAAATTGAAAAAAATAGGATAGGTATTCGGTGGCGCTGCACCGCGCGTCGCCGCGGTGCAGCGCCACCCAATACCTATCTTTTTCTCTTTTTTTTACAATTTTGCTGGGGGAGAAAAGCCGGTTAACCCGGACAGAAACCCCCGATGAGCGGCCCGGCAGCCAGGAAAAAACCGGTATCACATATCACAAGCTCGACCTGGGCTCGAACCCACGCTTCATCGCCGTGACATTGGTGACGGTCGTTCAGTAGCGCGGCGACTAAACCCGACTCGCTACCTATTAAACCACTGCTCACCCCCTTCGTTTCACTGTGTGTCTTAGGGCGCAATATTCCTAGTTGCACCGCTTGAATAGCCGAACTGACTCTTCGTACCAAGTCACTGTACTTTGTTGATTCCCTTGTGTTTATACTTTGTAGACGTCCTTCTGTTGGTACTTTGTTAGTGCCCTTCTGTTTGTACTTTGTTAATGCCCTTCATTTGTACTTTGCGAAATTGAAAAAAAATAGGATAGGTATTGGGTGGCGCTGCACCGCGGCGACACACTTCCCCCGGGAGAAGCAGCTCGAAAAGACAATAAAGTAGTAAAACAACCAAACAAACAAACAGCCTGGTCAAGGGTTAAATAAGCGGATGTACCCGGCTTGGCCGAGTAATCGCGGCGACTGGTCCAAGCGAAGTAACTCCATTGTTGAGGTCGGCGACTTCGCGTCGCAGTTACTACCCGTGGACCAATAAGTCGTGGGATTACACAGTACGTTCTGATAAGTGGAAAAGGTGGATAATAACATAAATCTGACAATTTTCCCAGATTGTTTTCCCCCCTGAGTGCAGCCACCAATTTTGTTCGCGAGGTCAGAACTCTGAATTCGGTTTATTATGGAGAACAAACAGATACACAGACAGATACTGCTGATTTGTATATTTAAATAAAATAAAAAAAAAAAAAAAACTGACCACAGATCGGTATTCTGGCTGGCAGGAATCTGGCACGTTCTTCGTCTTTTCGTAGTCCATGGACCCGTCAGCTCCGCAGCAGTGGAACTGTCGAACCGGCCAGAGAAACAAAGGGATTAGTCAGTTATCGAGTAAGCCGCACACCAGTCACAAGCACAAGCAGACAGTTTTGTCACAAACTGCACAGAAAAATGAGGCACGTGTGTGTGTGTGTGTGTGTGTGTGTGTGTGTGTGTGTGTGTGTGTGTGTGTGCGTGCGTGCGTGCGTGCGTGCGTGCGTGCGTGCGTGCGTGCGTGCGTGCGTGCGTGCGTGCGTGCGTGCGTGCGTGCGTGCGTGCGTGCGTGCGTGTTTTACGACGACTGTGACGAAACAGTCAGTTTTAGAGCATGCTGTTGCTACTACTAAATATGACAAAATCAAACGAAAGAATAATACTACACAGAAGAACCAGACAAACAGACAGGCAGACAGACAAACAGGCAGACAGACAGACAAAGAAACACACACAGACAGAGGTTCCTGTATACAAAAAGAAAATCTGAATGATTATCAGCCTGCAGTACATAACTGTCTGCCATTATTTATAAACACAGAAACTCTGTGTGTGTGTGTGTGGGTGTGTGTTGTGTGTGTGTGTGTGTGTGTGTGTGTGTGCGTGTGCGTGTGTGTGCGAGCGTGCGTGTGTGCGAGCGTGCGTGTGTGCGTGCGTCCATGTGTGTGTCTGTGTATCTGTGGTTTACACCATACACGTACTCTAAATACACAAACTGTGCCTGATACATCAAAGCAAACTGTCTCGAGACAGACCAAAAACAGATCTGAACAAGTCACGTGGCAGGAAGTGACGTACATTAGTCTGGATGGCGTCCATGACGTCGGTGGTTTCCGGGTTGTTCGCGTCGTATTTATCTACTCCCCTCTTCAGCATTTCTCGCACCTCGTCCTTTAGCTGTGACACAAGACAAGCAAGCGTCAATCACAAGCACGCCACACGGCATGGGTCTGGCAAACTTTCTTGCCAGACTCTACAAAGAAAGGACATGTAGTCTAATATGACTGAAACAGGGGGGAAAATGCAGCAAGTCCACTGACCGTCATTTGAGGAAAAATCCCATGACGTCATTTCAGGAAAAAGACCAAGACGTCATTCGCTTTTCATCTTGAAATCACCCCTTTTATCATAAAATAACGCTGTGTTTTGCCAATATACAGCAGAGGAAAGGGGCGGGGTTTTGGCCTCGGGGCTGGCCGAGTGAAGTCGTCTATTGCGTGCACCGAACGGAGTAAAACGTCACTGAATTATATGGTAAACAAAGTGATATACTGGCGTCGTTGCTTTGCTTACCGAGTCTTTGACGACAACAGCAAAGATGCCGAATCCGAGCAGTATAGCAAAGATGATGAACAGCAAGATGAAAAAACTGGAAAAGAAAAATTCACGACAATGTTGACAAACATGTGGAATCAGTTGGTGTTTATTTCACTTCAGACAAAGAGTAACTACCTCTGCATCAGTGACGTCACATGCCAGCAAGACAAACGAACGGGTAATTACACTGAAAACTGCCTGATTCCACCTCCTGATCTCGTGGGTAGTTTTAGATTTCCCTGTTGGCATTCTGCCATCACGGGTCGACAAATTCGACAGCCCTCCCCCCCCCCCCCCCCCGTCCCCTACCTTATTCCAGCTTGCACACAGCACGTATCAAATCCGCAGTCAGACGTCACCAAAGGTGTAGAGATTTATTAAAAAGCATCATGATGCCCTTTAATATTTCGGTATACGTGTAAAGAATGTTTACGAAAAAGACCGACGTAAACAACAACAACACAACAACAACACAAACGAACCAAAAAAAAAAAAAAAAAAGCGTAATACATAATACAGTAATAATGCCGTGACATTCATCAGCTAACCCCAGCACACACCGACAAGGAGACACTCAAACACGTTCCCAGCATGCACTGGCTCTCCCCTGATGGCGCCGCAGCATCCCAGGAAGCCGATGATCATGACGAAGACGCCGATGGCCATGAGGACGTAGGCCAGCGTGAAGATGACGTTGATCTCGGACAGCTGCAAGACGTACTTGGACACGTTGGGGTCCACCCTCAGCCAGATCCCCACAACCCAGAATGGCGCATCCTAGTAGCTGTGGGAAAAAAGGAGAAGAGCCGTTAGCCATGCTAAAATCATCATCATCATCATCATCATCATCGTCGTCGTCGTCTCATCACCACTATCATTATCACCATCATCACTATCGTCATCTGGTGCCCCCATCTTAGAAATTACATTTGCGGTGGACAGAAAACGTTCAACCTCAAAACGCCCACCCAGATCACCATCACCATCATCATCATCGTCATCATCATAGACAGAGAGTAGCCAGGATAAACCAAGCTGGCAGAACGGTGGGCCGTCAATCCTCGGGTGTGTGTAGTGTGTGTGTGTGTTGTGTGTGTGTGTGTGTGTGTGTGTTGGTGTGTGTGTGTGTGAGTGTGTGTGTGTGTGTGTGTGTGTGTGTGGTGTGTTGTGTGAGTGTGTGTGTGTGTGTGTGTGTGTGTGTGTGTGTGTGTTGTGTGTGTGTGTGTGTGTATGTATGTATGTATGTATGTGTGTTAAAAAAAACTGTCCTAAAAACAAGTATAAAAAAGAAGAAGAAGGAGAAAAAGACTATAATGTGTCAGGATCAAACATCTGCTTTGACAAGGAAAGCATTGCCCACCTTTTTGCCTTTTACATTCATCCATCACATCTTCTCTGCCCCTTCAACCACTCTTGACCTACGTCAACCATTCAAAATTAGGTCATGGATTTCCATGGAAACGCGACGCGAGACCCGAAGCCATCAAAGTGTTCACCCCACAACTATCCTCGCCATCGCCACAAAAACTGTGGTGCTCTTACTTCCGCTATCTTCATCAGTCACCTTGTTTTTTCGATACTCGCCAACGCAGAACCGGTTCCCTAGAGTGATCTAGTTCTCCCTAGTTCGTAGCCTGAGGCCGTGTGGTCAGAGACATTGTGTGGGAAGGGTGGAGGGGAAGGCAGGGCGGGGGGGGGGGGGGGGGGGGGGAGGGGGAGGGGGGAAAAACAGTTCTGTACGTTCTGGACTCGACATTTTTATTCAATGCAAGGATAGCTCGAACACCCAGCTGTGTCGAAAACTTTGTCCTTTAGAATTTTGTGTGTGTGTGTGGGGGGGGGGGGGGGGGGGGCGGGGGTTGGGCAAGGCAAAGTGGGTTTTTGTTGTTGTTGTTTGTTTGTTTTGGGGGTTTTTGTTGTTGTTGTTTTGAGGGAAAGGGAGGCGGAGGTGGAGGCGGGGGGGGGGGGGGGTGGGGGGCAAGATTTGGCAACGTTAGCCCTATTGGTACGAAACAGATTTTACCGATTTTGATGGGGTGAACGAAAAGGACAGGGCGGGGAAGGAATGGGGGGGGGGGAGAAGGAGGGGAAGAGAGATTGAAAAAGCACCAGCTCGGAATGACTGTAAAGAAAAATCGAGAATGACCTTTCGAAACTGCGTTAAATTTATCCTACAATCATCAAAAGGAAACCAGCTTGCGAAAACAATTTCGACTGGATCAGACTGAAATAGAAACAGAGATAGGAAACGAGCGGCTTGAGGCTGCTGGCATCATTGCCTACGCTCCGAATCTGGTCATTTTTGTCAAATTCAAAATAGAGTAGAACAAACACCCAGGCCTCCAACTGACTCCAAACGACCAAAGTGCATCTTGAAGTGGATTTGCAAAACATATCACTACCCCACCCCCCCCCCCCACTCCCCTCGCCCCCCCCCCCCTCCCCGACAAAATATTGAAAGAGGAGATAGATCCAAAGGCTGGACTGTCAAACGCTGAGATTCTGGGTTGTGCAATTCCCAAAATGCTAAATGTTTAAACACAAACTGCCATTCAAAATAAGAATATCAAGTATACCAGAGGAAAACCGGTGCTGTGGTAATGGAAGGCTTTTTGTCTTTGCTGAGAAGTTCAAGCTGAAAATAGTGTGCTGTAACCTAGCACACCACCGCAGGTGTTGTCACTTCCTGTATCGATCCACCAAAGCCAATGTCGCCTTTTTTTAACCTCTGACACCCATTATCAACTTCACTGTCGTGTTGAGTAAACACAAATACATTAATACCCGAAGTGTTTCGTTTCCTATTTCTGTCTACCCGAGCTATGCCTCTGCTTAAAATAAACGACAATAATTATCCGGCATTGTAACCTCTGATACCCAAATTAACCTAACACTCGGGCGTTTGATCAAGCTGTGCGTGCGTGCCGACGACAAACCAAACCACCGGTTCACAGTTAATTAGCGCACAGTGCAAGTGAGAGAGGAGCGCACGCAGAACGGACACTGGGCAGGGTAGAAGAAAGGGGGAAGGGGGAGGAGGGGGGGGGTGTGGAGATGTCGCTGTGTGTGTGTGTGTGTGTGTGTGTGTGTGTGTGTGGTGTGTGTGTGTGTGTGTGTGTGGCGCGCGCGCGCACGGTGTGTGTGTGTGTGTGTGGATGGAGAGAGGAGGTGAGCGCGAAGATATCAAATCAATGTGGGTATTTGGTGAATGTGCTATTTGTGGAACGTTGCCGTTACCGGAGGGGGGGGGGATTGGGGGGGGGGGGCGGAGGAGGGGGGGGGAGCACAGAATGAACGACCGGGTCATGTGGTCAGCCATGGCGGACTCTTGATGGACGGCTTTCTATTGACAAACGGCGAAATGGCGGTCTGTCTGGGTTTCCACAAACTGACCTCCGTGTCTCCCTCGCACGCAAGACGGGCTTTCCTGAATAAATGGTACGGAATAAACAGTTTTGGTGGAAAGTGAGAGACAGAGGTGTGTGTGTGTGTGTGTGTGTGTGTGTGGTGTGTGTGTGTGTGTGTGTGTGTGTCAGTGTGTGTGTGTGTGTGTCAGTGTGTGTGTGTGTGTCCATGGAGAGAGGGGGGGGGGGGGGGGATTCGGGTCACTACGCGCTGCATGCTCGCAATGACATTTGATCCTTCTTTTTAAAAAAAAAATCCATGGCTGAACCTTTTGAGGCGACACACACACACACACACACACACACACACACACACACACACACACACACACACACACACAACGGGCCTACTCATGGCCACAGTAAATCAGTAGAAGAACAAACACCCTGGAGCCGTGACGAGCAACCGAAGCTAGTCTATAATTCTGTCCACGGCAAACACTGGCAGGCAGGGCGCAGCCGCCAAGCACCATTCTGTAGTTTGTCATAAAAATTATGGACCTCCCAGGAATTCTGGCAAGGATCCCCCCGTAAAATTATAGCCTGAACGCCAGATGTCTACTCTGACCCCAATATTCAGCGTAGTCTAGATTGTCTGGTGCCTCGGTATGAATGGATCATACTGCGTGGGTTTTTGCGTGACGATGCAGACAAACATTACACTTGGCAGTTTGCCACTGTGTG
The DNA here is from genome assembly GCA_018292915.2 of Batillaria attramentaria. Classification (NCBI taxonomy): domain Eukaryota; kingdom Metazoa; phylum Mollusca; class Gastropoda; family Batillariidae; genus Batillaria; species Batillaria attramentaria. The sequence goes on from JACVVK020000296.1 coordinate 318,299, forward strand.
TCACGTCGAATAACTATGCAAAGACACAGGACTAAAACATAGACACACTTTGTTTTAAGTGAGCCCAAGAGGATAATTTTAATCTACAAAATGGGATACAACAATGCTGTGTTTAGATGATTAATCAATTAATCATATCAGTCTATCATATTATCTTAGGAAATGGGTCTAAGCGCAATGGATTCAACAGTCGCTTGGTTCCTTTCACCACACGACGGTCTCCATGTATGATTTATGTTATACAAGAAATCAAGGTCCTTTCCGCGTTCCGGGCAAAATTAATGAGATATCGTGGTGGTGTCGGTCGGCGGATGAATGAAAACATGAAAGGGACAAACAATTACCGGATGTGGACAAGGTAAACACGAGAACTTGGACATGTCATGACAGTAGCTTGGCACGCACCGTTCTGCGTGCGTGCGTGTGTGTGTGTGTGTGAGAGAGAGAGAGAGAGAGAGAGAGAGAGAGAGAGTGTGTGTGTGAGAGATGATGATGATGATGATGAAACTTTATTTATCAACGGTAAAAGTTTTGACAGAAATTCGCCAGTTTGCAAACTTGCCGTTGCTAATACTACAGAGACTATCTACTAAGGAAAAAAAGGGAGCAAAATATAAAAGGTATTATGCACTAAACTACAAGAAACAAAACCATAGAGAAAATCGTCCATCAGGTCAAAACGCATTCACACACACGTACGACCTTTGTAAACACAAATCACTGATATAATACTGAATTGATGTAAAATAGAAAATCAAAATAACAAGTTGCCGCGTAACGTACGTTACGTGCGATCCATCAGGTACTGTTTGAGTGCACGCTTAAACGTAGAAGTAGATATATATATATAGAGAGAGAGAGAGTGTGTGTGTGTGTGTGTGTGTGAGAGAGAGAGAGAGAGAGTGTGTGTGTGTGAGAGAGAGAGAGTGTGTGTGTGTGTGTGGAGAGAGAGAGAGAGAGAGAGAGAGAGAGAGAGAGAGAGAGAGAGAGAGAGAGAGAGAGAGAAAGTATATATACATGTGTGTGTGTGTGTGTGTGTGTGTGTGTGTGTGTGTGTGTGTGTGTGTGTGTGTGTGGTGTGTGTTGTGTGTGTGTGTGTGTGTGGAGAGAGAGAGAGAGAGAGAGAGAGAGATTTGTACTTCGCGCAGCTTTGACATTTCCAATTCCTTAGGAATGTCTTGACCACATACCAGGCAGTGCCCTCCGTACGTCCACCTTCTTCCCTGAGCAAAATCTTGACCCCCCCCCCCACCCTCCTCCTCCATTTCGTCCTTCTCAATCACAGAATGTCCAGGAAACAAATGCCTTTGTGCATGGGGATACTATTGTTCTGCGTTTGACCTGTAACAGGAAACATTTGTGGAGAAACAAGGGCCAGCATGTGGCTACCACACGACCGCTCAGACTGCCAGCAACTGAGGTTGAATGGCCAGGGTGCATTCGAGCATTTTTGTTGTTACTGTTGTTTGTAGTAGTTGTTGTTGTTAACATCTGTGTTATTGTTTTTTTGCGTTTATGATTTTCATTTGCTTTTTTGTGTTTTTCATTTGTGTGTGTGTGAGTGTTTGTATGTTTCTTGTTTTCGGGTTGTTGTTGCTGCTGTTTTTGTTGTTTTTTTTATTGTTGTTTTGTTTGTTTTGTTTGTTTGTTTCGAGGGGGTGGGGGGTGTCTCAAACTGGATATGCTGTATGTTGTTGATATCTTTTGCTCAAAACGTGTGTGTGTGTGTGATGTGCGTGTGTGGTGCGTGCGTGCGTGCGTGCGTGCGTGCGTGCGTGCGTGCGTGCGTGCGTGCGTGCGTGTGTGTGCGTGCGTGCGTGTGTGTGGTGTGTGTGTGTTGTGTGTGTGTGTGTGTATGTGTATGTGTGTGTCTGTGTGTCTGTGTCTTCTGCTGAAAACGTGTGTACGAAATGTTAGTTTCTGCGTGATTGAAAAAAGCTTTCAGAGTTATACAGTTACAACAGAAAGGTGTAAGCCTCACAAAACTTTTGCCAGCAAGAGATGAACAGCGGAAATGAGCAAAAAACTTAACGCAAATTTCACACAAGTGCTAAGAGAATACAAGTGCTGCTGAATAAGCAGGTGTAGGGTTGTGTGTGTGGTTACTTGACAATTGTCAGCTGGCGTTGACTGTGATAGACTTATGTTCACCACTGCTGTTGTCATTTACGTATGTAGTAGTGTTGTAATTTATTTATGTAGTAGTGTTGTAATTATTTATAGTGCTGCAACAATTGTGATAGATTTTTAGGTATGAGTGTGCGAGCATGTAATAGGTGGAATGGGTGTGCATGGTCGTATGAGTGGGTGTTTGGCATGCTTTATGTTTTTTTATGAGAGACCACAAGCAATGTTCCTCTTTTGGAAATTTAATAATGTCTTATGTCTTATATGATTTCCAACTAAGCATCCAACGAAACAAACAAAGAAACAACACAACAGCAAAAACAAACCTACCAGCTTCAAAACAATCAAAGACCTTCTTCTCTGTTAGCCTGGAGCAGGAAACAATATATAAAGAATCTCTCTACGGACGCCCAAAAGGGGAAAATCGGCTTCCAGACAATCTGAGGAAGCAAGGAGATTCCTGAGGGATGTTCTTTGATGGTGTCACTTCAAAAGATACCTCGAGCGTTGAAGCGAAGAGTGTGGGTCGGACAGACATGAAGCAGGCAGTAAACAGTCGGTTGATAGCAGTAGTTTTTGTTTACAGCACACACGGGGACAAGTGAGAGAAATACGGGTAAGAATTACCCCCCCCCCCTCTTTCTCTCTCTCTCACACACAACACACACACACACACACACACACACACACACACACACACACACACACACACACACACACACACACACACATGAAAGACAGACAGAGACACAGAAAGAGGGACAGACGGACAGAGAAAGTAGGACAGACAGACAGAAAGACGGACAGAGAAGAACAGTTAGCTATACGAAAGACAAAAAACGGACTGAATGGCTAACCGCCAACCCTCAGTCACATGCCGTTCGAGCTTGTATTTTGTGAACATACATGGCCAGGTAACAACTTCCTGCTACGATGAGTTCAGTTCTCTTCGAACTGTTCCAGCGATTAACCACAAAACATCGAAATTTACAAAGCACAATCAATGTTTTTGCCTCCACAACCGTTCGACGATTTATTGCCTCGGCATCTGTAAATCAACAACGAAAACAAAAACCCAACAACTCTGAAATATCTAGCAAGAGTTTGGATGCAGAGATGCGCTTCTGGGCCACGGAGGCCATGACACCAATTACGCCACAGTCGGCTCTCCCAACCCGCCAGAGCACCTCTGACATTTCGGTCCAAAGCCTAGCGTTTACTCTTGCACTAAATTCCACTGTCATTGACAGAAAAGCCCTTTTCTCTCGCCCCCTATTTTAGTATGACAATCGTGTTTTGTCGCTGTCTCTCTGCTTTTCGCAATAATCTGGACGTCACCCACACTGGTGGCACTGTTAGCGAAAGTGGGTGTGAGTTGACAACGTCGAATGCCGTTCTTTGTTACTTAGGGTTGTAGTTGTTGTTGTTGTTGTTGTTGTTGTTGTTGTTGTGTGTGTGTGTGTGTGTGTGTGTGTGTGTGTGTGTGTGTGTGTGTGTGGTGTGTGTGTGTGTGTGTGTGTTGCTTGTTTCTTTCAGTTTCATTGTTGGTGTGTTTTTGTTGCAGTTGAAATTGCTGTTGTTGGTTCTTTCTTTGTTTGTTTTGATGTTGTTGCTGTTGTTTTATGTTGCTGGTTTTTTGTTGTTGTTGTTGTTGTTGTTTTTTTTGTTTTTTTTTGGGGGGGTGTTGGTTTTTTTTTATCGGTGTGATTTTTTACTACTTTATTGTCCCTTTTGGGAAATTCGGGCAGCTTCCCCCGGGGGAAGCGCGTCGCCGCGGTGCAGCGCCACCCAATACCTATCCTATATTTTTTTACAATTTTGTTTGTTTGTTTTGTTGTTGGGGTTTTTTGTTGTTGTTGTTGTTGTTGTTGTTTGTTTGGGGGGGGGTCTGGAGGGGGGGGGGGTGTTGGCGCAAAATTTTTAGAGACAGAGAGAGATAGACAGACAGGCAGACAGACAGGCACACAGACAGACAGACAGATGGACGGACGGACGGGCATACAGACAGAAAGCGAGACAGAGACAGACAAGCAGACACAGACCGACATACAGGCTGCAACACTCTTCTTATGCACAGCACAACCTCTGTCAAACAATAAAGACAGCGATGTTACAACCACACGCCCACGACGCTCGGCCACAAACTAACCATGCGGCCATTAGCTGGATAATTGGAAGAAACGGTCCGACTGCGACATCTCCACGCACAGATAAACACGGCACTGATTCTGATATCAGGCTTCATTAGTGCACATTTCCAGTCCTGTCAGCAGATTGGTACAATCAAAGAAAACCCACACAGTCTGCGTAATAGTCGCTGGTGGGAAGCCACACAGAATAACATGGAGGTTGGGTGGGTAGGTGGGTGTTTAACTCTTAAGAGCTCAAAACCCAACCACCCCTTGCCCGCTATATGATAAGACTGGTTAAAAAGAACAAGCCACTACACACCAGCAGGAGCCATTTCAAACCACTATTACGCAACGCGTCGAACCTCCCCGTTAGGTCCCACATCGCTGGGGGAGCCGGGATAGCAGAATGGTAAAGCGTTGGACTCTCAATGCTCGGGTCGTGAGTTCGAATCCTGGCTGGGGCCAAATATTTCTGCCGGCCTTTTTCTCGTTGCCCCGTCTTTGATATCACCCATACGTGGTGGAAAAGGACGTTAAACTCCCAAACACCCACCCACCCCACATCGCTGCAGATTGCAAAGCAGCGGCTTGTAGCGGCTCCTACTGTTCTTATGATTTCAAGTAAACTTGCGATTTTTGCATGGGCTTCCAAGCGTTATGGGTTTCACGTCTTTTCCAACCACATACAGGTGACATCAAAGACGCGGCAAGGAGAAGAAGGCCAGCATAAAATATACGTCCCCCAGCCGAGAGTCGAACTCACGACCCCGAGCACTGAAAGTCCAACGCTCTACCGCCCGTAACATAGAGAGCAGTGTGTTGTACCGATAATGGTGAAATGAAGAAAGGCAGTTTTAGCAATAATTTGTGCGGATATTATTTGTTGTCCTGCCAAGATAACGGACGCGGCAATCCGGCCGCAAGATCCCGGTAAATGAGGACATAGCTGATGTCTGTTTCCACAGCCTAGAGTGGTTGAGATAACGGAAATCCAATGTTGTCAACGGAAGTAATAGAAAGACGCCGTGTTTTTGGTCAAGAGCTCTGTCTCTGTGTCTCCCTCTGTGCTACTGTGCGTATGTAATGTCCTTTGCGTTTTAAAGTGAAGTGTGTTCAGACCTCTCAACGGACAAATGATGTCAACGAAATAAAATTCTCTCTCTCTCTATCCTGAAATAAAGGTTTCATCATCATCATCAACTCTCTCTCTCTCTCTCTGGGAGCCGGGGTGGCCGAATGGTAGAGCGTTGGACTTCTAATGCTCGGGTCGTGAGTTCGTATCCCGACAGGGGCCAAATATTTGTGCTGGCCTTTTCTTTTTTCTCGTTGCCCCGTCTTTGATATCACCGGTACGTGGTGGAAAAGGACGTCAAACTCCTAAATACACACCCCCTCTCTCTCTCTCTCTCGCTCTCTCTGTGCGTGCGTGCGTATGATTGTGTGTCTGTGTGTGTTGCACGCCACGGCTGTTTCAAATTACTACGAAGGTCACCTGTATAAGTGTACACGACAGTACCAAGCTTTTGCAAGCACACCAACGGCCTGGCTGTGAAGGAAACGGGCAAACCTGCCTTTTGTTTCCACGCTTTTACGTCACACATAATCCACGAGATTAAACATGCAGCCTCAGGCTCTGGCGTCACAACCAACACGGCGTTATTAGCAGTATTTCGAGAGCTGTGCAAACATCACGCGCGCAGTTCAGCCACTTCCAGACCAGTGTCGCCTCCGGCCGGACACCGTTGTTGTAACCGCTGTTGGTCTCCTGGAGGACCGTGCAGCAGACAAAAGGGGTGGGTGGGTGGGTGGGGGGGTGTTTTGGGGTTTAACGTCCGTTTCCACCACATACGGGTGATATCAAAGACGGGGCAACGATGAAAAAGCCAGCACAAATATTTAGCCCCAGCCGGAACACAAACTTACGAAGTCCAAGAACACAAACTTAGAAGTCCAACGCTCTACCATTCGGCCACCCCGGCTCCCCCACAGGACAAAAGGAAACGTTTCAAGCCGCCCAACAGGATTCGAGCTCACTTGTAATTGCGTCACTAGGAAGTGCAAACCCCAGTACTGCTGCTGAAATGGTCAACCGTATAGTGTCGGTGTCAATGTCACAACAGCCGGCCGGTCTTGTACCTGTATTGTCGTGAAGCCTGAACTATGATCAAACGGCAGTACAGGACAACAGGACAACAGGACAACCTGGACGGCTCACCCCCTCCCCCCTCCTCATCTGATGACCAGATGCCATATCTTCAGCGTCACCAACAAACTATGTACTATGTTCCAGGGCTTAAAACTGTCCATGATTCAAAAGGAGAAAACAAGTGTGTAGCATTTAGCGACGACATTGCAAAGTCACGTGGACACGTCTGCCAAAAACTGCGTTATGGCAGACGTGTCCAGGGGAATCTCCCCCCCCCCCCACCCTCCCCCCCACCCCCCATTTAAAAAAATAGACTAAAATCTGTGCAATTTGGTGCATTTTGGTATTGTTCTAGTTGCTTCAGAGGAGGAAACATTTCTTTTGACGGAAACATTTTAGAATTTAGACTAACTCTAGTGTGTTTTAAGCACTGATGTTAAGCGCTTCACACTTTTTTTGTGAGCAGGAAGATTTGCAGCCACTGAAATTGGATACCCGCCAAAAGATGGAAGATTTGAACCCACGGGCAGCGCACATGATCCGCGAATGACGTTGTCGCGAAACCTTAACGACAGTGACCTTTTCAACCCTACTTATGATTTGTAGTTGTCTGGTTTGCCGCACAGCATGATCATGGCATTACAAAAAGGTTGGCCAAAGTACAAAGTCGCAGGAAGTAGGCCGCTGAACACCAGATGGCGATGACTACTTGCATGTCGTGGTCAAAGTCTGCAGCGCTTCGGGTCTGGAACACGTGTACTGCTTGTTGAATGAGGTCCGTCTAGCTTCTATCTCGCCCGCCATGAAACTACAGGTCTCAGTCGAAGCCAACGAAGTACACCGAATACATGTACACAGACCGACTCGATTAGCTAAACATGCAAGACAGCTGTCGCCTGCAAACTGACATTTTTCAATCTTCGCTCCCCATCCTTCTCAACCGGGCTGGCGACAAATATTTGTGCTGGCCATTTTCTTGTTGCCCCATCTTTGAAATCAACCAATACGTGCTGGAAAAGGACGTTAACCCCCCCCCCCCCCTCCTTCTCCGGAGCAGAGTGGTTTAATCGGCTGACCGTCGAACTCGAGCTTAGTCGGTTGGGGGTTCGAATCTCGAGAGAGCCAAAGTGTGTACGTTTTCGCCAGTGTACCCCCCCCCCGCCCCCTTTCCTCCCATCTTCCCCGAAGGCACTCCCGTGGTGGGCAGGAAACATAAAACTTAAAGCTCAAAACTTCCTGCCGCTTCGAATCCCGGCTGAGGCAAAATATTTGTACTGACCATTTTCTCGTTGCCCCGTCATTGAGATCATCTGTATGTGGTAGGAAAGGACGTTAAACCCTCAAACACTTGGAGATCTGGTGGACAGGAGACGTTAAGGCTCAAAATTCCCACTAGCCGTGGGTTCGAATCCCGGCTGGGGCCAAATAGTTGTGCTGGCCTTTTCTTTGCGTTACCCCATCATTGATATCACCCGTATGTGGTGGAAAAGGGCGCGCGCGCGCACACACACACACACACACACACACACACACACACACACAGAGTTTCGGCCTCTTCCCAACAACGCGTCGGACTTTGAATGCTCGGGTCGCGGGTTTGAATCCCGGTCGGGTGCCAAATATTTGTGCTGTCTTCTTCCTCGTTGCAACGTTCTCTACGACCCCCCCCCCCCATCCCTCCAGATCCAACCCTCCCCTCCCCCCCTCCCAACCACCTCCACCACCACGTACGCATTACCCTCATATTAACTTTTCATCATCCGGCTAAAAATAGGTTATATCAGTATGGCGCGAGAATCGGCTTGTATGGCGAGAAGGCGGGAAGCTGCGACCTGCCAACGCGTTCAATACCGCGGTCCGCCCGCCGAGAATACGACGCTGTTAACAATCGATGATAGGCTTCTATACCTCTGTCATAATGTTGACGGCCACAAGCACAGCTAAATGGGGCGAGGGGGAAAAAAAAAAGGGGGGGGGGGAGCTCGGGGCATCTGAAAACTTGAAGAAGAAAAAGAGTATCCTCAACGCTGGCTGAAACAGGAACCATAAAAACCGATAACTGATAAGGTCATAAGGATTCTGTCATAATTTGGACGGCCACAGCTACATGCCCCCGCCCCCTCCCCCAGAAAAAGAATGGCAGTAAGCGGGGGGGGGGGGGGGGACCACAGCAAGCTATAACTGACAGACGAAAATGGCAGGAATACAAAAAAATAAATAGAAGAGATGGATCAGATCTCTCTGGGCTGGCTGTAAAATGCGGCACAAACCCTTTGCGGATAACGCATCGGAAATCACATCGTCTCTCTCGATCCCTGTCGCCTGTCGAACTTGTAGCCCTGGTGGCGCAGGGGTGTTGCGCCGGGTGACGGGAGTTTAGGATTACAATGAAGGCATTGGATACGGTTTTGACTTTTTTTTTACTGGAAATTCATTCTGTGTGGAGTAAATCAGTTTCTTATTAGACCGACTCTCTCCCTCTGTGTGTGTGTGTGTGTGTGTGTGTGAGTGTGTGTGTGTGTGTGTGTGTGTGTGTGTGTGTGTGTTAGGAGAGAGAGAGAGAGAGAGAGAGTTTTGCTGTTGTTTTGTTAATTGTTTGTGTGTTAGCTTGTTGCTTGGTTGGTTTTTTTTTTTGTTGGTTTTTTTTGTTTGTTTCGGGGGGAAGGGGGGGGGGTTGCTGGGCGTATAGATTATAACGCTGATAAAAACGTAACACGCCGATAACTACAGTTTAAAACCGAAATTAATCTGAAGGCAATTCCGTTCCCTGATGTGCAAACTATGGGCGTTTTATGGTACCACAAAACAAGGAGTCATTCGAGAGTACCATAATCAAGCCAGCGCTGTAATGTTACACGTAGTACTATCGGCCCCAGGCGGGCGCTACAGATCATGGTCTCCCGGCTGTAATGAAACCAGCTTGCCGCAAAGTTTCCATATCCACGTCAGTTCTGTCCATGTCATGGTGAGAACAGAGTATACAATATACCCATGTGGCATGGGTGCAAGGTGTTAGTGTACTTCTAGTAGTGAAAGTGCCTTCTTGATTCAGCCAACCGTGCTATGGTCACACTCGACTGCAGTGGATTAGATACATGAAATGATGCAACCGGCAACTGGTCCCACGTGGAACTAATTCTGGGGAGGTGGGGCGGGAGGGAGGGGGGGGGAGACGCACAATATATTTACAAGCACAATCTTATAAAATATAAAACGAAAATTCAAAACGTAGAGGTAGGTATTGTGAAGACCTGTGGGTGCCATGAGTTCTTTTCACAACAAGAGATCAAATATCTGTGGGAGCTGGGACGGCCGAGTTGGTGCAGCTCGGGTTACGAGTTTGAACCGCGACTACACGCCAAAAAAAAAAAAAAAAAAATACGCTGGTGTTGTTGTTGTTGTTGTTGTTTGCGGGGGGGGGGGGTGTCTTTTTCCCGTTGTCTCGGTTTTGTTATCACCCTTCTATCGAGGAAAAATACATTGAAAAAGAAACCAACCCTTCAACACCCAACCAACCAAATTCACATCCTTGAGGATCAGAGATCGCGTGTACTACGAAACTACGCTCACTTGCGGTTAGTATTGATCCGATTGAGGTGGCGATGGGGCTGCGTGCAGGCACAATGCTGCCCCGTTTGTTTGGTGTAACTGTGCATGGCCTTGAACGCGAGGTCTCCGAATGGGGGCATTTGAGGCGGCGGGCTACTCCCAGCAGTACAACCCAGTTAATTTAGCACGCACAGCCGTCGAGTCTCACGTGCACGGATTGCTAGGATGATTCAAAGTAATATGCGGTCAAGGGAAGGTCTGTACCGCCGATAATCGGCGGTAAATGTAACATTAATAATTTATTATAAACCTGTCACTGATAGTTGAATATAATTTACTGATATTACTCAGAAAATATCCACACAATTTACAATACAATTTACACAGAAAATATATCCACATAAATTCATCTCCTAACAATGATCAATTCTTAATTAACAGCGTTTAAATACAAAATGAAAATAGAAACACACGACTGATACGAAACCGTTTACAGGACCGACCTACGACTGGGTGGATTAAGAAACACCACCACCACCACCAACAAACAAACAAACAAACAAACAAAAAAAACGTTTCCAAACTCAAGCAGGACGTTCTTTGAGGGCGTTCCCGTGTGTGTACAATGTCGGGGCTACACTTCAAACCGCACGTGCATGCCGGAAATAGATCTCTTGAGACTTCAAAGGCCCGTGTGTACATTTAACCGATTGAAAAAAAAAAAAAAAAAAACTGAGCAGTAGTGACAAGTGATTTGAATACGAATGGCTCTGGAGACTTGGCGACGACCAACACAATGCATGGTTGGACCATCGATTCATTGCAATGGCCAGTGCTTCTAGTAGTTCTAGAGCCGGGGTGGCCGAATGGTAGAGCGTTAGACTCTCAATGCTCGGGTCGTGAGTTCGAATCCCGCCGGCTGGGGCCAAATATTTGTGCTGGCCTTTTTGCTCGTTGCCCCGTCTTTGATATCACCCTTATGTGGTGGAAAAGGACGTTAAACTCCCAAACACCCACCCACCCCACCCTATTAGTTCTAACGGATTTCTTTCTCAAACACGCTATTTCCATTTTTACTACGCTTTCAACGGGCTAATTCTATCTTTGCTCAGCCAGTGTATGTCTTGGAACAGTTTTGCTCGTGAGTGCGTCTGTACGCTCGAAATCTATCTTGTCTGGGGCATGCTGTCCCAGAATCCGAGTTCTTAGCGTCTGGGGGAAGCCGTGCTGGCCGAATGGTAGAGCGTTGGACTTCTAATGCTCGGGTCGTGAGTTCGTATCCCGGCTGGGGCCAAAATTTTTAATATCCAGCTGGCTTTTTCATCGTTGCCCCGTCTTTGATATCACCCATACATGGTGGAAGAGGACGTTGAACCCACCAAACACCCACCCTCCCACCCACCCTCTTTGAGTTAGTTAGTTAGTTATATAGGGCTTAACGCCGCGCATGCAACAAAGACTAATTCGCGGCTAGCACCCTCTTAGAGTCTGGCCGAAATCTGTGCGATTTTGACATGATTTTAAGTGCTTCTCAGGATGAAACGCTTTTTCTGTGCAATGTGTTCACTGCGGCATGATTTTCAGTGCTTCTGAGAAGGAAACTCTCTCTCTCTCTCTCTCTCTCTCTCTCTAGCCAACGGTGGAAATCCGCAAAAAGATGGAATATTTTAAGCACTTTATCAAGCAAGTTTATTCTGATCATTTGGCGTATAATGCATAGGAGGAGCCGGGGTGGCCGAATGGCAGAGCGTTGGACTTCTAATGCTCGGGTCGTAGAGTTCGAATCATGACTGGGGCCAAAATATTTCTGCTGTATTTTTCATCGTTGCCCCGTCTTTGATATCACCCGTATGTGGTGGAAAACGACGTTAAACTCCCCCCCCCCCACCCCTCCCAACACCCACCCACCCATAAAATGCACCAATCAGCAGTGACACTTTATCCTGACCAGTGCTACTGCTGAACATCCGTTTGCATAGCTTATCTGAAAAATTCAGCCTGCATACGAAATGAATGCAACTGTCTGTCGGCATCGCCTGCCGCTGTGCATCTTGGGACATTTTCAGCCGGCCGCATACAACATAAATCCATTCCAATTGGTCGCTTAGCATGCGACGTCCCTGCGGTGAAGGCATTTCTGAGATCAACGTTGACAAAGACTCTGGAATACATTTGTCGGCTTTGTCCGCTAGGGGAAAAAATGGGGGGACGTTGAGTAGACGCCTCTGGTTAAAATGTGACAGCATTTATACGCTATATATAAGAACGTGTTTGATGCATTGCAGAAGCGTATGAAAATTAGGGGATAGCACGCTACTTTGTTGGCCAGTCTAGAAAAATCATTATTTTTTCCCCTCTGAGTTTGATAATTGCACTCGATGCAAATTGATGTATCCATAAGCTCTCTCTCTCTCCCTCTCTCTCTCTCTCTCTGTGGACTTGAAATCAATAGGCGTGTGTGCGTGCGTGTGTGTGTGTGTGTGTGTGTGTGTGTGTGCGTGCGTGTGTTTGCAACATCTGCCCGTTGTTTGTTTGTTGTTGTTTTATTTGTGCGTTTGTTTGTTTGTTTGTTTGTTTTTCGTGTTTTATTCCTTTTTTATAACTTAGATAATAGTAGTTTTTACCAACGGCAGGTATGAAAACGGACTATCTGACGTCAACTGCCTCTACCGTTGTAATATAAAATTTCATTGATTCATTCATTCTCTCTCTCTCTCTGTCTCTCTCTCTCTCTCTCTGTCTCTCTCTCTCTGTCTCTCTCTCTCTCTCTCTCTTGCTGGCCTTTTTCTCGTTGCCCGGTCTGAGAATAAAACCAAAACGTAGGCGATCACATAAATCAGCCCTCTTCTGCCAAACGTTGTGAAACGTGCGGGCCCCCGATGGGGACCTTAGCACAGAAAGAGTTAACGGCCACCACAGGCTTGACTAGCTAATGCACACACACACACACACACACACACGCACACACACGCACGCACGCACGCACGCACACACACACACACACACACACACCGCGTTGATGATGATAATAATGAGTCAGATAACGTGCTCGTATGCTAGGTCTCGTGTTTCATGCCCCTCCTGCAGACAGCTATTCACGGCAGGTTTACGACTTCATAACTATTTCATGGTCAGCAGCGGAGACACGGCGAGAGTCGATTGTGGACAGAACGGAAGTGTACAGCGTTATCCTTTTATTCCATACCCGCTCCAAGCCGGGTAGCCGGTAATGTTTATCTGCAGTACCGTCAGGGGGGAGCCGGGGTGGCGGAATGGTAGACCGTTGGACTTCTAATGCTCGGGTCGTGAGTTTGTATCCCGGCTGCGGCCAAATATTTATGCTGGCTTTTTCATCGTCGCCCCGTCTTTGATATCACCCGTATGTGGTGGAAAAGGACGTTTAATCCCCAAACACCCACTTACCCACCCTGCAGTACCGCCACATTTACAAAAAAAAAAGGACTACAATCTACACTGATGTGAACGAGACAGGTGTATGATATCGATTGCTATGTCCGTGATTATGCAATCAAGTGGTTGTGACTGTTCTTGTCAATGTGGAGCCAAACAATACATTCTGGTACACAGCTGCCCAGCCAATTTGGAGAAAATTTAAAATTTAAAAAGAAAAACTGGTGGTAGCTGAAGGTTAATGACTTTGCGAGTTTTTTTTTTTTTTTTTTTAAATTTTCGGGTCCTCAAACAACTTCTGTGAAAGTTTCAAGGCTGAATGTAGCTTTTAAACGTGTTAAAAATGAGCACATAGTACAAACAGATCGTACCGGCATGATTCCCATCTCACGCTTTACCTGCCTTTTTCTCACAATGGCTGTTTTTCAAAAAAGAAGAAGAAGAAATATTTTACTCAGGACCCCCTAAGGGCATTGAATATTAATTAACACCATCCATAATAAATGTTTGCCATAAGGCGGAAAAAGAATACATAAATGTATACACACATACTTAAACTAGACAAAGACAAATGCAAAACAATACAAAACAAAGCAATGCACACACACACACACACACACACACACACACACACACACACACACACACACACACACACAGAGTAAGACGAATCTCAAACAAGCCAAAACAAGAAAAAGGAATTCGGAAACATAATAACCACAGCAACAGCAAACATATCTCGGTCCTACAACATGCTACAGAAATGATTTGTACACCAAAATAAAGCTTATTTCCTGCACTTTTCAGGAATATTAGTAACTCCAGATGCCCGAAATCAACCTTTGCCCCCCTTTGTGGGACCCCATCACACCTATTTTGCAGTTCTCTTCTTTTTTTCTTTTTTTTTTAAGAGAGAGAGGGGGAGACAGACAGACAGACAGAGACAGACAGACAGACAGAGAGGCTCCTGAAACCAACACACAAACTCGCCCGCTCAAAGACCCCCCAAAAAAATCGTTTTAGCATACAATAGCGAGTTTTCAAGAGATGATTAATATCGCCATTGATTTCTTTTAAAAACTGCGCTCATCCGTACAAATCACGAGCGCGGCGCGGCAGAATACACGAGACCACGAAATATTTGCACTGTCCTGTTCTGCACACACGACACCCGCACCGGTTTCTGGCCTGTAGTGACGCGGTGTGCACCAAATGTACTACGTGGTGCAGTTAAACTGACACGGGGAACTGGGCGTAAGAGAACTGTGAGTGTGTCTGAGTATCTGTGTGGTCAACTCTAGCGCCGACTAGGGTCTTGAGGAGTGGAGTCGTCTATTACTATGTCCTATAATTTCTGAGCCATGGTGGACATTTAGGACAAATGTCCCATACTTTTCTTTTCACCCGGGACATTTTGTCCTGTTAAAGTCCCCATGCGTATAAAGCCCCAAATCTCCAAACAGCCATCCTCCCTTCAAATCAATAATAATAAAAATAATAATAAATGGTATTTGTAGGGCGCATTTCTTTCGAATAAACTCAATGCGCCAATCACTCACCGACACTCACGCACATTTTACAAACAGTAGACAGACATACACTGGTGAAACTGACTAGTTACTGACACAGGAAATCACTGAAAGGCTTTACGAAAGAGGAACGTTTTAAGATTACTCTTAAAAACTGACAGTGTGGGCGCATTTCTCAGATGTGCTGGCAGAGAATTCCAAAAGGTTGGTGCGACAAAACTGAAAGAGCACTCGCCAAAGGATTTCAGGTTGCGCTTGGGATTTATGAGAAGCCTCTCGGATGACGACCGGAGGATTCGCGGCGGTTGATAGGTGACGAGTGAAGCCGAAAGGTGTGGTGGAAGGGAGGCATCACTTATCGTTAATTCTTATCGTTAGTTCACAAACTCTCAGCATTATCTGTTCCAGCTTAAGGCAACTTTCGCGGCAGGTGCATGTATAAACATCATAATAATTGTGTTTTTTTCCACTTGTGTTTTTGTGTGTGTTTTGTTATTGTTGTTTTGGTTTTTTGTGTGTTTGTTTGTTTGTTGTTGTTTTTTTTGTTTTTTGTTTGGTTTGTTGTTGTTGTTGTTGTTGTTTTTGTTGTTGTTATTGTTGTTGTGTTGTTGTTGTTTTGGGGCGGGGGGGGGGGTCTTCGTGTGTTTGGTCTTTGCTTTGATTAATTTCTGCTCCGTCTCTGCTTGTTATTATTTATTATTTTACCTACGTTTTCTGTTCATAATCTGTGCTCTTTATAAAGCGCTTTTGACTAGTGTAGGTTGAGTTTTTCTACTTCATTTTATTACTGTCCATAGACTGCAGAGCTTGATCCCCTGGGATAGGCGCCCAATTATTATTATTATTATTAGTATTATGCACTAATTCGCGCAAAACATCTCAACTCCAGAGATTCGACTCTCGACTCTCGCGTAA
This sequence comes from Batillaria attramentaria, assembly GCA_018292915.2. Classification (NCBI taxonomy): domain Eukaryota; kingdom Metazoa; phylum Mollusca; class Gastropoda; family Batillariidae; genus Batillaria; species Batillaria attramentaria. The sequence goes on from JACVVK020000296.1 coordinate 334,108, forward strand.
AACCTACGCTTAGCGTTCGATGATACACTTGGGTACGGGTCGCGTCACCACAGTGCACACTTCACTCGAAACCATACTAGTACCTGATCCTCAAAGGACACAGCACTGCCAGACGGTAACCAAGGGCAACGGAGAGCTCACGGTACCATGGTGACATGCAGCTTGTATCGCGCTGGAATCGATCCGCCGCCATCTTGCGCCACAGTTGGTTCGGTGCAACAGTCATCGACATCGGCTTTGTTAACGGGGTGGTGTGTCACTCATTACTGCAGTAACACGTACGAGGGGGACCTGCCCTGTGATTGGGAAGGAGACGGGTCGGTGGAGGAGATGGGAAGATGGTACCCGCAAACGTCTCTCTCTCTCTCTCTGTATAACCGTGTGTGTCTGTATGATCGTGTGTGTGTGTGTGTGTGTGTGTGTGTGTGTGTGTGTGTGTGTATGACCGTGTCTGTGACACTCTGTGTGTGTGTGTGTGTGTGTGTGTGTGTGTGTGTGTGTGTGTGCGTGTGTGTGTGTGTGCATGCGTGCGTGCGTGCGTGCGTGACAAACGGACGGACAAACAGATCTAGACAGGTGGGTTGGGTGTCTAAGGGTTTAACGTCTTTTCCCCACCACATAAAGGTGATCTCAAAGACGGGGCAACGAGGAAAAAAAAACAACTAAAACAACACAATGTTTTGGCTTCTTGCTGGGAACCCAACTCACGGCCCAAGCTCTGGCAGTCCAACACCATGCTAGTTCCCCCACATAGACAGAGACAGGCCCGCATAATCCGAAAGAGCGTAACCCCTCCACTCCCCCCACCCCCACCCCCACTTCCACCCATCCCCACCCCCATTCCCTCCTTCAGCCCTCCACCCTTTTTTCCAATCAACCGACAATGACTGAATCATCTGAACGCCATAAACACACCTTGCAAAAATACCGTCACACACACACACACACACACACACACACACACACACACACACACACACACACACACCGAGAGAAGATACCTGATTAGAGTTCAGTCTGCACACCTGAGCCATCGACACCACAGAATCCCGTTCACTTCCGTTCTATTCACCCGCAACTTTGTGCCAAGTCAGGCCATTCAACCCAGTTGAGAGGGTTGCGTGTCAATAGCCCATTTTCACCCCAGCCACCCCTGTTCGCTCCCTACGGTGTTTCATTTTCTTGCAAAGTGAACCGGTAATGTAAAGCACAGATCAGTCGCCAGTGTCCCTGTGTCGCACGCGTTAACACGGAACGCAGAGAGAGAGAGAGAGAGAGAGAGGAGATGATGATGATGATGAAACTGTATTTATCAAGAGAGACAGAGACAGACAGACAGACAGAGGAAGTTAACGTAATACAGTGAATTTTCATACCTGCCGTTGCTAATTCTAGTAACATCTATGTAAATATTAAAGCATAAAGTAATAGCGAAACACACACACACACACACACACACACACACACACACACACACACACACACACACACACACACACACAGTGACATTGTACAGCAACAGGAACAAATCAAAAATAGCAATAAATCCATAGGATATGAAACTACACACTAATAGAGAACATGCAGCGAGCGTGATTAACATACCAATTATTTTAGCACATGTAGGAATGGGCGAAAATAGAATGTGGGAAGATCAAGCATAGTGTGACATGACAGAGAGAGAGAGAGAGAGAGAGAGAGAGATTACTGTAATCCATTTTTCATTGACAGCTCAAAAAAGGTTTTTTTTTTTTTTTTAATAACTCGGAGTAAGTGTCCAAGACTAAGATAAGAGCCTCGAGCGTTTTCTACATCTCACACCGGTAAATCGATCAAGTGTGTGTGTGTGTGTGTGTGTGTGTGTGTGTGTGTGTGTGTGTGTGTGTGTGTGTGTGTGTGTGTGTGTGTGTGTGCGTGTGCGTGCGTGTTTTGCCCCACTGACACTGGCACTGATAAGCGGCAGTTTATGGTGGGTTCAAGATTTGCGGTCGGGAGAGGGACATAAATCCACCATGAATAGACTGATTCGATAAACAAAGCAGACGCTGGTCCATAAAATGATCGACTGATTCATTCATTGACTAATGAACTGATCAATTGATTCATTGACTGACTGATCGTTTACCTGTCTGATTGATCTACTGAATAGGCGGATCATACGTTATACCTGAGCAACACCCCCGCCCCCCTCCAAAAAAAAAAAAAATATATATATATATATATATATATCCCTGCGTTAGGGTGGAACTAGGTAATCTGGAGATTGCTTGGCGTTATCGCAACCGGTTTCCATGGCAACATGGGGGCAAGTGATGCCGTAAATCTGCGAAACTGGTGTCACTGTGTCGGAGGCTTCAGACCAAGGAGGGCGAACCATTCGTTCTAATCAGGTGTATAAAAGTGCGCAACGCGACTCGCCGCGCCGACTGACCTTGTGTGTGTGTGTGTGTGTGTGTGTGTGTGTGTGTGTGTGTGTGTGTGCCGGTGTGTGTGTGTGTGTGTGTGTGTGTGTGTGTGTGTGTGTGTGTGTGTGTGTGTGCACCGTGTGTGTGTGTGTGTGTGTCTCTGTGTGTGTGTGTGTGTGTGTGTGTGTGTGTGCGCACGGTGTGTGTGTGTGTGTGTGTGTGTGAGAGAGAGAGAGAGAGAGAGACTGCCTGCCCCAGAGAGAGAGAGAGAGAGAGAGAGACTGCCTGCCCCAGAGAGAGAGAGAGAGAGAGACTGCCTGCCCCAGAGAGAGAGAGAGAGACTGCCTGCCCCAGAGAGAGAGAGAGACTGCCTGCCCCAGAGAGAGAGAGAGAGAGAGACTGCCTGCCCCAGAGAGAGAGAGAGAGAGATAGAGAGAGACTGCCTGCCCCAGCTTTAAGGTGAACATGACCCCACGTAAACACCATGACCTCACAGAGGAGAAGAATGTTACCGTTGTTATGCTCACAGATCTTTCTGAGCTGTTATCGTGGTATCTATCGTCGCGCTGCTTGGACAATGACAACGACAGCGTCTGTAATGCTGGCACTGAGCCAACAGAAGCGTACTCACTGATGCGGCGACCACACAGAACGCTCCAGTAGTGTAATGTTCAACAGTTGTAGAATGTGAACGTTCGACCGCCCGGAACACATTAAGAGCTGTACTTATCATCGACATGGATTATTTCGATCGTACAGGCACACTCACGAGCGAAACCGCTCCAAAACATAACAAAAATTGGCTTAGTAAAGATGGAATTCGCCCGTTTACATTAAAAAATATCATCTTACCGGCCCCCGTAGTGTAGTGGTTAGCACTTCGGACCATGGACCGGGAGACCCGGGTTCGAACCCCAGCCGAGGCAAGCGGGATTTTTCATACCTAGGTCGGCTCCTACCCAGAGCGGGTGTGCTATGGGCCCAGTGGGGAGGCTGCTGCCACACAGCCGAGCTTCACCCACTTCACGGGTGCGACTTTGGGGGTGCTTCCCTTGGTATGACACGTCTTATGATGTGGATGATTACACGGCCGGCACCGCAGGTGCCGTAGTTCCCGGGCCTGGTTAATGCCGGGATATTTATGACAGGAAGCGTGGAATGCGGCCCTGTCCCGCAGTCCCAAACCACACGGACCTCCATAGCATCATCTTACCATCATCCTCATCTCCATCATCATGCATAATAAAAATTGCCCCAGCTTCCGAGCCCTCCGTGGATTCCACCCATAACCAGGGAGGAATACCACTGGAGCCGGCAAAGAGTTGTGGCAGCAAAAAAAAAAATCATCTTTTGCAGTTTCACAGTGCTCGCTTGCGTTGTCACACACGCACACAAAATCTCCCATCACTTCTGGTGACCTCTTTCACCTAAATGCACGGGAGTGCTGTTGCGTGCTATTGCATTTTTGACATCAACTGCGTGTCATCGTTTTCGCCGAGGGCGCAATGCGTGCAGCATGGCCAAGATTAAAAACTGCAACATTCCGGAAATCTTGAAGGTATCAATTACAACTTCGGCACAAATGAGACTCTTCTGCACTTCCGCCTGTTTTCTCGAACCTCTCATGCACCAGATTATACTATCGCATTTTGGACATGAGCTGTATATCATATTACGTGGCGCAACGAAACCAACGTGGCAAAAAAAATAAAACTTGCAGCTTGTACGGTTTCGTGAACCGTACAAGTGATTTTCAAACGATGTCGCTGTTCACAGCCTCAATGCATTCAGACACAATCTACGTGCCACCAGTGTTCAACACCACACAACCCACCAATCAATCGGTGTATTCACAACTTTCCGGAACCCCTTGCGCCATCGCGGCTCCTTCACGGCAGGGAACGCAACTCTTGCAGCACTGATGAATCTCACTTCCTGTAGAGGATCAAAGGCGAACAAGGCATAGCGAGAAATTGTGACCGTTTCTTCCGTAGTTTTCGTCCAAATGGAGAAGCGACTGCGTAAGCGTTGGTGGGAACGTAAAGAAAAACTACTCAGGAGAATGCCTGATTACTAGCACACGTACCCGCACACCGAACCCGGTGTCACAGGATATTTCGGAACCGGACGAATGGGAACCATTCCGATTTATCCTGGCCCTGGTGGCAGGATTTTTCAGAACCATTCCGATTTATCCTAGGATATCCTAGGATAAATGGGAATAGGGTTAGGGTTATCCTAGGATAAATGGGAATGGTTCCGAAATATCCTAGGACTTTTGGGAACCGGATCCGATGTATCCTGGTTCCGAAATTTTCTACGACACCGGCTTTGCCTGGGAGGATGATGCGATCTGTCGAGATGGGAGGTAATAATCCGGCGAAGTCGCCGAACTGAACAATGGAGTTACTTCCCGTCACTTTGCGGAGTACCCTAAGCGCTTTTAATATAAGTGGAAAAGGTGGATGTTAACATTGATTAATTGACGATTTTCCGAGACATTTCTCCCCTTTGTCCTCCCCCCCCCCCCCCCCCAACACAGCCACCAATTCTGATCGCGATGTGAGAACTCTAAAGTAGGTTTTATGGCGAATCTTGCACAAAGTATGGTGCACACATTTTGGGCCCACACACAATACGGACTAAGCTCCATTCTACACCATGATGTATATTCGTGTATCCATCACTCAACAAAGTTTATGCTGAAGGAGTCCAGCGTAGAAAAAAATATTGCTTACATGTCCCAAGTATTTGTTAACGATATTACTTTCCTGTCACAAATCAGCGCAACATGAAACTGTGAAAAAAGACACTGCGGCGCGCCTGGAATTGTAAAAAAAAAAAAAAAAAAAAAAGTTGGGTCATTGTTGATCAAAAGGGGAACGGTTGATCGCAGTCGAGTTAGCGGCCTCTGGCTGATGTCTTGTGGATTATTGATCACCTCTCGCCAAGACAGCGCGTGCTATTTTCGGACTACTATCGCCACGAGTAAAGTGGGTCGCGCGCGGGCCGATGGGACACGCACTTAACGGGTTTCCTTATTGGGGGGCCTGGACCGAAAATGACGCACGGATGGAAGCATCGGGAGGCGTCCAAAGCTGAATAGCTCTGTGTCTATTCTGCTGGGTGTCGTGGAGAGCTAGCTCGGAAGGGGACCACAGTATTCTGTTGGTCGCAACCAACAGCGACAGACATTAGCTACTTTCTGTGAAAACAAGAGGGGCAGTTTGAGCAGACACTCAGCCTTTGTAGTTTGAATATGATTTATTAGTGTTTTGTAAATGCTTCGATCCTTGGGGCCAAATATGTGTACTGGCGTTTTTCTCGTTGCCCCGGCTTTGATATCACCCATACGTGGTGGAAAAGGGCGTTAAACTCCAAAACACCCACCCACCCTGGTCTGCCTGGTCAACGCCCTTGCATAATCTACGAAATCAATGGTAATGTTACATGGGCAAATGTACCGTTATCTCGGTGCAAACCATGCAAACGGGAGGGTGGGTGGGTGTCTGGGTGTTTAACGTCCTTTTCCACCACATACGGGCGATATCAAAGACGTGGCAACGATGAAAAAAGCCAGCACAAATATTTGGCCCCAGCCGGGATTCGAACTCACGACCCGAGCATTGGAAGTCCAACGCTCTACCATTCGGCCACCCCGGCTCCCCCAAACAAACAATGCAAACGGTTCTGTTATTAAAATCATGATAATTTATGGATTATTCTAGTATAATCGAGAGAAAGACAAGGAAATATTAAGAAGCCATGCAATTTGAAACACGGACGCCTTTTGTTCCTAAGAATCCCCGTTGAGTAAAATTTCCTAACTATATCAAAAATAATTATATGGGATGCTCTTGGCGGCTACTCCCCTTCACGGCTAATGGACCCTGCACTTTTTTTCCTCTTTAAAATTGCTCATACCTCACTGCAAGGAATCAATGTAAAATGATGACGTCTGGCAAGATAATGCAGAAAGCCGCTCTTAAAGGTCTGCAGTCTCAGCAAAAAGCCGCAAACATTTCGTTGGGGTTTTTGTTGTTGTTGTTGTTGATGTTTTTGTTTTTTTTTAAACTGCGACTCCTTCGACTGTGCATAATCCAGGCAACTCTGTCACAGTTGCAGAGTTTTCAGCTCTTCGGGGACCCTTATTAAACCAGAGCACGAGTTTGCCGTGGATCTGACTTTTGGTCAGCGAGCGAGACACATCGTTACAGTGTCTAGCGGATGTTTAGTGCTGCACGATCTTTCTCGCTCAGTGTCAAAACGCAAACTGAGCTGTGAAATCATGCTGCCCTTGTCTTTTATATGGGTTTCAGGGACGCTGAAAACTCTGCAACTGTGACAGAGTTGATTGCGCTTGCACGGTCGACTCTGTAAAAAAAATTTCACATTTCGGAAAGCTTTTTGTTGGGAGCTTAGATCTTTAAATAATCTACATGAATCTGTGGACTTTTTGTGTTACGGCAACATGGAACACTCGAATATCACATCACGCAACGCGGCTGCGTGCTGACTAGTCTTAAATTACCAAGCAATCCTGCATTAATTTTCTTGCCGTGACGGTTGTTTTTCGCCCAAAGAAAACCTGGTCCGCTTGCTAGTTTGCTACGTAATTATGCTGGAAAGAATCTGTGCCAGAGAGAAAAGTAATGTGCTGCCTACATGCTAAAGAGTCTGGGCAAGCCAAAGGACAGGGAAGGTGCCAGAACTAAATGAAGCGACTCTGCTCCTGTTCGACGTAACTATACAACAAATACATTCCATCCAAATGCTTGTCATTCCATCGATATACCCCCCCTCCCCCCACCACCACCACCACCACCGCTACACACACACACACACACACACACACACACATACACACACGCACGCACGCACACACACACACACACACACACACACACACACACACACACACACACACACATACACACACGCACGCACGCACACACACACACACACACACACACACACACACATACACACACGCACGCACGCACACACACACACACACACACACACATACACACACGCACGCACGCACACACACACACACACACACACACACACACACACACACACACATACACACACGCACGCACACACACACACACACACACACACACACACACACCAGTCTCTAACACGATGTACTCCTCTCTCTCTCTCTCTCTTAAACTCACAAACACCCACCACCCACCCACCCTCTCTCTCTCTCTCTCTTCCCGTCAGTGTCCCTTATCCCCATGTTTCTGTAAATGTGCGGCGACAGTCAATACGCCATTATTGAACAGCTCTCACGCTAAACTTTACCCTTCCACTTACAGGAGATGCTCTCGTCCCGGATTTTACCCCTCCCTCCCTCAGGACTACATCCTCATTCGCCCCTGATCGCCCCCACCATCCATATAACCCCCACCCCCTTTCCACCGAACTGAACGTTACAAACACAGATTTCGCAGTATACAGCGAGAAAGACTTCCACATGTATACATGTGTGCACAGATCGTTCTGAGCTGTTTCAATGGTGTCTGACATAGCAGAACTTCGATACACCCATATTTATTATTATTATTATTATATTAATTTGGAAGCCACGTGTGTACTACCCCCCCCCCCCCCCCTCCAAAATGCTTTTAGGCTGCGTAAAGAAAATTGCACGTTTTACAAACACCGCATGCACTGATAAAGTCGACCAATACATTGCACAGCAGCAACTACTGTCAAGCTGTCAATGCTTATCACTGCTAGCAATTTCCCGTCACACGTGTAGCGACCATCATTATTTTCATGTAGGTTGCTGACTCGGTCCCCTCTCCCTATCACGTGTCACCCTGTACCGGAGTTAGATATAGCGAAATGTCACACCACAGTTTACCAGGTGATGTTATCGGAGAACAGGAAAGCCGCATGTGGTAAACGTGCTGCCGAGACAATGAATGCTGAGGCATAATGTCAGATGCTGGTAAATGAAACAAACTGTGACATGATAGCTACGAACGAGTTGACAGTCTCGACACTACCATAGGCTGTCAGCTTGACTGTCAAGCAGGATCGGGCACTCGCAGTCCGTGGTCGCCTTCAACTCTGTTTTGAAAACCTTCTTGTTTCAGCAGTCACAGCCTAGGAGATAATAATATTTGCCGTGTATATATATGGCTTAGTATTTACCTTTGTTGTACCTAGTTGTAATTGTTATTGGTTTTCTCCGCCGAATGGTAGAGCGTTGGACTTTCAATGCTCGGGTCGTGAGTTCGAATCCGGGCTGGGGCCAAATATTTGTGCTGGCCTTTTTCTCGTTGCCCCGTCTTTCATATCACCCATGTGTGGTGGAAAAGGACGTTAAACTCACACACACACACACACACACACACACACACACACACACCCCTTATTGGTCTTCTACGCATTTTTATAATCGGGAGTTCGATAAATTAACATGAAGGTGCAGCGTCTCCTGCATGTCCTAGGTTTATACCGCCCCGTAGACCAATTTACATCATTTGTCCAACGTTACTTTTTTTGGTTTCAAGTAGTGCAGGCACACTCAGCCTTTGTGTTTATGGTTTGAGCGGCTTTATGCCCTAAAAACTCACTCTCACTCACCCAGCAGTCACAATACTCAATAGACTACCAGAACACTGCACCAGTCCTTGCGGTATATTTAGTTTTGTTTATTCACGTATATATATGACAGTACAGCTGTGTCTGCGTGCTGAGGGTGATTTGTGTTTGATAGTGTTTATTCTGTTTCTTCATCTGTTTGTATTATGGTACCCCCCCCCCCCCCACACACACACACACACAAGATAGTGTTTGTTGCTTGGGCGGCTCTCCTGCCCCTCCCTAACTGCGCGAGACGGTCTCTGTTGCTTTCGCGGCTCTCTCTCACTCTCTCTCTCTCTCTCTCTCTCTCTCTCTCTCTCAGCCTTCCAAACAACGTCCCAACACCACCACCATAAAACATGCTAAACACTTCTAAACTGACGACAACCTCAATTTCCGGGAGAAAAAAAAGTCTGCCACCACACCCCTAGGTCACAGGAAGCTGAGCAGCCCAACCGTAGCAAACTCCAATTAAACACCGGAATCATCAGTGACTCACGAAATCCGTGACTAAGCCTGCACTCGCTATGTGAAGCCGTGTCTCATTACTGGCGACACTATCAGTGTATCAGTCAGGCCATCCCTCCGGCCCTGGTCATCTCCGCTGTCCATCCGCTCTCGTTGCTCCTCCCGGCAACTGCGGTATGGGTTGTACGTAGTGACGCGGTTAGCGCCCACGTGTAGCGTGTGGTCCAAAGCGCGTGGGTGGGTGAGGTTATGTGTTGTGTCAATACGGGCCTTTGGAATTATAGTGTGTGTGTGTGTGTGTGTGTGTGTGTGTGTGTGTGTGTGTGTGTGTGTGTGTGTGTGTGTGTGCTCTTTTACTTTTTTGCTTGCCATGCAATCGATGGTAGGTCCTCTGCCCTATATTAACTTGACATCATCGTCACTGTCGTCATCACTATCATCTGCATTCCTATCTTCAATTTCTTTAGTACACAGAACATCTGGAGATGTGCCAGTTTTCCTTTTGCCTGTGAAGAATATGGGGAGCCGTGATAGCCGAATGGTAGAGCTTTGGACTCTCAATGCTCGGGTCGTGAGTTCGAATCCCGGCTGGGGCCAAATATTTGTACTGGCCTTTTTCTCATTGCCCCGTCTTACGTGGTGGAAAAGGACGTTAAACTCCGAAATACCCACCCCCTTTGGAGAATATCCACGTGTACGACTGAAATTTAAAAAAAAATCAATATCACGACACATTCAGAACGCGAAGAAAACGACAGTACGCTACGATTTCTGAAGCTCAACATGACATGAGTGACACAGCAGCGAAACCTTTCATCAGGTTCAGTTCCCGAACGAACTTCCTCCTGATGGTTTTTTTTCCCTTGCAGCCACGGACATGTTTTCTGGCTTTAATTTCCTGGCTCCGCCCTGATAGGGTGTCCGGGCTATCACGCCGATTGACACTGTGGGATGGGACGGGAAGGACAGGGCGAAGATTGCTGCTGCAGCAAAAAGTCCTTTGTGTTTTGAGACCATGCCCGGTTCAGAATACGTCAAAGAAGCCGTTCTTTAGTGGTGTGAAATGAACCCCGAAATACACTATCGCACACTTTATTGCTTCAAATGTTCGGTGGGGGGGGGGGGGGGGTCTGACAATTGGAGATTACATTCTGAACTCACAGCTTAGTTGCTGATGGTGATGCTGCAGCATTAAAAGTAAGGTTAAAATACTTGAGCGGATCAGTTATTGTTCATTTAATTCAGCCAATCACTGAAATAAATCAGTTCATTCGACATTATGTCTCGCCACAAATAGGGGAGCCGGGGTGGTCGAATGGTAGAGCGTTGGACTTCTAATGCTCTGGTCGTGAGTTCGATCCCGGCTGGGGCCAAATACTTGTGCTGGCTTTTTCATCGTTGCCCCGTCTTTGATATCACCCTATGTGGTGGAAAAGGACGTTAAACCCCCAAACACCCACCCACCCACCCCTCGCCACAAATAAGGGAGATCTAGCTTTCCTCCAGTGTACTGCGCGCCTACAAAACATCTTAAGGATGCGAGAAAAGAAAAGCGCCCCCCCCCCCCCACACACACACACACAGAGGTCATTCTCAAGCATGAACACACAAACGCCCTCAAAATTGGACATGGACAAACTCTCTAGTACCCATGTAGTCACAATCGCGACAATGTCATTCAAACTGTTGTGCAGGAAATACCAACGACCAAAAGTCCATTCACGACGTACAAGCACTTCCTCGATCGCAAACAGAAGTACTTCTTCACTGGACAATGAATGGCATTGTGTTCATGGTGGTTCAGTCAAGCCCAGCCACTTCCGACTAGACGTTGTTGCATTTCCCGAGAAAGCCAGTGACCCAACCACCAACGACTACACCAGCGTGTCAAGTGCCAACGCAACAATTGTTTCCGAGCTACGGAAGTGTTCTCTCTGGGATGAGGATGCACAGAACACTTTACGACTGTCCGATGCAAGCATCCCTTTCTGACGAAAGCCAGTGTCCTGTCGTGCGATCCGACTGTCTGTAACCCTCTGGTTTCAGCTCCGGAATTTATGATGGCGTCCGCAAGATTGAAACGTCAACTAAGCAAATGCCATTTACGCAGCAGCTTTTTTTTTTTTTTTTTTTAATTGCGTCCGCGCAGCTATAGTAAAAATGGCGAAGTTCGTATCACTGCAAAAGTAAAATCAGTCAAGTCATTATTACATAATAAGTACAAAATAATACTAATATCTCCCACCCATCCCCACACCCGTGGTCTGTCCCCTTACCCCTCCCGCCTCCCCCACCCATACACACACCACCGTCACCAACACGACTTAATTCCCTCACTCACGTCTCTCTCAACCGACACATGATATAATCGTACGTACAGAGTTCTGAATGGTCAGCTTGCAGTCATGCACTTGACAGTGTAATACTTGCCAAGTAAACCAGAGCCTGGATAGGGTTTGGTCGCGCTACAGCTTTACTCAGAATGGCAGACGGGTTATACGGGGTCACTCACACTCTTGTGGCGGTCTGTTTTTGGATAAAGGGGTGATACTTAGGACTAGCGACGGATGGTACTTAGGACAAGGCACTCGGATACTTAAGTCAAGGGAGGATAATGCAAGGACACTTATCACGACAAGGGCAGCCTGCGGCGAAGGTCAGTGTTAGTCAGGTGAAGTGCGATCACGAGAAGGATAACAAGGTCTGCGAGAACACTCGATAGGTCGTGTCCCACTTGTCTGACTTAAACACCACACACACACACACACACACACACACACACACACACACACACACACACCAAACACGCGCGCGCGCGCGCACACACACACACACACACACACACACACACCAAACACGCGCGCGCGAGCGCGCGCGCACACACACACACACACACACACACACACACACACACACACACACACACACACGCACGCACGCACACACACACACACACCGCAGGTGGTTTGCACACGAAAAGGAGCCAGCCATGGTATCTAGAAATAGTCACCAGTACTGACTGTGAGCTGAAAGTAAGGAGGGGACATGTTACAACATCACATCGGAGTAGTCTACTGCTCTGCCGATCTAGCGTTGTAACACGGGGAGGGGACTGCCACTGTCGAAGTTCTAACCCAATACGGCGATGCCCCTTTTCGACAGTGCAACCGTCTTAGTGACCTCGCAGTCTCTGAGACTGAATAATGTATGCGTTTTGAATCCCTAACTTACTTTTCTTGGCGTGCTGCCGCCGGCACTCGGCTATTAATAGAATACACTTCACGCCTAATACTTTTCGGCCAGCTCTCACCCGCGCTGACCGAGATGTGACGTCATATGACCCATCACATCGAACAGTCCAAGGAACGCATATTTCACGCCATTTGCTAAACAATTTTGTTTTTCAGCGCTGGGCCTATAATTGTCCATGATTCAAAAGAAGGAAAAGTATGTAGCATTTAGCGGCGACATTGAAAAGCCACAAATACACGTCTGCCAAAAAAATAACAACAACAAAAAACAACTGTTATGATAGGCGTGTGCAGGGGTATGCTCCCCCCGGACTATGTTTTTTAGAAGACTAGACTAAAATCTGTGCAATTTGGTGCATTTTGGCATGATTTTAGGCGCTTCAGCGGAGGAAACACCGATTTTGGAGGAACATTTTTACAATTAGACTAAATCTGTGGACTTCGGTGTGTCTTAGTATGATTTTAAATGCTTAAGAGGAGGAAACACACTTGGGGGGGGGGGGGGAGGAAATTTGTGGAAATCCGCCAAAAAGTGGAAGATTTTAATCCTTGTGTACAGCACACGAGCAAACAGTTATTTCAACTTAACATACATAAGGGCCGTTATTTCTCCAAACGCAGACGGCGAAGTAGATTGTGAGTCAATAACCGTTTCGATCCAACGTTCCCAGCCCGTCGACCTGAAACCAAAGAGGGAAACACCGCGACCCCCCCCCCCCCCCCCCCCCCGGAAATCCACATACATTTGACGTGAAGCGAGCACCTCCACGTTGCGGGGCGTGGTCGATTTCTTGTGACGTCCTCTGGGCACACAAAGATCAATCTCACTTCCTTCTGAAATCAATTTGGCGGCCGGGCGGAGTAAAAAACAATCTTTTTGTCTCCACGCCGCTTTTGTTGGAAATTCTGCGACCGACAGAGGCTAAAAGTACTTTCTACACGTACAAGAGGACAGGAGAACAAGCGATTTCTGGTGAAAAAAAGAAGGGAAAATCTTAAAGAAAAGGATAAGACGGATCAATTGAGAAAGGACAAAAGCGACATTTCACAAAGCTCTCAAGGACACCGAAGAAGGATAAGGAGAATTGTTAATATTCACAGACTGACAGTGTATGACGCTACGGATAAACTGATTGCCGAATATCACATAAAAAAAGGAAGCCACATTCTAGAGGTTCGCGACCAGGGCCCGTATGTAATAGTCGAGGTTAGGGCTTTTAGCCCTGGGTTAGAGTCTAACCTCGAATTAAACTAGCTCTAGGGTTAATTTTTTTTTTTAAATCAGGAAGCGGGTCCATTCCAGCAAGGTGCCAATGCCGTTATAGGATTTTTTTCTTCCTTTCTTCGCTTCCTTCCTTATTTAATTTTGCTTTTGGGTTTCTTTTGTCCTAGTCTGGGTCAGGTCCGTAGCCGTGGGTTAAATTAACCTTGACTTTAACCTCGACTTTGGCCCTGGAGTAATCACCTGGGGTGCCAGATGCATGATAAAGCGCCTATATTAACGCGCTTCTTCTTCTTATTATTATTATTATTACGCTTAGTCTGAGACTTAGTTCTAGGCTGAGACTCATAACGTCGAGACTATCATTAGCGTTTTGTCCCTGAGATAGTCACAGACATGCCCTTGTCTGAGCTTACGCATCTAGTACGAGTCTTTCTGTCTCATCTTGGCCAAGCTAGCCCCGGGTTTACGTCGTAACCTGTCCTCATGCATCAGATCTCTGGCGCTAAGCGGTTCATTCAAAACAAATACAAGTCAAATCAAGCGAAATTTATCCCAAGTCTATATAGGCCATTGCAACACACAAGACGACAAGCTGATCGACTTCGAATGACCCCTCCGGCTGCTAACTACATATACCAGCAAAGCTCGACAAACATTTGTACAACGTATCGAGTCTACAGTGTTTAATTTCTAAGCTGATCTGGCTGGTAACGACGGTACAGACGGGGCTGGAGAAAAGTAGGTTAACGAGTACGAAGAGAGCGGCTTTCTGTTGAGACAAAGGTACAAGTCTACTGTACTGCACAGCATGGTCTGGCAAACTTTCTTGCCAGACACTACAATCATGTAGTTTGGTATGACTGAAACGTGAAAGGAAAGCAGTAAGTCAACTGACGTCATTTGAGGAAAAACTGAGGCCATTTTATTTACGCCGGTCGCTTACATCTTGACATCACTCCTTTTTCCATCGATGACGTCATGGACGTACTGTGTTATGCAGAGTAAACGGGGTAAGCTCTGGCATCGGGGGTAGGGGGGGGGGGGGGAGAGAGAGAGAGAGAGAGCCGGGATTGCCGAATGATAGAGCGTTGGACTCTCAATGCTCGAGTCGTGAGTTCGAGTCCCGGCTGGCTAAATATTTGTGCTGGCCTTTTTCTCGTTGTCCCGTCTTTGATATCACCCTTACTTGGTGGAGGATGTTAAACTCCCAAACACCCACCCACCCACCCTCTGGCATCGGGGCTTGCCGAGTGGAGCCGTCTATTAAACAGGACAGCACTACATAATGTTGTTCAGAAGTAACGTGTGAGCCACACGCTGCCCCCAATCAACAGAAGAAACCAAAACTGTGAACATCCCCGAACCAACACAATATTATTGTTCCTTCCTGGGGAAGGCTGGGCTAGGAACAAAAGAACACGAGGCGGAAACGCTAGCACCCAAACGCCGCCTTTAAATGGCAGAGGTCGCCTGCTGAAGAGGAGTGGTGGCTCAATTACTGAGGCTCAGTTGGTTTAGCTCGCCCGCTACGGGATGCAAATGTATACCAGCTATATGCCGGGGGCGCAAATGTACTCCAGGGCCCGTATGTAATAGTCGAGGTTAGGGCTTTTAGCCCTGGATTAGGGTCTAACCTCGAACTAAACTAGCTCTTGGGTTAAAGTTTTTTGTTTTTGTTTTTTTTTTTGCTTTAAATCAGGAAGCGGGCCCATTCCAGGAAGGTGCCTTAGCTGTTATAGCAAGATTTGTTCTTCCTTTCTTCGCTTCCTTTGTTTCAAATTTAATTTTGCTTTTGGGTTTCTTTTGTCCTAGTCTGGGTTGGTCTGTAGCCGTGGGTTAAATTAACCTCGACTTTTACATACGGACCCAGCTCTCTACTCAGTGGGGCGATTGTACCCCGCTCTTCAGTCCCGTCAGCTCTCGCGATATTGCCGTGGTATTTTCAACGGAAGGCTTGTTGCCGGAAAGCGGAACGGTTACAGATTACGACAGATACTATACACGCACATAATATTATATCTTCACCGTCTTAAGGATACATTCGTTTAATGCTTTCGTTTAAGTTACATTCATAAAACGAAGTTAGTTGTCACGTGATTTCAACTCGCAGGACCCAAATCCAGGATACATTTGCACTCCGCCTCGCGCAGTGTGTGCACATTTGCTCCCCCCCCCCCCCCCCCCTTGCAAATAAGTGGTATACAGTTGCAACTCCAAACAGGCGAACTATACCAACTGGGCATTTCTGAGATCGGATGTTTGCACGACAGTGTGACCCGGAATGGTTTGGGTTCGCGCCCTCCTTGACAAGCGAAACTGTTCTGGTGATTGCGACACTGTGTAGTCCCTTGATCTGTCACTGTGTGTGGGCGTCAATTATAAGGCACACTCCCGTCGATTAATTCTGACATGAAACTCTTTCTTGAAACCTTCCAAAAAAGAAAAAAAAAACCCATTAAAACCCATTTATTTAACCTGCTTGCATCATGTGTTTATTTTGTCAGTCTACTGTCTAGTACTGCTTAGGCCTTGACCTTACGATTCTCGTATGTTTTGTATAATTATTTCATCATCAATTACTTCTTCATTTTCAATTGTTCATTTCATGTTTGTCTGTTTAAGCGCCTAGAACTGTTATAATTATAATAACAGGGTGGGTGGTTGTTTGGGAGTTTCACGTCCTTTCCCACCACATTCGGATGATATCTAAGACGGGGCAACGATGAAAAAGCCAGCACAAATATTTGGCCCCAGCCAGGATTCGAACTCGCGACGCGAGCATTGAAAGTCAAACGCTCTACCACTCGGCCACCCCGGCTCCCCTATATAATAATAGGCTACAGGGTGGTAGTAGTAGTAGTAGTAGTAGTAGTAGTAGTATACCGGTTTAAGAACAGCTCAGGTTGATATGAATTATTTAACATTTCTCTAGACCTCCACCTATATTGCAAATTACATAACGTCGAAATCCACCACCGCCGCGAGTTTATATTTGAAGCCATAAATGCAGTAATAAAGAATATTACGTAAGACCACACGTCAAAGACGTACGTCATCACTGCGTGACGTAAGTTAACACAAATACATGTACATTCTTGACATTACGTAATACAAAGAAATTTATCCAAATCACTTCCTGACATAAGGAGCTTGTGTATCGTAGTGTCGCCTCCTGGTGGTGAAAAGAAAACAGACTTCCAAAACAATGGCCTTGTTCAATCTGCACCCAACACCCTTGACCTACTCAATCCCCAATCAATCAGTAAAAAAGGGCTATACCTACTTACGCTGACACTCTACCACGGTGAAGGTGTGTGTGTGTGTGGGGGGGGGGGGGGCTTTTAAAGTCCTTTTCCACCACGTATGACTGACATCAAAGACGGGGCAACGAGAAAAAGGCCAGCACAAATACCTGGCCCCAGCCGGGATTCGAACTCACGACCCGAGTACTGAAAGGCAGATGCTCTGCCGCTCGGCTACATGTCTGTATACGCCGACTCTCAAGCAAAATGTAGAAGTATAAGGAAAGCAGGAAGGAAACAAAACTTTTTAAATTCAACAGCCAATCAAGAGACTTCAGCTCACATTAGTAACCGTGACACGTGGAAATTTGAACCATTACACAACAGCAAATGCTTCGCGCGTGATTCTGAAACTGAGATGAATTCCACGGTTGGACACAAAACCCATCGACATCCATCAATCTCTGGCAGATCACACGGATCAGGCGTATCGCATGTCGGTGATTGTGGAGAAAGAGACAGCGAGATTGAAGTTATAAATTAAAACCTGATTCCTAGATCTCGCTCTCCTAGATAAAGCCTCTATGTTCCTAACGCCGCTGAGATGGAAGACTGCCACTTTCGAAGGTCTACGGCTGTTTACTAGATACAGGTGTTTTTTTTTTTTTCGTTTTTTTTTTTTTTTTTGTTTACTACTTTATTGTCCCTTTCGGGAAATTCGGGCTGCTTCCCCCGGGGGAAGCGCGTCGCCGCGGTGCAGCGCCACCCAACACCTATCCTTCCTTTTTTTTTAACAATTTTGCTGGGGGAGGAAAGCCGGATAACCCGGAGAGAAACCCCCGATGAGCAGCCGGGCAGCCAGGAAAAACCGGTATCACATATCACACGCTCGACCTGGGCTCGAACCCACACTTCATCGCCGTGACAGTGGTGACGGCCGTTCAGTAGCGCAGCGGCTAAATCCGACGCGCTACCTATTAGACCACCGCTCACCCCATTGCGGCCGTTATCATGACTTTGTGGTTTCTAATACTGGAGAAATACGACTTCCTTTGAGCCTAGGATCCATTTTTGAACAGACCGAGACGCAAAAAAGATGACAAAAATAGCAGCCAATCAGCGCCGTCTACCTGATCCTCAGTCCGCAACCAAATAACGTCATCTGCTCGGTACACTTCCAGAACAACTTATACGCTAGCCAGAGTCACCACAACGGTCTCAGATGCTATACTGTGTCCCAAGTGACTGATTCTAAAGCACAGATTCAGTGTGATGAAAAGTTTTCGACACGCTGTTATAATAATAATAATAATAATGAATTGTACTTATATAGCGCAAAATTCTCACAAAGTGACTCAATGCGCGTCATACCGCATTCATACTGGGTCAACAAATATGCACACACACACACGCACGCACGCACGCACGCACGCACACACACACACAAACACACACACACGCACAGAGAGAGAGAGAGAGAGAGAGAGAGAGAGAGAGTAGCAGCTGAATCAGGAGGAGGTAAGTGGGCCTGTTATATGCCTGTCGTACATACTGAGACTTCAACAGCATTAAAAAAACAAGTCTGTGCCAGCAGACAGGCAACAGGAAACCAACCAGTTCCAGAGACTGAAGAGCTTTCTTACGTGATCGATTTACCTAGACGTTATTGCTGAGGGCTCAGAGGTTAGAAGGGACTTGGTCGCAGAACAACAAAAACCCCAAGAATAAACTCGGCTCAGAATAGCTGCATGTATTATCTTGCTCAGAGCAGCTAGGGAGCTGCGAGTCTGATGTTCGGGATGGATAATAATAATAATAATAATAATGAGTATCGTGTAGGCGCTTTACCCAACTTCATGAATCGGCTCAAAGCGCCGCGAACTGAACCCGACACGCACGCTCACGTGAATCACACGCATTCTCTCACACACTGGACATACACACATTACAATCACGTGGTGCGAAGGGTCAGCTCAGCTATTTAAATTTCGGAATTTAGAAAATTGCATTTATTTTTCAAATTTGGTGGGCTGAACATTTCCAAAGCAGAAACGATGCCATGTCAATACGACACAAGACTTCACTACCGTTGCTATCATTACTAGGTTTGGAGACTTCAGCTTTTGGGTATTGGACTCTCAATGCTCGGGTCAGTCGTGAGTTCGAATCCCAGGTGGGGCCAAATATTTGTACTGACCTTTTTTTCCTCGTGGCCCTGTCTATGATATCACCCGTAGGTGGTGGAAAACTCCCAAACACCCACCCACACCCACCCACTTCCGCTTTGGAACAGTTCCGTTTGTCACTGCCCATGTGCGCTCCAAATAGTCCATCCTGGAAATTAGTAGAGCTCCAAATGCAACACACTGACGTTTGATGGCCGTGCAAACGAGGACAACTCAGCCGTCCGAAGCTACGAGGTGAAGTGTCGCATACGACACTGTCACCGGCTACTGCGTTTTGGCTTCGGTCAGCTGAACGCAAAACTGTCTGTGCGCGTATTTGCGCTTGTGTCTATAGACACCACCAAACCAGCTCTGAATGATTGGAAATGTTCAGCCCACCAAATTTGAAAAATAAATGCAATTCTAAATTCCGAAATTTAAATAGATGAGCTGACCCTTCGCACCACGTGATTGTAATGTGTTTGTGTCCAGTATGTGAGAGGATGCGTGTGATTCACGTGAGCGTGCGTGTTGGGTTCAGTTCGCGGCGCTTTGAGCCGATTCATGAAATTGGGAAAAGCGCCTATACAATACTATTATTATTATTATTATCTGAGTTTTAAAATAGGGCCTTTAATTTAGTCTGCATGGATTTAAATTTGGCTTAGTGGGAGTGTTGCACTTAGATTATACTTGTGTTTGATGCAGCAAGAGCCGTCAAGGAACCGTTAATCTTGCCTGATTTTTCGCATACACGACCAGAACCGAAAAAAACGTTTTAAAAAAAAAAACCCGTGGGAGACTCGTGCGCGGTACGAAATGTGTTAATAAGACATTTCGCGCGTACAGACGCACTTACAACTGTTCCAAAATACAATTTGTTTGTGCTTACCACAACACACGCGACGAGAGCCGGGGTGGCCGAATGGTAGAGCGTTGGACTTCCAATGCTCGAGTCGTGAGTTCGAATCCTGGCTGGGGCCAAATATTTGTGCTGGCTTTTTCATCGCTGCCCCGTCTTTGATATCATCCGTAGGTGGTGGAAAAGGACGGTTAAACTCCCAAACACCCACCCCACCCACACACGCGACGAACGATGCCCTCATGCGCGGTACGCGAGAAGTGACGGGGCGACTGGGTGTCAAAACACCATCCAACACTTTAAACGAGGTTACAAAGGCGATGGACTCAAATAAGCGAGGGCACAGTGACCCAGTGACAGTGTCTGACTTTGAACCGGTGACAGATGGCGTTGGCGGGGCGGGCCAGACGCTGCGGGTAGAGGGACATGGGAAAGAGAGAGCGAGAGAGAGAGAGAGAGGCTGAGGGTTTAGCAGCCGGATATGCCGAACAGGACACAAGAACGACCCCGATTCAATATGCAATATGAGCTGACTCAAGCCCAGTCCCTCCTGACAAATTATGCGACTGCACAATCATGCTTACCCCCCGCCCTCCCCTCCGTTCCGCTTCGCTTCGCTTATCGACGACATGTCACGCCTCACCTCACAATCTCAGCTGTGCCGCT